>JAKELP010000029.1:4360000-4960000 GCA_029929735.1 Mimosa pudica
TAAATCCCAACTGAGGGAGTATTTGGGATTTAGTATGGCGGCGAATTTGGGAAAATATCTTGGTGTTCCACTTCATCATGAAAGGGTGAGAAATGAGCATTATCAGTTTATGGTTGACAAGGTTAAACAGAGATTAGCTAACTCGAGAGGAAATTCTCTCCCTCTGTCCGGAAGGAATACTTTGATTAAATGTGGCTATGGCAACCCGAATTATGTGATGCAAACTTCCGTGTTACCTATTAGTTGTTGTGATATGATTAATCAAAATGCTAGGAACTTTCTTTGGGGATCTACGCAGGAAAGGAAGCGGGTTCATCTTCTCACTTGGGATGAGGTTTGCCATACGAAAGACAGGGGTGGTCTGGGACTAAGACAATCTCATTTGCAAAAAAAGCTTTTATGATGAAGATTGGATGGGGACTTAATTACTATTAACCGAGAGGCTTTATGGTCTCGTGTTATTAAAAGTAAGTATATGTGTGGTAACGATCTTATGGATCAAGAGTATGGAGTGGTATTAAGAAAACATGCAAGGATGTTAGTGATGGGTTGGAAGTTGTCACTAGGAAATTAAAGGAGAGGGTTGTGCTAAGTGGAAGCATAAGAGGAGTGGAGTTTTTTCAGTTAAATCGTCTAATCAAATTCTTCTTGGAAGCCCTTCATCAAGCAGCCCAGACTGGAGTAGGATATGGAAACTTCGCATCCCTTCAAGATGTAAGACTCATATATGGCTCCTTAAGCATGAGAGACTCTTAACGAACCAGAACTTTTTACGAACATATCCATGTTAATGGCAAATGTGGGTCGTGCCCTCTACTGGATGAATCTTGTTTGCATATGTCTAGAGATTGCCCAATGGCCAAGGAGATTTGGGTGGGCCTTGGAGTGGCTGACAGTAATCATTTTTTCTGGG
Organism: Mimosa pudica; assembly: GCA_029929735.1. NCBI lineage: Eukaryota > Viridiplantae > Streptophyta > Magnoliopsida > Fabales > Fabaceae > Mimosa > Mimosa pudica. The sequence goes on from JAKELP010000029.1 coordinate 4,360,914, forward strand.
AGAGCGAATGGGATATCTGGTTGAGGAGTAATCTCAACGTTTCTAGATTTAAAGGTTTTGGGAATTGGAATGTTATCTTTGCTATTTCTTGTTGAACCATTTGGAGGAGGAGGAATGAATTGGTTCATTAGAATGCTCTTACTCTAGTGTACGAGATTTCATGATAAATAAAGGGAATTAGCCGCTCCATGTCTATTATTAATACCAGAGAAGGAAGATTGATATGTGGGGCAGAGTAGTGGTGGCTCTTCATCTTCAGAGAGTACTTCTTTCCGAATCTTTGTTGATGGAGCATACTCTAAATTGTCTCTCATGCGACTGGTTGTGGAGGGGTGATTAGAAGTGCAGAGAATGATATTGTTGAAGCATTTTCCTGTAAATTAAATGATTCTACAGCACTTAATGCAGAGATATGGGGATGTATCTGGGCCTTCGAAGAGCTTGGGACTTGGGACTTCGAGATTTTAAATTATTTTGTGATTCCACTGGGGTCATATCCTTAGTAAATTCTTCAGAGATTGAAAATCATGAGGACAATGTGACAATTTATATTCTGAGATCACTTCTTAATCTTGAATGAGAAGTTTCCCTCTTGTGGGTGCATCGTGAGGAGAACTTTGAAGCAGAGCATCTTTTGAGCATTACAAGAGTTACTTAGTCCTTTTCTTTATGTTGTCTTTTTTTACTTTTTGATTGTCGTTTTTGATTTCCTATTTTATCAAAAAAGAATATGTACAATTAATGGGCAAATCATTTTAAATAATTGGTGGCTGAAATTGTTGATTTAACCAAACAAATAACCATTAGAATATCAATTATAATTAATGCGTGAAATCATTTTAAATAATTGGTGATTGAAAATGTTGATCCAGTTAAATTCCAACCAATTAGAATATCAATTACAATTAATGCACAAATTAAGGAATTAAATATGTACATGTATGCAAGAAATATGGTTATGCATTAACCCCAACCATTCAAACCATACCTGATTTTAGAAGAAAAATGAGAAATTGTTTCAAGGTGACCAATAATCTGTAGCAGACAATTGGACAAATACAAAACTGACAAATGGGCCAATAATATAAAAAAGGGTTAAGGTGCATTTTTAGTACTCTAAAATATAGCAAAGTGCACTTAACATAATACACAATATTGTGGCCCATTTGTGGTAACCAAGAATTATTTTCGTGGCTTATTTAGTAACGACGTTAAATAAGTTAAGTTTGACCGTTATGTGTCAAATATTGACCGTTAAATTGTGGGGTAAAGGAGCATTTTCAGTACTCTAGAATATAGAAGGAGCACTAAACATAATATACAATATTTCGGTCCATTTGTAATAACTAAGAATTATTTTCATTGCTTATCTAGTAATTCGTTAGCTAAAACAAACTTTTATAAGATAAAATCTAATGTGACATAATGATGTAATATATGTATATTGAAATGACAATGTAACGAACATTATTTTAAGTTTATAATTATGTAATCAGATATAGAAGTAACTCTTCTTCTATTACATCATAGGGTCATTAATTTGGGTCAAGCCAGTATGACCAACCCGTTTTAATTTGTGTCGAGCCAGTATGATCAACCCGTTTAAACTCAGTAAGGCCAACCTGTTTAGTTTATGATTCTTTGCTTACACTTTTTATATATGTAAAATACTAATGACTTATTAGTTTATACATGCATGATACTAGGATAATCTATGGATCTTTATAACTTTGAAGTGTTTAATTATTTGACACTTTGAATAATATTGTGACTAGTTATTTATGGTGTTCAAATATTGTATATTATGTTTGATGGTCCTTCTATATTCTAGAGTATTGAAAATGCTCCTTTACCACACAATTTAATGGTCAAAATTTGACACATAACGGTCAAATTTAACTTATTTAACGTCGTTACTAAATAAGCCACGAAAATAATTCTTGGTTACCACAAATAGACCACAATATTGTGTATTATGTTAAGTGCACTTTGCTATATATATTCTAGAGTACTAAAAATGCACCTTAACCCTATAAAAAATACAAGTTTTAAAGATATATAGTTGATAAATTGAAAAATAAACAAATAAGTTGATGAAGAAATGATAATCTCATTGGATAATCAAATATTGTGTTATAAAAAAGAAAAGGTTTTCGGTTATCATTGTACATACTTATTAATAAAAATTAGAATTTGATTTGTTGCTTAAGTTGGTTGGTGTCTTTTTCAGCCCATTGAGGTAACAATTTGTTTACTATAAAGATGAAATACATAAACTTAACATGGATTTATTAGCTTTTAAATTTGCACATTCACACAAGAGGAATTAGGTCAGCAAGAATCAAATAAGAAACGCATAAATGGTGGAACCATTTAAACAATTCCTTATGTTTATGCAGCTGAAACCGGGAACTAAAGCACATCATCACAAAATTCGGAGATTCATTAAGGTCTAATTAGTTTTTTAATTTTCATCATTTTTTCTTAAAATGCCCTTTATTTACTTCCTTGCAATTATAATGGTTTATACACTGAATGGACAAGAAATTTCAATTGAGAAGCTTCCTTCTCTCCACATCTTGCATAGCTGCTTCTTCTTCCTTACTTCAGCCATAGCTTCTTCTACATTCAACTCTTTGGATAATCCAAACCCAATCAACCACTAAAATTCAACAGAGAAAGGGCGGTGTCTTCGAGGTCACCGCCGGTAAATCCTTCTACGGCCTCGGCGGCCGCTACACCATGTTCGACCGGCGATAACACAGCGGAGCTCTTGCCAAGATGAGATCCCTCTCTTGGAGAATAAATTCCAAGCTAAATCCCTGTCTTTGGCAACGTCACCGTTTAATTATCCTTTGTTTTCTATTTAATCGTGCTTGAAGTACTGTAGTGCCCTAAAAAAATTAATTTGAAAACACCGCCAGTCCGCCACCAAAATTTTTAAAAAGAATATTTTGGAAAACCTTTTAAAATAATAATACTCTTTAAAAATCAAATAGGGTTTGGGAGTCGATTGTGCGTGAGGAAGGTGTTAGCACCCATAGCACCCGTCTATAAAAACGGTTACCCTAAGCTTATTATTAAAAAATAAATATGACCTTAATTTTAATTTTATTTAATGAAATTAGCAAACAACATCAATATATACAATAAAATAAGAATAGAAACAAAAAAGGAAAAACATTACATAATTGGACTTGACCTAAGATAATCTTAGGGCATCAAAGTCCATGTAGTTCGAATGGGTAGAAATATTTGTCACTTTGTTGATTTTTTTTAGGAAAATGATTATTTGATTTTGGAAATAAAATGTTATATTTGATTTGTGTTTTTTATTTAAGAAAAACACCTAGTTTATTACAAAATATATTTTTTAAAAAAAAAACTGCTAGAAAACTTCCTGTGGGGATTTAATATCTCTCACGGAAGAATAATCAATCATCATGATTGAGGAGGTTGTAAAAACCTTCAACATGACCACCTTTTGGAAAATAGCTTTTTTTTTAAAAAAATGTTTTACTTTTATTTGAGTTTAATTTATTTTAGAAAAAGAAATTATTTACAATAATCTACCAAGCAATAATCCAATATCAAAATATGTTCATGGTAGAAGAAGCAGATAGGGAGAATTCATACCTTTAAATGCATGCAAGTGTGTGTCATCACATGTGATTAACATTCATGACTTATAATTCATGTGAATCACCATATGTCATTAAACATGCTTCAATCATTTCATTATAAATATAAATTGATATGATGTGTATGGTGGTTGCTTGTAGTCCTAAGAACTTATGTAGATTGATGAACAATGAAATGGAAATCAAAGAGATGGAGAAGTGTGGTATGCTTGAGTGAGAGTTATTTTGTAAGGTTGTCTATATAGGACTCTCTCTCTCTCTCTCTCAACAATAAAATGTCTCTCACCAAAAATGGTTTACTAAAATGATCTCTCTAAAAAATGTCCTAAAAATGCTCTCTCTCTAAAATGATCTCTCTCAAAAAAAATTTCCTAAATATTGTTCTCTAAAATGAGCTCCCCTCCAAAGTTCTCTAAAAATGAGTTTCTCTCAAAAAAAAAAAAAATAGTCCCCCCTCTTTCTCAAAGTTGCTCTTCCTTTATATAGCCTAAGAAATATAACTGTTGGGTATCTTCAGCCCAAAACTTCTCCCCTTTTCATAATCAGCATACTTTTCTATTCGTAATTCCTCTCCTTAAAATGTTGTGTGCAAGTCAAAGCCAATCAGCCAATTTTTTCAGCACACATTCTAACAAGTAGACACGTTAAACTTTGTATTCAGAAAAATCTTCACATTCCCAATTCGATTCAATCAACCATAAGGGATTATATTCAAATAATGTTGGCTAAATTATACTTTTAGTCCCTTATGTTTGCATCAAGTTTCAATTTAGTCATTTAGGTTTGGAATGTACACTTTTAGTCTTTTTTTGTTAACAACGTTAATTTAACTTAATGGAAAATGTTAACTTAACAATTTTAAATGATTATTAAATGCTAAAAAAATGTGTAGATTAAAATATTTGATTGTAAATATTCTTATATTTTCAAAATTTATCATTTTTTGTCCAATTTCATTATAAAATAATCTTTTAAAATTGTTAAATTAGCACTTTCCGTTAAGTTAAAATAATGGTGTTAACAAAAAAGGATTAAAAGTGTATTTTCCAACATAAAGGAATAAATTGAAACTTGATGCAAACATAAGGGACCAAAAATATACTTTAGACAATAATGTTTCTAATTTAACTTCTTTCACTTTGACATATGCATGGAAGCAATAGGATTTAAATAATCCATTCCCTTTTGGTTTTGATTTGTTCAATATGTAAATTATTTCTCCTTAAGTTCAAAAATGAAGGCTTCCATTTTCATCTTCTTCTTCCATGTTAACAATTTATTGGAAAATCCCTTTTAATGAAAAAAAAAAGCAATGTCAAAAATTCATTCACCACAACTATTCCTTTTTGTAGTCCCTAATTTCCTCTACTAAATGTCTTCATGATCAACTTCAAATTGATATTTTTCCATTCATTTCCATTTTTATTAAAAAAATCATATTGTAAGACATAACAACAATATTTTATGTTTTGTTTTTATTTTTTTTTTAATTATTTTGTTGGGGCCGGACAAAATTAAAATAGGGTGTTTACAAGTACCTATGTGAATTGATCACACTCTGTTTCTGTGATCGATGGTGTGATAATAATAAAGCTCCTTCTGTTCATGTCGTTTGATTTTGAACGTCCGATTAGGGCTTCTCGTGCATGCTTGTGTAAGATTCGACGAGTTTACAGTTAGCTTCACACGTTAATCTTGATGCTCGCGATTTGAACGAGAGTTGAAAGAAGGATATTATTGGAAAATCAATGAAATTAACTAATTAAATTGTTATCCTTATCTCTAGTAAGAAGTGAGGTAGAATTATATTGGTAAGAAGCGGTGGCCATTCCTTACGAGAAGGAAAGGAGGAGAGAGAGTGGGAGTGTGTGTTTGTGGAAAATAAGGAGGCAAGGGGGATGAAGTGTGGTCTGAAACTAGTGTTAGTGTCCACCATTGTTCTTCAACAACTTTTACTTCTTGTGCCTTCATTGAGCATGAGTTCACTTGGCGACCAATGGTCGTCATGACCATCTTTACACCCATTTCTTTTGGCAACCCTCAAACATTGTGTGTTTAGTTGGATTTATTTTGCCTAAATAAGCAACTTGTTTTAAAAAAATAGTTTATTTTAAGCATATTGTGTTTTAGGTGTGTTTGGCCGGACTCATTTTTCAATTGACTTATTTAAAATAACTAGTTTGTTACCTCGTACGTAGCACGAGGCTTATAGCATATTGGCTTTTGAAGTTTATTAATAAACGAAACATAAATTAATGATACAAAAATATAATGTAAGTAAATACTTATTTCATAAACCGTTTGTGGTGACAATGTAGTATATGATTTAGAACTCGTAATTTATGTTTTTCTCTCTTAATAAAATCCATGAAATACACACACATATATATTGGCACATTTTTTTGTACATTTTGGAATGTCTCTATGTAAATTACATTTCTGATAACATTTAATTTGATGTTTTATTGTTAGAGTCAATAATGATAATCTTCAAATCATATAATATAGCAATATAAAGTTGCCTATTTGAAAAACATATAACAACAATTGTCATTGATAGTCTACGATTCATGTTTATGGTCATCGCAAAGGAATTTTAGAATGGTTAAAAATATTGTTTCTGAATCCCTATTCATGGTGCAGAACTATGATATGTTAATGAAAAATTTTAAGGTAAGAAGTTACCTTATATCACTTACATGTAATACTTCAAATACTTGGAAATAGGTCCTCACCCTTCCAAAATATATTTTCTCATGAACCTCCACCCCTAATAAATGGTATCTAATAAATATATGCTTATAACCCTTAAAAATATTATCCTCTAAATTCGTGAAGCATTATCCTCTAAAAAATATTATCCTCTGAATATTATCTCCTAATATATATGAAAAAATATTATATGTAACACCTCAATTACTATGAAAATAAGCTTGAAGACCCCAACCCCTTAAATATATCTACTTATAATGCTTAAAATATTGTCACTTGAATCCCCATTAATTATGTATTCTTTTGGAATACTACTAATTAAAATTAGAAAAATACTAGTTTATTCTACATGTAATATTTCAACTACTACGAATATGAACCCACCCCCAAAATAATAATTCTTATAATGGATAAAATTATTGACTTAAAGCTCCATTCATTATGTGATATTTATGATCTATTAATAAAAAGTTTAGAAAAATAATTAATTTATAGTAAACATATACTTCAACTATTATGAAGATAAATCCTCATCCTCTAAATCATATCACCTCATAAACTCCCACCTAAAATATATATGCTTATAGTTTAAAATACATATTACCCCTTAAATTTCATTCATGATGCAGCATTCATAATTTGTTAATTAGAAAGTTTCTTGGAGAAAAATTAATTTATATTATATTTAATACTTCAATTATCATGAAAATAAGTCACCACACTCCAAAATATATGTTCATAGAAACTCTCCACACCCCTGAAATTGATAAATTTCATTGACAAATTGGTAGAGTCTTATAACTATAAAAATACTTTTGTTATGTTCACACACTGTAATATCCCTAAATTACTAATATATGCTAATGAATATTTTATTTATTTGATGTGGATTTCAATCAAACTTGAGCCTTTAGATAAGTGGAAAATGAGAGTGATTAATTCATTTCAATAAGAGATGCTGGTTCGATTCTACATAGGGCCAATGAGGTTTTATTTATCATTATTCTAAAGAAAAGGAAATTACCAAGCTGTCCCTTAAAAAAAATAATAGAGAGACGAAAGAAGCAAGTAAAGGCAGGGAGGGTCTAGAACTGTTTTTCTACTACATCTTTTGGGCATCTTTTTGACTTTGTAGGCTTTAGATTATAGCATTTCTATTATTTTTCTTCCTATTCAGCAACGTGAATGCTACAGATTTTAGGTAAGATGGTTTTATCAATTCCTTGACTTCACATATTTCATGTGTTTATTTTGATGTGGGGATTTTTAGGAAAATATATGTGTTCTTTTTTTTCTCTCTATTTGTCAAATTGATGCTGGGACATGAATGATTTTCATATTAATATAAGAGATTCTGCGAATATATGTGCGTGTGTGTATATGATTGAAACTTGGGGATTTTGACATGAAAAATGTTTGGTAAAAGGTCTGAGAGAAATTGGAAATTTGTAGTAGCATACTTGAAAGACTTGAATGAAGGCTGAACCATATTGGCAAGAAATGGGCAATGGAAAGAATTAGTAGTGTTATTGATTTTGGAGTGCACCCAAGGTATTTGATAAAATGTCTAAAAGAAGTATTTGTTTGAAAACTTGGAATTTTGCTTGGTAACTAAAGTTGATGCTATAAGAATGATGAAGTGGATTGTCTATTGTCATATGTTATCAAGTAAGATTGAAAAAGAGGTGTTTTTGCGCGAATAATTATATGTTTTTGTGATTGTTTTGGATTTTAGGAGTGGGGAATGCGAATGATCTAGAGGTTGATAATTTAGGGCCGAAATAGAGATTTTCTCTCAGGTGAGTGAATAGCGTCCCATTTGTGATTTACTACTCAAAGCATTTTCATTAAACTATAAAATTTTATATTATTATTTAAGTATGATCATTTGGAATTATATTATTATTTGGGATTGGATATGAATTAATAGTTTACCTTATCATGAATGTGTTATGTCATAACTTACTAGTAAATGGTATTTTGTGTATATCATTGATATGGAAATTTCAATCTATTTTTGGCCAAGTTATTGAACGAGTTTTATACTGGAATTATAGTTACTGGAGTAAATTTATATGGAAAGGCCTTCATGCAGGGGTTTTGTTTTCTAAAATATTTTTATCACTACACTTTGGCACATGGAGATTTGTTCATTGAGTGATTTAAAGCTGACCCCTGCATGCTTGAGAACTGTTTTGAGGGGACTTGATACAGAACACCGGTTGCTAACAGCGGTACTCTTAGCCCTTGACGCGTCATGGTTAACCTCGAGCTTGCTCTGATACCAAAATGTCACGCCCTAAAAATCTAAAGACCTATTAATACGTAAAACAAAAGAAAATCACAATTTAAAGTCTGAAACTATAAATCACACCTAACTACTTTTAACTCATATCTTTCATCTAGCTAAAATATTAAATCTTTTGTAGAAATTTCGGCATAGTCTCCCCTATAAGATGGACATCCCGAACATTCTACAAAGACCTGCCATTACAAAATATTAGTTGGAGTTCTACTCCCAGAATATACAATTAGATTACTTACAACAAAAGTAAGGATCTTATCCCTAAGCTACGTGGAGCTTCTAAATACTAAAGATTTAATCAAAATATATATTTACATATGAAAGTCTTCACAAGCAGTTAGTAAGCTTGAATCAAAAGAGAGGCTCTTCACTACTCAGCTGGAGGTACAGGGTCAACTCTACTATCTGAAACCGCAACATTTACCGGTGAATAACGTCCCAGATATGAGTTAAAAGTAGTTAGGTGTGATTTATAGTTTCAGACTTTAAATTGTGATTTTCTTTTGTTTTACGTATTGATAGGTCTTTAGATTTTCATGGCTCACATTTTTCGGTTGCATGGTGCCCCGCTCTCTATAATTTCAGATAGAGGATCCCAATATACTTCTCGTTTTTGGAAATCTTTCCTAGAATCTTTGGGAACTCGATTAAATCTTAGCACCGCATTTCATCCTCAAACTGATGGACAATCAGAAAGAACAATTCAAATCCTCAAAACATTCCTTCTCTGCCTTCGATCTCTTCCTCGCTGCCTCTCTGTTTCCGTCGTTCTTTTCGTTTTCCGGCAAGCCGCGGCGGAGCTCGAACGTAGACGGCCCGCAGGTAAGCTCCTCCCTCCCTTTCCTCGTTCTACTTCTTGGTTCTTTGAGTTTCAAAGCATCCTGACCCATCTTCCTTTCTGTTCTTTGTTTTCTTCACTGTTTCTCTTCGGTTCCGGCGAGATTCACGGCGGCGGCTGTAACATCCTGAAAAATTTAATTCAGGATTAGAGAGTGTTTTGGGAAATTTTGGAATTTTTAGGAATTTTTGGGATATTTTTGGAAATTTTGAGAAATTAATGTACATATAATTAATTAAGAAATGAAGAGTTTGAAATATGAGGGAGTGGTAAAGCTAAAAATATTTTGGAGTTTAAGAAGATTGGAGACTGGTTTAAGTGGTTTTAAATCAAAATAAGTACACTATGGCAAGATTGGGCTACAAATCATCAGAGAACCCCTGTATTTCAGCAAACCAAACGCGCCCTCCCCCCTTTACTATAAAAACCCGGACTCCCTCCTCCTTCTCACCCACGCGTCGCCCTCCTCCCTCCGCCTTCTTCTTCGGCTTCTCCCTCTGAATCCGGCGACGGGCGGCGGCCTAAGGCGCGGCGGCGCCAGCTCCCTTCTTTCTTCAACCATCTGAACCCCCTCCGTCTCTTCTTCCACTTCGCCTCCTCTCTTCCTTTTCCTTCGGCCACACGTGGCGGCGCCGTTAACGGCGACGGCGAAGGGAGAAAGCCGTCATGGTTCCCTCCTCCTTTCCCTGCGTTTCTCTTTCCCTTATCATCACTTCCATTTTCATCCTCATTCAAGCCCACACACGCACATCTCTGTTATCTCCTCCTCTCCCCGACGATAAACGGCGGTGGCGTCGGACGATAACTGTGAAGGTGAGCTTCATTTCTTGTTGATCTTCAAGCTTTTCATTCTTTCAATTTCTTTTAGTCACTTTCCTTTTCTTGCTTTTATTCTCGGCCAGCCACTTTAATGGCCAAATTTCCGGCGGGTTCCTGTGATGGTGAAGCTCCGGTGAGTCATGGAGGGTCAAAAAAAACAAGTTTAGGTAATATTTTCCTTCCGTTTCAATCCTTCCTTTCTGATTTGGACGAATTTGTGAGGGGGAGTCCGATTTGGGTTTTAAGTTTTAGCTATGAAAATGAATTAAAACTAAGCCAAAGCTTCATCTTTTAGTGTCCTAGGTGTTAAATTAAATGTTTATTGAAGTTTGGTGAAGTTTGTGCAAAACCTTAACTTGTGGGTTCCATGACTTAAGGTGAATCATTCTTGTATTTGGTTATGTCTGCTTAATCTGTTGTGGTTGAAAATGATGCTACGGATGTCCTGGATTTTGCTTGAATTATTGTGTGTGGAGATGTTCAGTTTATGCTTGGAATATGAGATTGATGTTTTGAAGAATTTCTATTCTATTCTTTGTTCGGCTGCTATGTTTTGCTTAGATATGGATAGAAACTTCATTATGAGGACATGGAATTGAAATGCATATGTGTACTTAAAAAAAAAAAAGGGTGCAGCTGAAATGGTATAATGGTGTGAATATAAATGAAGAAATGGTAGGCATTGACATGTTCAATTTGTGGTTATATAAGTTTGATGAATGAGTAAATCAATGTTGCATGAATAATTCTTATTGGATCAAAGGACTTGTGTATTTCTCCTTCTCTTTTAGTGTTTGTTGTCATTGTTGGTTTGCATTTGCGGATTTGTCTCCAATTTAAAAAGGGGACATTGTACATGTATCAAATATATATAAATATGAGTGTATAATGTTGTTTTGGTTCAATATATGTTCAATTTCAGTATAGGTTCTAATTAGTCTATGCTTTGTGTAATGGGATGAAGTTTGTTTGTGTTTGGTTCATGAGTTTGCTGCTCATTTTCCCTTATTGGCTGAATTGGTTTCTTTTGAAAAAAAAAAGAATGGAAATGATGTTGCTGGTTTTGTTTGGAATGAGAAGTTTTTAAGCATGTGGTTATGTTTTGCTATTTACATGAATCGAATATGATATTCTTGTTGATGGTGTAGGATTGACATTGATTCAATTAGAATTTCTTAAATGAATGCTCTTTAGCCGCAAGGTTTTATAGTTGTTGTAATTATGTTTAATTGATTATAGAATATTATTGGTTGCTTAAGATGATGCTTATATGCTTATGCTTGCGTCTGAATCTTATTGAGCTGGCTGATTCTTTGTGAGTGTAGTTTTTATTAAGCATGCATGTGGCTGGAATGTGAGGTTGCATGAGTAGTTATAATTTGTCTGTAATTAAGATGGTTTGGCCGAAGGGATCTTGCTGAATGTGTGCTAAGATCATTTAAAAATTCTGTTTGTTGGGAACCAATGAGATGGTGTCTTAAAGAAATGGTTGTATGAAGATAGTAGATCTTTTGGGAGGTTGTTCGCGATAATTTGAATGGTTGGACGTGAAATCTACATTAGTTTCCTTTGTTCAAGTAAGCATTATTTTTGGGTTGAATAGGTGATTAATGATATTTTTGTTATTGACATGTTTTGTATGAGGTGTAAAATCAATAATGGTGAGAATTAGTAAAGGATGAAGCATGTGGACTTTTGGAATGAAGGAATTGTGCCAAACCTTTAATTCCTTGTCTCTTCTCTATAATAACTAAATAGATTAGTTGAAATACATGTATGTTGATTTAAAATAATTGTGTGGCCAAACTAGTTTTTGAAATGGAGTGTCTAAGGTTGTGTTTCGGGTTAGGTAAAGATGTGGTTAGTATTGGTTTGTGATAACTTGTGAAACTTGTTTTTCCTTCTTTGAGGTTTGAAACTAACTAATGCTTCATGCTGAAAAATATATCTTCTTCTTTGTTCAGTTTATAAGGTACAAAAGGGAAATGCATGTGTGCTCTTCTTTGCTGTTTTGGTTCGCATTATTAAGAGTATTGAGGGGTCCTAAAAAAATAAGTAAAGTTTGAATGTTAGGAAAGAAGGAATATTATCTGAATTCTTGCTGAAATTTTGTCTTCTAAGAATAAAATCTTATTGGAACATTGCTGATTTAATCATTTATTAAATGAAGTCAGAAATAAATGTTTTTCTCTCCACTAGTTGGTTATGACTTGATTATGTGTGAATTAGAAGGATATGCACGAGTTGATTTGGTGTCTTGTTAGGGATAAATTTGGTGATTAAGTTGGAGTTGAGTAATTGACGACACTAACAAAATAGTCTAGGGAATTTACATTGTTTTAGGACTTAATTATGAATGTTCTCTTGGGTGATACTTGATTTTATTCATGTATTTTGTTCCGGTTGGTGTGACTTATGTTGATTTTAATTGGTAATCATTTGGTTATTGACATTATTGGATTGTAAAATGTTTTGACATGTGGTTGTTGAAATTCTTGAGATGTTAAGAATAGGTGAATAATCAAAATGACCTTATAAGAAGGGAATGAGTAGTACCATATGAATACGAGAGACACGTCATAGTATGATAAAGGAAAATGATATTAATTTATCATTTTACTCTGTATTATTATAGGAATGAATGCAAGTAGACTCTTGGAGAATCAAGAAAGAAAGGTTGAGAAATAGCATAAATTGCTAAAGGGCGACAGGTAATCACTTTTACCTTGCTATAACATTGAGGGTGACGTTAGCTGGGATTTTCAAAATCCCTTTTCACCCTCCATATTCATATTGTCTTTGAAAACTTATTTTTATACAAAACAGGCTATCGGGTGCCTTTCAAACACGGTTATTTTCATATAAAGAAATTTGTAACACTATATCTATTATTCTAACTGGTGGTTGTTATTGATCTGGAACGATTGTGAAAAGCATATAAGTATAGCGTTCTGTTAGTGACATTGAGAGTTTATATAAATAGGAGGAGGTGATGAGGGGTTTGAGATTTTGGAAAGTTAGATGGAGGAATAGTGATGTGTTGCAGGAATGATTGAAATATTGAATGATATTGAGATGTTGAAATGAATTGTGAGCATTGCATGACACTGGATTATATATGTACCATCGCGCGATGATAACTGTCGATAGGCCAATCGACAATTATTTTGTACTGATGCCTTCTGAGTAGAGACAGGGGCACAAGGGAAATTGCCTTCTGAGTAGAGACAGGGGCATAAGGGAAATTGCCTTCTGAGTAGAGACAGGGGCACAATGGAAATTGCCTTCTGAGTAGAGACAGGGGCACAGTGTCAAATCGTACAGTTAAGTTAAATGCTGGAATAAATGCCTCCGTAATGGTACGATGTATCTATAAGTGAATGTGAGAGTTGTGTTGGTAGTATTGTTGTATCGGAGATAGAGATGGTGAAGTGCAATGATTGGGAAGTGACAGAGTGATCGGGATATATGGGAAGAAGAATTGGATTATATGTATACATATTATTGATTTTAAACACTGTGGTACCCTTTAGACGCCCTTACTACCGCACATCTCACTGTTATAGTGAGTTAAGCGGTGATTACTGGGACAAATTGTCCCATCCCACGATTACTGACATTTTTGCAGGTATTCATGCACAGGCGCAAGCAACAGGAAAGGGAATTAGGTAGTAGAAGTTATATAATTTATTCAGAGTTGTATATTGCCAAATTGTATAGGCCTGCATCTGCTTCCGCATGTATATGTATTTAGTTATTATTTAATATCATTTAGTTTTGTTTAATAACCATGTTAGGCAAATCCTTTCTAACATGGTTAGCAATAAATTATCCATGATAGCAGCTGTGCTGTATTAGTTTATTCTTTTCTATCATGGATAATATTTAATCATTAGGATATTCTTTTTCTAACTATGATAGAGATATTGATATTATTGCAATTCCTTTTTCTATCATAGTTAGTAAAGATATTATTGAACTAAAAGAGATGTCACAGGTTAATTAGGGATTTAGTAACAGAGTGTTACAACTTGGTTATCAGTATTTGGTATACGATAACCTAGGACTGTGTTGCATTGCATATAGATTGGCAATATACATTCTTAGTATTCCCTTCCTTCTGTGCATGAATATCTGACCTTTTGAGAGGACTATCACTCATCCCGTGGTGGGGAGAGAGTGATAAGAGAAATTAAATAGGTACTGTGGAGAGATTGAGATGAACATAGAAAGAATAACGAAATAATGTTGATATGTATAAGAATTTAGGAAGAATTACGAATAAGGATGCTTCTCTGGGGTCTCGAATATAGTTATGTGTCGGCCATAATCATAGTCGAGGCATCATGAGATCCCTTATTGGGTTAATGGAGTATTGAAATTTGAAAATAACAATTAATAATGAATGAAATGTGAAATAAGAGTTATTGCTTTGTTTATTATTTGTTTACTGATTTGTTAAATTGTTTGCTTCATAGATGAATTTGACTTTTTATACTTTGTGATTGGAAAAGTGATTAATGAAAGTGAAGTTATGTGTTAGCATTGAGTTGTTTTGTTCATGTGTTGGAAGATAATAATAAAAGAGATGAATGTACTTAAAATTATCCATGTGTAGGATTGATACAAATCTGTATTTATGACAATTCATGAAATAAGAAATTACACAACAATGGGAATAATGTGTGGTTATTGTGATTTATCCTCATTAGAATTAAAGAAATCGATTTTAATTTTTTTAAGTTTAATGCTTTTGATATGGATCAATGAATTATGAACTTAGAAGCAAATATTTAAGACTATAAACTCCTTAAAATTTCCATATGATAATTACTTTGCAATGAAATCAGTTTGTTTGAAACAAGATAGGAGATTGCAATCTGAATTTCTATTGCCTAATATGTTAGCATTTAGAATTTCACTTTAGATGTAACCTTGCACTCTGTTTGTTGACTCATTATAAATTTGATAGTTGTTGATTATTTTTGTGTTGGAATGGTATTGTTGTGAGCTTATTCATGAATTTCTACATCCTTCATTGTTCTGGCTAATTGTGGCTGGTCATTTGTGAATTCTATTTACTGGAATTATCTAAATTGTATTGGAATGAACAAGAGTGCATAGTTATAAACGAGTAATGATTTAACCACTAAGGAGTTGTGATATTAAAAGTAATAGAAGTGAAGGTATATTAAGTTGTCCTTGGTATTGTTTTGGACTTTTGGGCCTACATTACACTGGTTATCTTTGCTTGTGCAGTTATTGGTCTGATTGTGTGATTTACTTGCTTTCATTTTTCTAGGAGGTGGGCCATTATTCTTGAAATATTGAGTGATTTACATGACCATAAATTGAAGAATTCATTGCTGGATTTAGTGCATTAGAATTGTTGTGCAGGTTATATCTAATTATGTATAATACTCTTGCATCATTCATGCTTTGGTAGCAGATTTTTGTAGTGGAATTTGGTCTTGGTATCGCTGGTGCTTTGTGATTATGATAAAACTGAATAGATAAGAAAGTTAATTGAGATGAGGAGTTTAGGGTAAAACTTTAGTAAATAGTTTTAAATGGATTCATTGGAAATTGATTGCAGTCCGAAAAGACTTTGATAAGGAAGTTGATATGGTTGACTATATATTGAGTTAGAGTCACTAGTTAAGCGAGATCTTGGATTTTGATCAAGGAAACCACAAGAATGTGAAGAGGATGTTGTTGTCATATATGAAGTGGATTTTAATACAAATAAATTGATTGGATATGATAGAAAAAAATTGCATTAAACTTGCTATGTATATTAGATCTAATTGTGTATAAGATCCATGCATCAGCTATTGCTATGATTGGTCAGGTGTTTGCAGTAAAAAAAAAAATTGTATTGCTATTGCCGGTGCATTGTGATTTTTGGATGGACTGATTCATTAATATGCAAATATAATAGAAATAATTGTGATTTTGATTAGAGTTTTAGTTATATTTCTAGATTTCCTAGCGTAGTGCTTCTAGCCTTGCTCAAAGGTTATATACATTCAAGTCAATCTGACTTGATTTCACCTCTTCCGAATCCTAAAGGAACTTGAGAAAGTGTGCTGGTAGCCTTAACACCATCTCTATTATAAGAACACGTCCTTCATACCTCACGTTTGACTATATTTCTAGAAAATTTTGTGGCCAATAACCTCAGATAGAATGTTCATAGTTCCTCTAAATTCATGATATCATCTCCATTGTGTCATATGGATGACACTCATGGCAAGAAATCCTCAAAGCCAACCAGGTGAATCTCCCTAAATTATATCCGAATTTCTTTCCCTCCTCTTGAAATAGGATTATCAATCCAAGGAACTATTCTTTTCTTTGTATCTAATGATAATTTTTACTAATTTCGAGGACGAAATTAATTAAGAGGGGTAGAATTGTAACATCCTGAAAAATTTAATTCAGGATTAGAGAGTGTTTTGGGAAATTTTGGAATTTTTAGGAATTTTTGGGATATTTTTGGAAATTTTGAGAAATTAATGTACATATAATTAATTAAGAAATGAAGAGTTTGAAATATGAGGGAGTGGTAAAGCTAAAAATATTTTGGAGTTTAAGAAGATTGGAGGCTGGTTTAAGTGGTTTTAAATCAAAATAAGTACACTATGGCAAGATTGGGCTACAAATCATCAGAGAACCTCTGTATTTCAGCAAACCAAACGCGCCCTCCCCCCTTTACTATAAAAACCCGGACTCCCTCCTCCTTCTCACCCACGCGTCGCCCTCCTCCCTCCGCCTTCTTCTTCGGCTTCTCCCTCTGAATCCGGCGACGGGCGGCGGCCTAAGGCGCGGCGGCGCCAACTCCCTTCTTTCTTCAACCATCTGAACCCCCTCCGTCTCTTCTTCCACTTCGCCTCCTCTCTTCCTTTTCCTTCGGCCACACGTGGCGGCGCCGTTAACGGAGACGGCGAAGGGAGAAAGCCGTCATGGTTCCCTCCTCCTTTCCCTGCGTTTCTCTTTCCCTTATCATCACTTCCATTTTCATCCTCATTCAAGCCCACACACGCACATCTCCGTTATCTCCTCCTCTCCCCGACGATAAACGGCGGTGGCGTCGGACGATAACTGTGAAGGTGAGCTTCATTTCTTGTTTATCTTCAAGCTTTTCATTCTTTCAAATTCTTTTAGTCACTTTCCTTTTCTTGCTTTTATTCTCGGCCAGCCACTTTAATGGCCAAATTTCCGGCGGGTTCCTGTGATGGTGAAGCTCCGGTGAGTCATGGAGGGTCAAAAAAAACAAGTTTAGGTAATATTTTCCTTCCGTTTCAATCCTTCCTTTCTGATTTGGACGAATTTGTGAGGGGGAGTCCGATTTGGGTTTTAAGTTTTAGCTATGAAAATGAATTAAAACTAAGCCAAAGCTTCATCTTTTAGTGTCCTAGGTGTTAAATTAAATGTTGATTGAAGTTTGGTGAAGTTTGTGCAAAACCTTAACTTGTGGGTTCCATGACTTAAGGTGAATCATTCTTGTATTTGGTTATGTCTGCTTAATCTGTTGTGATTGAAAATGATGCTACGGATGTCCTGGATTTTGCTTGAATTATTGTGTCTGGAGATGTTCAGTTTATGCTTGGAATATGAGATTGATGTTTTGAAGAATTTCTATTCTATTCTTTGTTCGGCTGCTATGTTTTGCTTAGATATGGATAGAAACTTCATTATGAGGACATGGAATTGAAATGCATATGTGTACTTAAAAAAAAAAGGGTGCAGCTGAAATGGTATAATGGTGTGAATATAAATGAAGAAATGGTAGGCATTGACATGTTCAATTTGTGGTTATATAAGTTTGATGAATGAGTAAATCAATGTTGCATGAATAATTCTTATTGGATCAAAGGACTTGTGTATTTCTCCTTCTCTTTTAGTGTTTGTTGTCATTGTTGGTTTGCATTTGCGGATTTGTCTCCAATTTAAAAAGGGGACATTGTACATGTATCAAATATATATAAATATGAGTGTATAATGTTGTTTTGGTTCAATATATGTTCAATTTCAGTATAGGTTCTAATTAGTCTATGCTTTGTGTAATGGGATGAAGTTTGTTTGTGTTTGGTTCATGAGTTTGCTGCTCATTTTCCCTTATTGGCTGAATTGGTTTCTTTTGAAAAAAAAAAAGAATGGAAATGATGTTGCTGGTTTTGTTTGGAATGAGAAGTTTTTAAGCATGTGGTTATGTTTTGCTATTTACATGAATCGAATATGATATTCTTGTTGATGGTGTAGGATTGACATTGATTCAATTAGAATTTCTTAAATGAATGCTCTTTAGCCGCAAGGTTTTATAGTTGTTGTAATTATGTTTAATTGATTATAGAATATTATTGGTTGCTTAAGATGATGCTTATATGCTTATGCTTGCGTCTGAATCTTATTGAGCTGGCTGATTCTTTGTGAGTGTAGTTTTTATTAAGCATGCATGTGGCTGGAATGTGAGGTTGCATGAGTAGTTATAATTTGTCTGTAATTAAGATGGTTTGGCCGAAGGGATCTTGCTGAATGTGTGCTAAGATCATTTAAAAATTCTGTTTGTTGGGAACCAATGAGATGGTGTCTTAAAGAAATGGCTGTATGAAGATAGTAGATCTTTTGGGAGGTTGTTCGCGATAATTTGAATGGTTGGACGTGAAATCTACATTAGTTTCCTTTGTTCAAGTAAGCATTATTTTTGGGTTGAATAGGTGATTAATGATATTTTTGTTATTGACATGTTTTGTATGAGGTGTAAAATCAATAATGGTGAGAATTAGTAAAGGATGAAGCATGTGGACTTTTGGAATGAAGGAATTGTGCCAAACCTTTAATTCCTTGTCTCTTCTCTATAATAACTAAATAGATTAGTTGAAATACATGTATGTTGATTTAAAATAATTGTGTGGCCAAACTAGTTTTTGAAATGGAGTGTCTAAGGTTGTGTTTTGGGTTAGGTAAAGATGTGGTTAGTATTGGTTTGTGATAACTTGTGAAACTTGTTTTTCCTTCTTTGAGGTTTGAAACTAACTAATGCTTCATGCTGAAAAATATATCTTCTTCTTTGTTCAGTTTATAAGGTACAAAAGGGAAATGCATGTGTGCTCTTCTTTGCTGTTTTGGTTCGCATTATTAAGAGTATTGAGGGGTCCTAAAAAAAATAAGTAAAGTTTGAATGTTAGGAAAGAAGGAATATTATCTGAATTCTTGCTGAAATTTTGTCTTCTAAGAATAAAATCTTATTGGAACATTGCTGATTTAATCATTTATTAAATGAAGTCAGAAATAAATGTTTTTCTCTCCACTAGTTGGTTATGACTTGATTATGTGTGAATTAGAAGGATATGCACGAGTTGATTTGGTGTCTTGTTAGGGATAAATTTGGTGATTAAGTTGGAGTTGAGTAATTGACGACACTAACAA
This sequence comes from Mimosa pudica, assembly GCA_029929735.1. Classification (NCBI taxonomy): domain Eukaryota; kingdom Viridiplantae; phylum Streptophyta; class Magnoliopsida; order Fabales; family Fabaceae; genus Mimosa; species Mimosa pudica. The sequence continues at coordinate 4,380,661 of JAKELP010000029.1, forward strand.
AATAGTCTAGGGAATTTACATTGTTTTAGGACTTAATTATGAATGTTCTCTTGGGTGATACTTGATTTTATTCATGTATTTTGTTCCGGTTGGTGTGACTTATGTTGATTTTAATTGGTAATCATTTGGTTATTGACATTATTGGATTGTAAAATGTTTTGACATGTGGTTGTTGAAATTCTTGAGATGTTAAGACTAGGTGAATAATCAAAATGACCTTATAAGAAGGGAATGGGTAGTACCATATGAATACGAGAGACGCGTCATAGTATGATAAAGGAAAATGATATTAATTTATCATTTTACTCTGTATTATTATAGGAATGAATGCAAGTAGACTCTTGGAGAATCAAGAAAGAAAGGTTGAGAAATAGCATAAATTGCTAAAGGGCGACAGGTAATCACTCTTACCTTGCTATAACATTGAGGGTGACGTTAGCTGGGATTTTCAAAATCCCTTTTCACCCTCCATATTCATATTGTCTTTGAAAACTTATTTTTATACAAAACAGGCTATCGGGTGCCTTTCAAACACAGTTATTTTCATATAAAGAAATTTGTAACACTATATCTATTATTCTAACTGGTGGTTGTTATTGATCTGGAACGATTGTGAAAAGCATATAAGTATAGCGTTCTGTTAGTGACATTGAGAATTTATATAAATAGGAGGAGGTGATGAGGGGTTTGAGATTTTGGAAAGTTAGATGGAGGAATAGTGATGTGTTGCAGGAATGATTGAAATATTGAATGATATTGAGATGTTGAAATGAATTGTGAGCATTGCATGACACTGGATTATATATGTACCATCGCGCGATGATAACTGTCGATAGGCCAATCGACAATTATTTTGTATTGATGCCTTCTGAGTAGAGACAGGGGCACAAGGGAAATTGCCTTCTGAGTAGAGACAGGGGCATAAGGGAAATTGCCTTCTGAGTAGAGACAGGGGCACAATGGAAATTGCCTTCTGTGTAGAGACAGGGGCACAGTGTCAAATCGTACAGTTAAGTTAAATGCTGGAATAAATGCCTCCGTAATGGTACGATGTATCTATAAGTGAATGTGAGAGTTGTGTTGGTAGTATTGTTGTATCGGAGATAGAGATGGTGAAGTGCAATGATTGGGAAGTGACAGAGTGATCGGGATATATGGGAAGAAGAATTGGATTATATGTATACATATTATTGATTTTAAACACTGTGGTACCCTTTAGACGCCCTTACTACCGCACATCTCACTGTTATAGTGAGTTAAGCGGTGATTACTGGGACAAATTGTCTCATCCCACGATTACTGACATTTTTGCAGGTATTCATGCACAGGCGCAAGCAACAGGAAAGGGAATTAGGTAGTAGAGGTTATATAATTTATTCAGAGTTGTATATTGCCAAATTGTATAGGCCTGCATCTGCTTCCGCATGTATATGTATTTAGTTATTATTTAATATCATTTAGTTTTGTTTAATAACCATGTTAGGCAAATCCTTTCTAACATGGTTAGCAATAAATTATCCATGATAGCAGCTGTGCTGTATTAGTTTATTCTTTTCTATCATGGATAATATTTAATCATTAGGATATTCTTTTTCTAACTATGATAGAGATATTGATATTATTGCAATTCCTTTTTCTATCATAGTTAGTAAAGATATTATTGAACTAAAAGAGATGTCACAGGTTAATTAGGGATTTAGTAACAGAGTGTTACAGCGGCGGCCTCCCACACTCCATACAACACCGGAATCGAACTTAGGTGACTTTACTCTTCAAATCCCTACCCTTTTCCATTCGTTTTTGGCGAGTTTAGAGAGAGTTCGAATGGGTTTAGGATTCTGAGTTTAGAAATGAACTAAAATAGTGTTTAAGCTTCAGTTTTGGTTGGTTGATGTAATGAACTGATCAAACTTGATTGTCTATTTTGCTTTTGCTTAAAATTTCTCTTCCTTGCCTACTATGTAATTGAAGGGTCTTGAAGTTAGTTCTTTATGCCCCTCTTTTGTGGTTGTTTTGTGTGTTTGGTGTTCTTGGCTATGTGTTTGCTCAGTGTCTGTGATTAAGCTAAAGCAAGAACTCATGAACAAAAGCTGTCATCTTTATTGGTTTTGAGACTTGATATTAGTTCATTGAATTAGAAAAATATGTGCCTAAGTCTTGGAACTGCCTGGTTTTGGGTTAAAAATTGTGAAGTGATAGTATTGGTTTTTAGTACAATGGGATTTTTTGATAATCATGAATGAAGATTGGTAGGAGAGTTTTTGAGATTTGAGACAATCTAAGTTGTAGAGGGGTGCTATAGCCTATGGGTTGTTTCGTTGAGTGCAATAATGGATTGTTGGTGATTGGGAATAAGTTGTCATAGTTTATAAATTTAATGGACTCTTGATTAATTGATTTTGCTTGGAATAAGATGGTTTATGTTGTTGTTTCTATTCTATATTCCTTGGCTGTTTGTTCATTTTGATTAGGCATGGAGAATGTATAATTGGTTGTGTAATGGTGGATTGTTGATTAACTCTTTTTCGTCGTCTAAAAAGAGCTAAAGCAAATAAAAACTAGAATTAAACTACAGTAGTTAGCAGCAAGTCCTAGGTCAATTCACAGTTCGGTTTTATCTCTTGCTTAGGTCAAATAATCACAAGTTAAGCAAATTATCAAACAGGTTGTGTGCGAGTTTATATCTAAGACTAATTAAAACTAGTAAAAACTACAATTAACAGAATTAGAAGTATGAAAGTATGGAATGGAAGGTACCTCCTTCTCCAAGTACTTCGTGTTTACGTTTAATCAGACTTCATATACTTGTTCTTCTTAATATAAACTAGTTAAATTCTCGAGATCTCTTTAATCAAAGAAGTCTACAAGAGTTTAACTAATTTAATTAAGGCTTAAGCTCTTTCAAGCCAAGAACATACCAAAAGCAACTCTAAACACTAAATCTAGCATTTAGGAAACAAATTCATTCCACAAATGTAAGAGGAGCTAATCGCACACACATACATGTATGAAACTACAAGAATTAAGTCTCGGTTTTCATGTTCCTAACGTAAAAGAGAGGTTACAAGCTAACATAAAGTAGAACATCTAAATTACAGATGCTCTAACCTATATAAGCCTAGATCTAGACATACATAGGCAAAAATTTACATATAGCTTGAAACCTAAAAGAGAAAATTACAAGCATATGAAGCCATAGGTTGATTCTACAAGCACATTTCCTTGGAGAAGAAGGCTAGGCGATCTAGCCTGACATGGAGATGAAGGTGGATGAAGGTAGGTGTGAGATTCTGGACATGGCGGAGGTTTGCGAAGTGAAGAAGATGAAGAAGATGAAGATGGAGTTGAGAGAGTTTGTTAGAGGAGAGAGAAAATGAAAGTGAAGTGAGAGAAAAGATTATGAAAGTTAGTTACATTTGGGCTTTTATAGTAGTGAGTAACTTTGGAATTATCGCCCAAAGGGTATTTTTGGTATTTGGTGAAAGGTTATGATGAATGTGGACTAGATCTCATCTCCATACATTTCTAAAGGTTCCTCCTTTTTCTCCAAGTGATTGTGCTTCCCTTTTTTCCCTTAATGAGGCCTCCAGATTTGAATTTGACATTGGCGCCAATTTTGCCTCATTTGGAAAGATGCTCCCCAAGTACCTTCAAACTGCAGGGCTGACTTTGCCTTAAATTAACTCTGCACCAAAGACTTCTGAAAAGTAGTTGACATTTCTGATCATTGTGCAGTCTGGCTCTTGTCCTCGCTGACTGATGGACTTAAGCTTCCGCATGTCAAGACTGTCCGCCAGCGCCAGCACATTTACTTCCGAATGTAAATCCACTTCCGGATGGAAGTCCGCTTCTTCAAGTAGCTCAGCTTCCGGATGTGACTTTGCTTCCGGATGTAAACTTGCATCCTGATATGAGTACTCTTCCAGATGTGAATATGCTTCCGGATGTGAACCTGCATCCGGATGTGACTTTGAGTACTTGTCATCTAGCCTTCCTTCTTGCCAAGTTATCTCCACTGAAGTTCCACCAAGGGTGTGTGGGGTCCACTTGGGACCCCCCCTACATGAAAAACATATCTCATAGTCAAAATGACCAAAATACCCTTAGTTCCATAAAATGCAAGTAATAAGACTATTATTCTTCAAATATTTATACATAAGCATGTGCATGAAAATGTATCAATAATGATCAAATATAACAAATAAACCACACTAATTAAGCTCAAATGCACATGCTTAAAGGTATGAAATTTGGTCTAATCAAATCCCCCACACTTAATCTTTGCACTCCGGGCAAAGTCATGTAAAAGATTAACTCAATCATTAAGCATAATGAAGGCAATTGGAATTACCATAGTATACAAGTTGATCTTCTTGAACCTTTCCCTAAAGCTTCGCATGGGCCAAATCTAAGGATACAAAGCGAATCCAAGTTTAACAATCAACTAAAATTTAGGAGGAGTGCCAATTGAGATTTTTCCTCACCGGATAAAGTGTTTAACTCATTCGCTCAAGTTAGGAAAAATGCCTAACTAGGGACTTGTGATCACTCTTTGGCTCAATGCACTTGACCGTCACCAAAGGCTTGTAATAGCTCTAAGTTCTCCACCCATAGTATGCATAGCACAACCAAATCTAGGGGACTTTGGGATTAGATGGAAGGCTAATAATGAATGGTGAATGATGGATAGTAGTCAATGACCAATGACATGAACAAGTAATAACCACATATGCATGCAATACAATGAAATCAATCCTCACAAAGCACGCTACATCTCTCTTTTCTTTTTCAATCTTATGCCTTTGGCATACTTAAGCACTTTGTGCTTTCTTTCTTTTTCTCTTTTGATAGGCCTTTGACCTTATTATATATATATTTTTTTTCTTTTCTTTGGCCTTTGGCCATTTTCTCTTTTCTTTTCCTCTCTTGTGGCTCTCGGCCATCTTTTGTTCTTCACTCATATAGCTTGCTTTTCACAAGATACAACAATACAATACTAATATGAATGCAAGCATATGCTATAATCACTTATTCACACTTTGGTCAAGGTGGTAGAAAAGAAAAGTGAATGGCCCAAAGGGGTTAATCAAAGGATAATATTTGGTTGGCTTAGTGTTTGAGTCATAAGGGTTTAGAAAGAAACGCCCCTTTTCATTTTCAATCATACCATGCATTGTGATGATCTTGAACAAGAGCTAAGACAAGTTCTAGGAGGTCAAGTAACTAACACCCTCTTTATACCTTAAAAGTGCCCCATGCAATGCCCTAAGTAATCATTCCAAAAATTCTACTTACACACTAGAGGACAATTCCATTTGCTTTCAAGAGCCATAATCAAGTCATATTTTCAAGAAAAATCATGCCAAATAAGTCCAAAAATCAAGTGTGAAAGCTTTGAATTAGACCACTTTTAAGCACATAATACACCTCCCCCACACTTAAAGCATGCATTGTCCTCAATGGACCAATCAAATCAAGTAGGAAGATGTATTTTAAAGGCAAAGCAGCAACATAAAAGGCCGGGCAGTTCCAACAAACAAATGGCTCATATGCATGTATTATTAACAAGACTACACTAAACACAACCTAAAATATTATTATTTTTTTATATATATTTTTTTTACTCACTGACGCTCAGGAAGCCTAACTGAATTCAGACTCATGCTGCTAGGCTTCCGGAAGCAAAAATGCTACCGGAAGCAGAACTGCTATAGGAAGTCACTCTGGTTCAGATTCTAAGTCTCATCCCTAGCGGAAGCAAATATGCTACCGGAAGCAAAAATGCTTCCGGATGCACTGATGCTTGTGAACAATGAACGCATCCCCTAGCGGAAGCATAATGAACTCAATCTGATTTTAAGCAATTAAGTCTAAGTGGAGAGCTTCCGGAAGCAAAAACACTTCCGGATGCAAGATCCTCAATTTCCTCAATGACACTTCCACAAGCTAATAGGCATCCCCAAGCACTAGTGAAATTTTTTTTTCAGATTTTTTAAACAACCTAACAAACCGAAACAAAATCCTACATATTTTGTTAAAACTAACTAATGTCCTCCCCCACACTTAGAATAAAACAATATAAAGCGAGTAGGGAAGGAAAGAAGCAACCTTTAGGGCGGTTTGAAGTTCTCTTTGAAGAACTTGCGCTTGTGGTCCTGTATGGTTCGACCATCCGTAAATATAGACGCTGAGTGTTCTTCCGTCACTAAGTTCCACTGCAGCAATCTGGCTTTCTCAAATAGTAAATGCGTCCACGTGGAATAACAAGAAAGTGCTCCCTTCTGCTTTTCTTTGGGTCGCCTAGCTCTCCAATGGGCCTGGAGCTTCAAGAGAAACTTCTGAACTCTCCTTGCAAGGAACACTAGAAGTGAAGGTTCGTATATTGTTACTTTCAAAACTTTGCCTTTAACTTCCATATTCCTTTTAAGCATCTTCGACCGAACCACTAGCCTTCTGATATCATCTCTGGTGAGCTTCCCATTGAAGAAATCTCGTTCTTCCTTTGTGGCTTCAAGCTCCAAACTTCTCTTGAAAAGCTCTTCCGCCTTCAACACATGCAAGCTAGGATCATCCGCTTCAGGTCTGGTTACAAGCTCCATCTTGTCCTGCTTGGCTTCCCAATAATCCTTGTGCATCCTAAAAGATCCTCCAACAAAGAACAAACTTCCCTTTTGCAAGGGGTTGTAGAAATGCGAAGATAAACTCAATGAAACACAAGGATAATCAAGATGCACATGATTAGGTAATACAATATGCTGAAAAGTGGTGATCAACTTGGGCACTTTAAACAAAACAACATGTTGCCCCTCTGAAGCACTAAACCAAGGATCACCAGTCGGCCTACAAATGGAATTGTTGGCCTCCAAAGTAGTCTCAAACAAAACCCTGTTGGAGCACTTGATTTGCGAAACACTGACTCCATGCATGCTCCTCAACCGGCTCCGCCAATCCATGATCGTATAGGAGGTATAGAAATGCAAGTATTCTTGCAATTGAACTCCAGCCTCCATCATGAAAGCAAATACTCCTGCCAACCTAGCTGGATCCACAAAATTGAACAAACATCCCTTGTGCAAGGGGTTGTAGCTAGATAAGGAGTGTATAAATGTACCAACAACATCAAGTTCACAGTCATCAGGCTTGGGACTAGTAACATCATGACGCATGCTCACAATACTAAAATCATCAGCAAGAGAATTCATGCAAGCATCATTAACATTCACCAAGCAAGAATCAAATAAACCGGAAGATGTATGCTCATCCTCATGTGAAAGCAAGCGCAAGGGACTTACATGCTGTTCTACCACAGTTTCAATCAACAATGTATATGGCCTACATGCTTCCTTATATATGCAAATATTAAATGAAGGCTTAGCATAAGTAGGCAGTGGCTCAAGAGCAACCAGCAATGGCACATTAAACTCAAGCATAGAAAACAAATCAAGGATCACACTCTGAACAAGCTCATGAAATGTCTTCTTCCCTAAGTTACATGAACTAGAAAAGGTAACAAGTGTAGGATCAAAAATTATACCTTGAGATGATTTATGCACGAGTTGAGAAGTAGAGAAAGATTCAAGCTCTTGTGCCAATTGCGCTTCCACCTTGCATTCCGCTTTAGAGATTTCATGCTCCGTTGCTTCCGGAAGCGAAAGTGCATCCGGAAGCGTTAGGCTCTCTGCCTCACTATGAACTTCCTCAGGAACATGTGTCACTGGAGTAGGATGCTGTCCATTTTGCTCATCATCCTTAGGCTGAGACTGTTGCACCATATCACGTATAAACGCCTTCGAGACCTCTTGCTCCAAGAGAAGGGAGCTCTCGGTCTCTTGGTCTTTCTCCCCAATGGAAGAGGGCAATCCGGTCACTTCTTGCTCCTCAACCTCCTCATTCTTCTCTAGGGAATTAGAGTGATGTTCAACATGTGTATCACCCCTAGAAGTAGCCTCATCCATTGGATCATTGCCCAATACAACATCATCATTGGCTGTTTGCAATTTTGTCAATTGTTTTCTATGAAATTCCACGAGAAGAGAATATTTATCCTCATAACAGTCAACGCATATGCTCATCTCATCACATGAACAAGTCATAAAATTATCAAGATCATCACTATGAGAAGCACTAGGTAAGACTCCATTAGACTCAAAGGTGCTAGGTGGATTTGCAACATTCATCTCAATCCTAGGATCATTCTCTTGGCACTTTTGAGGTTCATGCTCTTCTTCATCAAAGCAAGGAATTAATTCAACTTGAACTCCTCCCTCCAAATTCATGTCATCAGGATTTACAACCATATTGGAAGGTAGGTCACCTTGTTGTGCCTCTTCCTCGGCCTTTGTATTCATCCATTGAGAAGCAAATGAAATAATGGCCTCTTGCTGCGTTGCATGCTGATCAAATATTGAGTCTAACCTCTCCATAAAGGATGCACACATTTGCATCATCAAATCATTTGTACTAGAAGAGGGAGAATCTGAACTTGGAGAAGCATACTCATTGGGCATTTGAGCATGAAAGAAGTCATTCTGCTCCATATGTGTAGGAATACAGCTTTGAAAAGGCTCTTGATGATCATAAAAATTATGCTCATAGCCATAAGGAGGTGGATGAAGCTCAAATTGCGAAGCTTCTTGATAAGCATACAAATCTGGACTCTGAGCACAAGAAGAATTAAACCTCATTTGATAAGGATCATGATCTTGATATTGAGGAGCATAACCTTGTTGATCTTCAAAAGCATGTGAAGGAGTACCATAACCTCCTCCCCCCTACTGAAAGCTTGGATGGTCCCTCCATCCTGAATTATATGTGGTGATGTGAGGGTTATACTCTTGGAATGGAGGTCTCCTGTCATAGAATTGTTGTGAAGTGATGGCCATGCCGTGAGGTGCGAATGAGGCATATGGCCTTGCAAAGTCACTCATTCTTCCATCCATTAAGCACAAGCTTTAAAATGTCCTGCAAAAATAGGCAAAACAAACCAACAAAGCCCTGCAAAACAATCCACAACAACCAGCCAGCACAACCAGAGTATCCAGACAAACAGTCCAAACAAAAATCCAGTACATCAAACACAATGTCCAGCAATCAAAGGCCAACGAGAGCAGCTTAACACTTCCAAAACACTTCTAAAACAGTCTCAACTATACAGAATGCAAATAACCTATGTCCAGATTAAATCAGAAGTATACTCACAACCTACAACTAAAAATCTCCTACAACAAAAACTAAGAAAATGTAACTAAAAACCTAAGACAAGAAAGAATTCAACCAAACGGCAACAGCGCCAATTTGATTTAACTCTTTTTCGTCGTCTAAAAAGAGTTAAAGCAAATAAAAACTAGAATTAAACTACAGTAGTTAGCAGCAAGTCCTAGGTCAATTCACAGTTCGGTTTTATCTCTTGCTTAGGTCAAATAATCACAAGTTAAGCAAATTATCAAACAGGTTGTGTGCGAGTTTATATCTAAGACTAATTAAAACTAGTAAAAACTACAATTAACAGAATTAGAAGTATGAAAGTATGGAATGGAAGGTACCTCCTTCTCCAAGTACTTCGTGCTTACGTTTAATCAGACTTCATATACTTGTTCTTCTTAATATAAACTAGTTAAATTCTCGAGATCTCTTTAATCAAAGAAGTCTACAAGAGTTTAACTAATTTAATTAAGGCTTAACCTCTTTCAAGCCAAGAACATACCAAAAGCAACTCTAAACACTAAATCTAGCATTTAGGAAACAAATTCATTCCACAAATGTAAGAGGAGCTAATCGCACACACATACATGTATGAAACTACAAGAATTAAGCCTCGGTTTTCATGTTCCTAACGTAAAAGAGAGGTTACAAGCTAACATAAAGTAGAACACCTAAATTACAGATGCTCTAACCTATATAAGCCTAGATCTAGACATACATAGGCAAAAATTTACATATAGCTTGAAACCTAAAAGAGAAAATTACAAGCATATGAAGCCATAGGTTGATTCTACAAGCACATTTCCTTGGAGAAGAAGGCTAGGCGATCTAGCCTGACATGGAGATGAAGGTGGATGAAGGTAGGTGTGAGATTCTGGACATGGCGGAGGTTTGCGAAGTGAAGAAGATGAAGAAGATGAAGATGGAGTTGAGAGAGTTTGTTAGAGGAGAGAGAAAATGAAAGTGAAGTGAGAGAAAAGATTATGAAAGTTAGTTACATTTGGGCTTTTATAGTAGTGAGTAACTTTGAAATTATCGCCCAAAGGGTATTTTTGGTATTTGGTGAAAGGTTAGGATGAATGTGGACTAGATCTTATCTCCATACATTTCTAAAGGTTCCTCCTTTTTCTCCAAGTGATTGTGCTTCCCTTTTTGCCCTTAATGAGGCCTCCAGATTTGAATTTGACATTGGCGCCAATTTTGCCTCATTTGGAAAGATGCTCCCCAAGTACCTTCAAACTGCAGGGCTGACTTTGCCTTAAATTAACTCTGCACCAAAGACTTCTGAAAAGTAGTTGACATTTCTGATCATTGTGCAGTCTGGCTCTTGTCCTCGCTGACTGATGGACTTAAGCTTCCGCATGTCAAGACTGTCCGCCAGCGCCAGCACGTTTACTTCCGAATGTAAATCCACTTCTGGATGGAAGTCCGCTTCTTCAAGTAGCTCAGCTTCCGGATGTGACTTTGCTTCCGGATGTAAACTTGCATCCTGATATGAGTACTCTTCCAGATGTGAATATGCTTCCGGATGTGAACCTGCATCCGGATGTGACTTTGAGTACTTGTCATCTAGCCTTCCTTCTTGCCAAGTTATCTCCACTGAAGTTCCACCAAGGGTGTGTGGGGTCCACTTGGGACCCCCCCTACATGAAAAACATATCTCATAGTCAAAATGACCAAAATACCCTTAGTTCCATAAAATGCAAGTAATAAGGCTATTATTCTTCAAATATTTATACATAAGCATGTGCATGAAAATGTATCAATAATGATCAAATATAACAAATAAACCACACTAATTAAGCTCAAATGCACATGCTTAAAGGTATGAAATTTGGTCTAATCAATTGTTGGCTGACTTGTCTTCCTTGTTTGAGTTTGATCTGCATTGGGTTATAAGATTTTAATTGGTTATTTTCTTCTCCCCTCCGTTTTCACTGTCACTGTCGGGTTCATATGCTTTGGTTTGGTTATGATTTAAATAGAGATATTAAAAGGCATACTATTGTGGAAATAGGTTTAAGTTGGGAATATGTGTAATTTGTAATGGTTGTTTTAATGAATGCTAAGTTAATGGTTAGAATGACTACATAGGACAATGTTATTGCCCTGTTCTATCCTCTTTTATAAGAACTTAAGTTGTTTGAATGGTTAAGCTATTTGTTTTTCTATCTGTGTGGTTTGTTGAAGAAATTAAATTGATTAAGTCTTAGGATATGTGACAATTTAGGGATATTAAGTTTAGGAATGATATTGAAAAGGGTAGCAAAATTTTGATAGGATTTGACTATTCTCTCTATTGTGAACTTTGAGTTGTTATTACAGCTCTATGCCACTTGTTGGTTATAACTTGATTTTGTGTGAATTGGAAGGGCATTTTGTTTGAACAAGGAAGTGCATCAGAATTTGCATTGGATTGGTGTGTGTATGTATATATTTTGAATAAGAGTTGTATAAGGTTTAGATTATTGGTTTTTAGTTGTTATTTCCTTTAGGAAGGACTTAACCATTGTGTGAGACTTGTAATTTGATTAGTGGTTGTTTTGAATTAATAGTGATTGTCATTTGCCATGCTTCTATTTGAATTTCTTCTTGGTAGTTTATGCATTTAACTATTGTTGTTTGAAGTCATGGTTAAATTGGCTTTAGTTTAAGTATTGAAATTAATGTAAATTGTGATGTGTGTGAGTGGTTGTTGTATGTTGTATCATGGTGACATGTCTTGTTTCTTTGTGTATTGGTCAAAGGGTTGTTGAAATGAGAATGACATAAAGGGTGATTTAAGTGTTTTATATGCTTGTGTATGAAATTTCATGTTTTATTCTCCTTTCTTTTAGGGCTGAACTGATTCTTGGCTTGGAGAATGCTTAAATTATTATTTATGCATGTTGAAGCTAATTTAATTATTGTTTTAATGTAACTAAATGATGTACATGATATTTTGGAAGATCTAGAGATGTGTTTTAAATACGAGAAAGTGCTAGTTTTTCTGTTTCTTGACTGCTTGGGCACTTCATTTGAAAATGGAAGATTCATAGTGAATCTTTACTTCATTGGTATTTTATACAAGTATAGGAGTGATTTAGACTTTGATGTCCTGAGTTATTGTGAAGAACTGACTATTTCAAATCAAGTTTGGGGATCGGGTAGCACATTAGAAATTCGAGAGAGACGTTGTATGTTCCTTATGAAGATAGTTGTTGATTTATTATCGTTATGTAATAATAGGAGGAAAAATTTTCGAGGAATGATAAGGAAAGAGCATCAAAGTACTAAAGGGCGACAGGTAATCACTCTTACCTTGCTATAACATTGAGGGTGACGTTAGTTAGGGATTTTGTAAGATCCCTTTTCACCCTCTATATATATATATATTATCTTTAAAAGGGTATTTTTATACAAAACAGGCTATCGGGTGTGTTGATACACAAATATATCAAATCAAAGAATAATGATTTTATTCAGAATGTGTGGACAAACCACAATGGTAATACATAAGATTAGTCGCCTAGACTTTGGTCGACTAGCGAAAGAGAGAAATAGAAAGTACAAGATTCAGAAGATATTGGATGATCCTTTACATGGATTGTGTTTCTATATATAGGCTACAAGTTTCTTTCCCATTGGAATAATCAATTCCCATACTTATGGGTATTTCCGTTTTGATTCCCATAAATATGGAAGTTACAAGGAATTAATTGGCGGTTACAAAGTATCTTTGACCAGCGATGAAAACTTTGTCGACCCTCTGGCACTTTGGGCTGCTTCAGACTTATCTTTTCTTTGGGCTTAATGGGCCTTCTTCACTAAGCGGGATTATGTCGTAACATTAAGTCCCCCACTTCTCAATGACGTCGCAAATGGTTATTGGGAAGTAGCGGTTTAAACATCTAACGGCTGAGATCAATCTGACGCTTCGCTTGCTCACGTCCGACGGCTTGGATTCATTTCTCCTGAAATTGGCGCTATTTTCGCAAAACTGGCGCTCTTCCTTTTATATTTGAAGCTCTCCTTACTTGGTTTCTCGCTTCAACTTCCATCGCCCTAGATCATCCTTCTCTCGAGCGCTACCCTTGTTCCCTTTCCAGGTATCTTCTTCTTCTTACTTTTACCTAGAACATGTCTGGTTCCGATTCTAATCCATCGCATGTGAGTTATCCAAGTGATGATTCACCAAACCTGTCTGATTCTGGGTCAAGCGAAACTCCAAAAAACATTAGTAATCAAAATGTACCCTCTGAAGGTACGAGTTCTAGATCACCACCTCTTAGGTCGCTTGTTAGGGTGATACCTGAGGAAATGGTTAATACTGAAACCAAAAGATCCTCTTTGGTAACTGATTTGAAACCTGTTAAGTTGAAGGCGATTGAATCCAAGAAGTTAGAAGACAAAAGTTTGTATTTTTTCAACCCCTTAGTCCCTTTTAGGGTTCCCAAAAATGATGAAAGACTTGATTCATTTTCTAAACACACTATTGCTTTGAGTGTAGAGGCTTTTCGCTACGCTAATTGTTTTCATGTGCCCCTTATTATTGAACAACTTTGTAAGTACTTTGATCTATCCCCTTCCCAACTTATGCCTCATGTTTGGAGGGTAGCTCTAGTAGCCGACATCCTAGGGCGTTATTTAGGTTTTCCCCTTGATCTCCTAGATGTTTTGACCTCTTATTCTATTAGCGAAGTTAAGGCTCCATCAGGAGAAGTTAGGGTAGGCGTTTATACTTTAATTCGTAATCGCAAAGGGCTAGAAACATGGACCTCTGACAAGGGCCCTAACGACCGGCAATGGGATGAGAGGTTTTTAATTATTCCAATTGCTAGCTTAGAGCCTCCTGGTGTCAAACTCAGAAAGGAATGGTGTCGTCTAAGTAAGACGACTAACCTTATTTCCTAATTGTAATCTACCCTTTGATACTTTTCTTACTCCATTTTTATTTATAGGTGACAAGCAGCTGAATTACTTCCATCCCATTGAAAAGACCTCTACCGACAAGATTAAGAAAATCCTCGCCCTTCCCAAAGACTCTAGGCGTTTTTCATTCATTATCTCAGGTAAATTTTAACCTATTTCAAAATCTTGAAAATAATACTTGTACAAAAGTAATGACAAGTTTTACCATACTCCTTGCAGGAAAAATGCCTCCCAAGTTGACTGCTGCTGAACGAGCTCAGTTTAGGGCTGAAGCAAAGAATGCTGCAGCTTCTGAAATCAGGAGCAAGAAGAGACATTCCATGAATGCTGCTACTACCACTCCTGCTGTCATTATTCCTCCGCCTCCCCCTCAAACTGAAAATCCCAATCCAGCCAAAGTGAAGGGTAAGGAAACAGCTGTTGTTGTAACTGATCCCCCTGCTACCAGAAGCAAAAGGCCTAGGGGGCGATCCTTCCTGGAATCACTATACAAGAACCATCGACTAACTCTGCTCCTTCGTCGCCTAAGAAGTTCAAGGCATCGTCTGACAAAGATTGGAGTTTGAAGAGTGCCTCTCGGGATTTAATTTCTACTGAAGAAATGAAGGGTATTGATTTGTCCCTCCCTGCTGAAGCTTCCGCATTTCATAGAAAACCTTGGGCGATCACCTTGGAAATCCTGCAAAGGCTGCCAACTCCTACTGACAAGGCGACATTTCAATCTTTAGAAGTGTCAGAGAATATTGACAATACCATGAGGAACCTTGTTACATTGTGTTACTAATTACCTAATTAACCAATAATATTTATTTTAATTCATTAAGCTCTAATCTAACTATGATAGAAAAAGGAATTTCCATAATATTAATATCTCTATCATAGTTAGAAAAGATTATTCTAAACCTTTTATAATTTATCCATGATAGGAAAGAATAAACTAATACAACCTGAATACTATCATGGATAATTAATAGCTAACCATGTTAGAAAAGAATCACCTAACATGGTTAGAAAAATAAACAACCTAATGTTCAAAAATATCAAATACATATAAATATATGCGGAAACGTATGCAGGCCTATACAAATTGGCAATATACAATTTAAATAGCCTATATAGCTCCTACTACCTAATACCCTTTCCTGCTGCTTGCATCAGTGCATGAATACCTGCAAAAATGTCAGTAATCGTGGGATGAGACAATTTGTCCCAATAATCACCGCTTAACTCACTATAACAGTGAGATGTGCGGTAGCGAGGGCGTCTAAAGGGTACCACATTTAAAACCAATACTATATATATATACAAGTTAAGTCTTTCCTTCATCATTCAAGTTCCCCCTTCTAAATCAATTCAAATTCATCATCTCTATTTCCCACATATCACTCAAATCCCTCAGTCAATTCCAAATCAACTCAACAGACGAAAATAAACGTGATTGACACTGTGCCCAGTCTCAAATCTGAAAGCATAAAAAGGGAGCACTTTAAATAGTGAAAACGTCCCTGAAAAGGGAGCACTATAAAAAGTGAAAACGTCCCTGGTTCCTTTAAAATCCGAGGAACCTGTACAATTAACCTATCGATTGCGCAGATCGATAGGTTACATCGGCCGACGGTACTATCAGTGTCATGCAATGCTCACTATAACCTATCAATATCCTATCAATATCACTTCCACAATGACATCATTCATATCCATCAACCTTAACCTCATTCAATATTTCAATATCACAACCTCAATAATCAACAACAACATCAACATCAACATCACCTTTCAATCTATTATCCACAATATCTTTCCAAAATCTAAACTCATAACTAATTCCTTTTCTATACTCAAAACCTCTCAATATCCAACACCTGCAAATATATCACACAATTCCATAATATCCAGCAATACCACCAGCCAGGATACTACATATAATAAGTCAAATTCTTTATATGAAAGTAATCGTGTTTGAAAGGCACCCGATAGCCTGTTTTATATAAAAATACCTTTTCAAAAATAATATTTATATGGAGGGTGAAAAGGGATTTTGAAAATCCCAGCTAACGTCACCCTCAATGTTATAGCAAGGGTAAGTGTGATTACCTGTCGCCCTTAGCACTTTGTTGTTCTTCCCTACCATTCCTTGCAAGTTTTTCCTTCCAAGCACCTCTCTTACTATACTCTCCTATTTCATATAACAAGGAATGTGAGCATCTATTCTTATTCATGTTACTCAGCGTCGCTCTCGATCCTAATTACTACCCAATCTCTTTTTCTTATATATTTTATTTTAAGGTAAACATTTTCGAATCAAAGCCAAAGCCAATAAACAAATTCAAATTAATGAACCAAAAGCCAAGGAGCAACAAGCATATATTTCCATTAAAGCAATATAGAAATTAACACAAATAAAATCACCAAAGACACCCCTAACCAATCACACTTTCACCAAATCAATATCTTATTAGGTAGAATCAAAACTTCTCACTTTGCAAATTGCAATCAACTATTATAACACCATAACATTCCTACATTATCTCAGGTATCATCCTCATAGATCAATTCACTCACCAAAACATGTCAAGTCACATATTGCAGTCACATTCAATTGTACTACTTTTGGCCATCTAAGGAGGGGAAAGATAATTCATTTCCTATGTCCCAAAGCACCATTTAATACACTTCAAGATGACACATCATGGTTATTTATCACTTTCATTCAATTCTAACATTTATATACACAACTAATCAACACCTTCTACTTTCTATAATTATATTACAATTTGAGATGTCTTCTGCATTGAACCAATTCAGCCATATCAGAGAAAAGAAACATAAACTCATTCCATTACTCTATTCTTATTTTCAAGCACACAAAATTTTCTATGCCTGAATCAAACTCACCTAATTAACATTCCAGATTCATTACATGCCTTCATTTCTCTTATTTCGTCCTTGAACCCAGCTGCCACTTATGCAGAATTATTATTAAATTAACTAACTATATATATGTAAAGTCTTAATTTCATTACCTACACAAAACAACATTATAACAATATTAATTACAATCATCACAACACTTCCCAGTTCAAAGGCATAGAAACTTGATTCTCAAAAACCCACATGCAACCATATAATTTTCTCCATGGTACTCATGACCAATCTGAACATAAAATCAATTACATATGCCCTTAAAACAAAATTTACACAACACCAAAACAGTGGTGAGATCTATCAGTCAGCCCAAGAAAATACCCATAAAGAATAAGATAAGCATATGGTTCACCATACAATGTCATTTCACTACAAGGTATAGTAAAATGTAATTATACACATGAACAGTAAAAACATTCTTAATTCAATCTCATATGCAAGCATTAAAGCACTTGACTTCTCTTCACAAATCATTATTATGTTTAGCATCAAACACACAACATAGTTACAGCCCAACAATTGACCAATATTAAATCTCTTAAAAGATCATGACTTCAGAGAACATGTACATATTATCAATAAAACCCAAACAGGGGAAAAAGGAAGAGAACAAGCAGAATTTCAAAACACAAAGAAATATGTCATGCACAATCATTCAACCATTGTTCAAAATATCTTTCATACTCATTAGCTGAACCAAACAGAAATATCATTTAAGATTTCGAAAATCCCCTTCCAAACTCACAAATTTAACATGCACAGTGATTATTCTACTTATCATTTAACACCATTGAACCCTAAGTGTGTGGAAACCCAAACGAAATCTCAAATCACATTCAAAACCATTTCCAAATGCTTAAAATCAAGGACAACTTTATTTTAGTTCATTATTTCACCCAAAAGAACCCAGATTTCAATCGGCCTCTCCTCCCAGATATCACTAATCGAAGAATCTAAGGGTAGGAAAAGAGAAAGGAGGCTCACCAAGGTTCGATATATGTTTATGCCAGTCTAGTCTGAGGTCGCCGTCGCCGGAAATCGTTCTCGTCGCCGGAAAACTCGCCGGAAATCGGCCATCACCGAAGGTAGGGTGAAAAGAACTTGGAAAAAGAATGGAAACTATGAGAACTAACTCTAAAATGGAAGTTTAGCCTGATACATACTAGAAAGGTCGGAGCTTTTACCTTGTTCCCGCCGTTGACCACTGTAGCTCGTCGGAGAAGCTTTCGCCGCCACGAGGTTCGTTGGAAAAACAGGGAATGGCGGAGGAAAGGGGAAATGAAGATGTGAGGAGGTGAGATAGGAGATGGGTTTGTGAGAGGGCGGCGCCGCCGCGCCTTGGCCGCCGGAACGCGATGGACGGAGGAGAGAAAGGGAGGAACGAAATCGAAGGCAGGGGGAGGGATCGGCTGATATATATAGAAAGGAGGGAGGGCCGTGTTTGTTTTAAGAGAAATATGGATGATTTTGGTTATTTAAAGCCTAAACTTGCTATAGTGTACTCATTTTGATTTAAAACCACTTAAACCAGCCTCCAATTTCCTTAATCTTCAAAATATTTTTAGCTTTACCACTCCCTCATATTTCAAACTCTTCATTTCTTAATTAATTTTATGCATATTAATTACTCAAAATTTCCATAAATTACCCAAAAATTCCTAAAAAATTCCAAAATTTCTCAAAACACTCTCTAATCCTGAATTAAATTTTTCAGGATGTTACAATTCTCCCCACCTTTTAGAAATTTTGTCCCCAAAATTTACTAAACATATCACTTAACACAAAGAAAATATGCAATTCAACTTTATACTCTCCATATCAATTCTAATCATTTCACCATTCGTCCTTAGTCAATCCATCAGTACTTCACAAATTCTCATGCTACCTCACCTAACTAACCTTCATTTACTAACCACCAAAGCCTCAAATCACCTATATGACAGTCCAACTCCTTAAATAGCAACACACATCCAGCTATCTTTCCCTTATTTAATCGAATTATAACCTAGGATAGGTAACAAACCTTTAACCACCTTACCACTTCAAATCGAAACTTCCTTTGATTTCTCAAAATTCCTCAATCCATATTCAATTAATCACTAATATTCTACACCTTTTTACTTCCTCTTCCCTTATTTTCATCCAAGATCACATTTTCAATCTTTACCATAGCTAAACCACCAGCAATTCACAAGGTAATATCCTGGTTTTCACAATACCAATCATCCTTCTGCAACTAACTTACAAAAACCGAAGGTCAATCACCATTACTTTCAGCAATCATTTCATTCCAGCAACATAATGATACCAACTCGTTTCACAACTACTGATTATAAAACAAGACTATGAATTAAGAATTTATAGTGCATAAAATTGGTGACCAAAAGCACGTAGCCAAAACTGATTCAACAAGGAAACTGTAACATCCTGAAAAATTTAATTCAGGATTAGAGAGTATTTTGGGAAATTTTGGAATTTTTTAGGAATTTTTGGGAATATTTTGGAAATTTTGAGTAATTAATGTGCATATAATTACTAAAGAAATGAAAAGTTTGAAATATGAGGGAGTGGTAGAACTAAAAATATTTTGAAGTTTAAGAAGATTGGAGGCTGATTTAAGTGGTTTTAAATCAAAATGAGTACACTATGGTAAGTTTGGGTTACAAATTATCATATACCACCCTTATTACACCAAACCAAACAGAGCCTTCTCCCCCTTATAACACCAAAACCGACTTCCACCTCTCCTCACTCTCAAAACCCTTCGTCCTCTTCCTCCCTCCCTCTCTCAAGCTTCGCTCTTTTCTCTTCCGGCGACGGCGAGCTTCCGGCCGCCACACAACAGCCTCCACCGCCGGAAGCTAACCCTTGGATCCCCCTATTTCTTCTTCACCATCGTCTTCTTCTTCTTCTTCGTTTCACCCTCCCTTTGCTCGATCGACGGTGGTGACGGCGGCGGCCTATGGCGCGGCGGCGCTAGCCCTCACCATAAGCATCAACAAAACCATTCTTCCTTCCTTACTTTCTCTTCCTCGCGTTTTTCACTCTTCATCTTCGTTCGGTTTCTTCGATCGCCACCGTCGTCCTCCATATTTTCCGGCGAGCTCGACGACGTATGGCGGTTGGGTAAGAGTAAGCTTTGATCTTTACTTGTTTTTCACGAGCTGTGCTTCTTTCTCATGTCGATTTCTCACTTTTCCTTTTCCTTTTGACTTTTCTGTTCGGCCAGCCACCTCAAAGGCCGATCTCCGGCGAGTTTTAGTCGACGGCAAGCTTGACCGGAGCTTGCAACTCGTGAATTGAAGACATGTGAGTTTTCTCTTTCATGTTTCATCCTTCTTGTTGCATTTCTTTGGACGAGGCTGAGGGGTAAATTCGAATGGTTTTAGGATTTTGGTTTAGGAATTAACTAGAACAGTGCTTGAGTCTTGCTTGTTGCAACCTTCACTTTCCTAAAGCATGTTGTCCATTTGGTTTGCTGCTTTTGGTGTTTAATAGTTTGTGGGTTATAGCTTTGAATGAAAGACTATAATTCTTCAAGTTTATATGTTCAATTTGCATTTCGAATGTGAAGTTGGTAGTTACTGTTTGGCTTTTATGCAATGACATTGATGATTTTGGAAACTTGAGTAACTCTCTATATAATAACTAAACATTTGAATATGGGAAAAACTCATGGTTCTTCACTTTTGACTAGTATGGATGTTTGTATTGAATTGTAAGCTACTAGGTGTAGATGCAGGGAAAATTAAAAAAAAAAAAAATAAAAAAATAATAGAGAAGGAGAAAGGAATTCTAATAAATCTATGTGGAAGTGTCACAAAATTGAGAAATGGAAATGTATGATTGATTTTGTTGAAGTTTTGGACTGTTTAATTTGAATGCGGGATTGAACTTTGATTTGAGTTTGTAGCATTTAATGAAAGCCCAAACTTTGGGCAGCTTGTGGTTCTCTGTTTTAGCTATTGGTTAGGCTGACTGATATTTCACCACTGTTTTGGTGTTTGTTTAGATTTGTTTAAAGGGCATAAGTAATTGATTTCATGTTCAGTTGGTCATGAGTACAATGGAGCAAATTTATGTGCTACACGAGTGATTAAATTGTGTATTTGATGAGATGTGATGTGTCCAAAGTTCTCTACTTCTTATAGGGTAATGGCTGAACTTGTTCTTTCTAGATTTTCTATTTCTTTTGTGAGGAAAATTGTTGCTGTTGTACATAGAGAAATGAAGGAAATTAAGCATGAGTAAAATGATGACAGTGTTAGAAATATAAATGTAAATTTAAGCATTCTATTACAATGGCTGCTAGTATTAGAATGAAAATGGTAGGCCTTATATGTAAGTATTGCTATGATTCTATTTTGTGTGGTAAGTGAGAACCAAAATGAATCTTCAGTGCTTGGAAATATAATATGTAATATGGGGGGAAAGGGTGATACTATCTTTTTGGATTAATAAACTATCACACATTAAGTGTTTAGGTGATTTGGAGTGGTTGAATTTCATTTGGGTTATCTTTCGATTATCCTTAATGTTGATGTGTGTGGTGAGGCTTATCTTGTGAGTTAAGCTCATCAATTGAAAATGTATAAATGATTTATGTTGATGTTCTTTTTCGTAAGGATTGTTGTTTTACTAATGTGTAAATCTGGACTTCCCTTTTTCTTTATTGTATGATTTGGTTTGTGGTTAAGCCATTGAAATGACAATATAAAATGTGGCTAGCAAGTATACGATGTTAAAGTTATGCTTGTTGACTTATTTAAAATGATTCTTGTTTGTATAATTGGAGAATTACTTGAGTTGTAGGGTTGATTCTTTGAAAATGTGTGTGTGTTGTGTTTTATATTTAATGATTAATTGGGAAGATAAGAATGATGAGAGCTATTATTGATGTTCTTTCCCTTTATGGTTCTTGCTTTAGTTAACATGTTATTGATTGGAAGTCATTTGGAGAATTGTTAGTAGGCTATATGTTTACTTGGATTAATCATTCATAGTGATTTAATAATGGTTATTGTGGATGAATGATTATGCTTGATGTGAACTATGTTGGTGTTAAATATTGAGAACCAAAAGAAACAAGTGAAAATGAATGATTTTAATAGTCAAGGAAGAATTAGCTTAAATGAAAGTGGTTGGGTAGTAATACGGACGAGAGAGAGAGACGTTAGTTAATTCATGACAGAATGATTATTAATTTACTATTATTACATGATGTAATAATAGGAAAGGATGTGCTTTGCGTATTCCTCAAGGCATGGTAAAGGGGAAAAGGCAACGGAGTGCTAAGGGCGACAGGTAATCACTCTTAACCTCACTATAACATTGAGGGTGACGTTAGTTAGGGATTTTGTAAAATCCCTTTTCACCCTCTATATATATATATTATCTTTAAAAGGTTATTTTTATATAAAACAGGCTATCGGGTGCCTTTTAAACACGATTATTTTCGTATAAAAGGAATTTGAAACATTATATACTATTATCATGCCTGGTGGTGGCCATTGATCTGGAATGGCGTGGAATGTATATAGGGATAGTGTTGGATAGTGGTTTAAGAGATGATGAAGATAGAAAAGAGGGTTATATGTTGAGTTGAGATAGTTGAGAGTTATGTTGATGAAATATAGAATAAGGATTGTTAGTATTGCATGACACTGATTATTAGTACCGTCGGCCGATGTAACCTATCGATCTGCGCAATCGATAGGTTAATTGTACAGGTTCCTCGGATTTTAAAGGAACCAGGGACGTTTTCACTTTTTATAGTGCTCCCTTTTCAGGGACGTTTTCACTATTTAAAAGTGCTCCCTTTTTATGCTTTCAGATTTGAGACTGGGCACAGTGTCAATCACGTTTATTTTCGTCTGTTGAGTTGATTTGGAACTGACTGAGGGATTTGAGTGATATGTGGGAAATAGAGATGATGAATTTGAATTGATTTAGAAGGAGGGACTTAAATGATGGATGAAAGACTTGATATATATATGTATAGTATTGTTTTGAAATGAGGTACCCTTTAGACGCCCTCGCTACCGCACATCTCACTGTTATAGTGAGTTAAGCGGTGATTACTGGGACAAATTGTCTCATCCCACGATTACTGACATTTTTGCAGGTATTCATGCACTGACGCAAGCAGCAGGAAAGGGAATTTAGGTAGTAGAAGCTATATAGGCTATTTGAATTGTATATTGCCAATTTGTATAGGCCTGCATTCGTTTCCGCATATATTTATATGTATTTGATATTATTGAACATTAGGTTGTTTATTTTCTAACCATGTTAGGTGATCCTTTTCTAACATGGTTAGCTATTAATTATCCATGATAGTATTCAGGTTGTATTAGTTTATTCTTTCCTATCATGGATAAAAATTATAAAAGGATTAGAATAATCTTTTCTAACTATGATAGAGATATTAATATTATGGAAATTCCTTTTTCTATCATAGTTAGTAAAGAAATTAATGAATCGGAATAAATATTAATGGTTAATTAGGTAATTAGTAACACAATGTTACAACTTGGTTATCAGTATTTGGTATACGATAACCTAGGACTGTGCTGCATTGCATGTAGATTGGCAATATACATTCTTAGTATTCCCTTCCTTCTGGGCATGAATATCTGGCCTTTTGAGAGGATTATCACTCATCCCGTGGTGGGGAGAGAGTGATAAGAGCAATTGAATAGGTATTGTGGAGAAATTGAGATGAACATAGAAAGAATAACGAAATAATATTGATATGGATAAGAATTTAGGAAGAATGACGAAATAAGGATGCTTCTCTGGGGTCTCGAATATAGTTATGTGCCGGCCATAATCATAGTCGAGGCATCATGAGATCCCTTATTGGGTTAAGGGAGTAAGGAAATTTGAAAATAACAAGTAATAATGAATACAATATGAAATTAAAATTGTTGACCTTGTTCTTTATTTGTTTAGTTAATTGTTAAATTGTTGTGAGTGATAAGTTAAGTTGCATGATCTATTTGATGTTTTATTGTGATATTTGGTTTTGTTGAGGATCAATTGTAAGTTGTTTATCTTTACTTTTAAAGAAGATAGTTGAGTTCAATATTCTATTTTGAAGTTTTAGCGAAATTTTCTATTTATTCAATGGAATTGAAAGCAATTTGATGAAGATTTTAGTTAGGAAGTTGATATAGTTAGAAATTTGTTAAGGTCACAAGTTAAAATACTTAATTAATTCTTAGGGAAATGTTATCTAATGGGTAAGAAGTGAAGACTTTGGAATATGGCTAGGGAAACAAGTGAAATTGGGAGATGTGAATAAAAGATTTGATCTATTATTGAGTAGTACTTTTGTTTTGAGTAAGGGGTGTCTTGAAAGGTTTATAGAATAATGTGGATGATTGGAAAGTGGTAAGTTTTATAATGGAATGAAGGATGTTTGGGTAGTAGTTGAAGTGAAAAAAAAAAAAAAATGGTTAATGGATTGGGACACATTTAGATTTATGATTGAAGTTTCATGACCTACCAAATTGGTCCAAGAATACTAAGGCTTCTTAAAATATTTATAAAATTATGTTGGATTATATGGTTAGGGGAAGATTTGAGTTGATATTAGAACTTAGTTAAGAGGGAAATGAAATTGTGTTTTATGAGAATTTATTAAGATTGGGAGTATCGAAAAATCTATGTTTTTGTAATATGAGTTTTATAGGAATAGTTGGTGATTTGTGTGAGTTTATTTGGAGTATTCGAAGTGGGTTTTGGGTTCTAGGATTTGTTTATAATATCAATAAAGTTATGAAGTGATAATGATGTGATTAAATTGAATAATTTGATCTTGTGTGCGACTTTGTGCTTTGAGTTGGATGCTTTTGTATGTGGATGTGCTTTTGTTTTGGGTGCATGTAATGAACTTTGAATAAGGGAGTTATTAATTAAACGTGTAAAGCTTAGGAAAACTTAAGCAGGGTTAATCATATAGAAGATTTGTGCATATCTAATCAATTGGATTATTTTGAAAGAAAATTTTATTTGAATGCATAAATGATTGGATGACAAAAGATTTAACTACACGACTTTTGTTTGTGATTAATTGTGGCCTTGTGGGATTGTATTAACAAATGGATTAGTTCATTATTGTTTTGAAGAGATCCACTGTAATCATCTTTAAGTGATGTCAATGAGATTTTAAATGATAGATTTTGTGTAAGGGGATTTTAGTTGGTGAAGTCTTGAGTTAACTTGTTGGATAAATACCTTTATGATGAAGGGTAAATTAACAATGTTGTTTGATGTTGGAAGTTTCTCTTGCATATACAAATATACATGAGGAGATGAGTTGTAATCTCGATTATTGAACCACACCATAATGACAATGAATTGATTTGACATATGCGAAATACATTAGAAGGGTTGTGATCTTAATGATTAGATTATACAAAAAGTGACTATGAGAGGATGTTTGATTAAAGAAGTTTACGTTTAGATTAAAATTGATTAAGACTTAGTATAGCTGATAACCTATGGTTACAATTTTATGGAGGTGCATTGGATATGTGTGTTAGTTCTATGCTTCAAAGGATGGCTTTCAAAGTTTCTTTTTCTCTTCGGTTATGGTTGAACTGGTTATATAGGTAAAATTATTCCAGTTTGTTCTTTGGGCCTGTATTATTAAAGATTCTGTTTGATAATGTCATCAGTCTTTTGTTAAACTTTATGGAATGATTGACTATTAATGCTTTGTTTTGAATCTCTGACATTTCTTCTTGCAAGTTGTTGACAATTTCAAATTTTGTTTTGTATATATGTATAGAGTAATATGGCGTTGTGATAATGTGAAAAAGTGTTGTTGAAGAATGTTTAGATGTGATGAGAGTTGTGGTTACATAAGGTTATGTGATGATTTTCATGTTTCAAATCAAGGTATTAGAAGGATTGAGATATTTTCATTGATTTTTTTTTTAGTTGGAATCAAACAATAGGAATTTATGATTTGAGAAACGTAGGGAATTATGGGAAAATCATGATTGTCGAGCTTGAATGGATTGAAATAGAAATAACTGAGGGGAGTTTTGACTTTAAGGATTTAAACACTATATTATGGATATGAACTGATTAGTAACCGGAAATTGGCTTGATGAATGGAATTTAAGAATGTACGCCTTGAATTAAGGTTAGGGTGACCACTTGAGGATACGCTGTGGATTGATGACTTATAGTGTATGTTGATGTTGTAAACTATTATGACGGAGTGATAAGTTATCATTAGACTGATATGAATGAGTTTGGGGTGATTTGAGGTTTAGATGACTAGTAAATGGAGGATAACTAGAAAAGTGGGAGAAGGAATTGATGAATGACCTACAAATTGAATGAAGATGCAGGATGAAGGATGGTGTAGCAAACATCAAATTATGGTTTAATAGTTAGAACTTTTCAAATAATTAGAGTTGAATTGTATATTTTCCGCTTTTAGATGTTAATTTTAGCGAATTTTGGGGACAAAATTCTTAAAAGGTGAGGAGAATTGTAACATCCTGAAAAATTTAATTCAGGATTAGAGAGTATTTTGGGAAATTTTGGAATTTTTTAGGAATTTTTGGGAATATTTTGGAAATTTTGAGTAATTAATGTGCATATAATTACTAAAGAAATGAAAAGTTTGAAATATGAGGGAGTGGTAGAACTAAAAATATTTTGAAGTTTAAGAAGATTGGAGGCTGATTTAAGTGGTTTTAAATCAAAATGAGTACACTATGGTAAGTTTGGGTTACAAATTATCATATACCACCCTTATTACACCAAACCAAACAGAGCCTTCTCCCCCTTATAACACCAAAACCGACTTCCACCTCTCCTCACTCTCAAAACCCTTCGTCCTCTTCCTCCCTCCCTCTCTCAAGCTTCGCTCTTTTCTCTTCCGGCGACGGCGAGCTTCCGGCCGCCACACAACAGCCTCCACCGCCGGAAGCTAACCCTTGGATCCCCCTATTTCTTCTTCACCATCGTCTTCTTCTTCTTCTTCGTTTCACCCTCCCTTTGCTCGATCGACGGTGGTGACGGCGGCGGCCTATGGCGCGGCGGCGCTAGCCCTCACCATAAGCATCAACAAAACCATTCTTCCTTCCTTACTTTCTCTTCCTCGCGTTTTTCACTCTTCATCTTCGTTCGGTTTCTTCGATCGCCACCGTCGTCCTCCATATTTTCCGGCGAGCTCGACGACGTATGGCGGTTGGGTAAGAGTAAGCTTTGATCTTTACTTGTTTTTCACGAGCTGTGCTTCTTTCTCATGTCGATTTCTCACTTTTCCTTTTCCTTTTGACTTTTCTGTTCGGCCAGCCACCTCAAAGGCCGATCTCCGGCGAGTTTTAGTCGACGGCAAGCTTGACCGGAGCTTGCAACTCGTGAATTGAAGACATGTGAGTTTTCTCTTTCATGTTTCATCCTTCTTGTTGCATTTCTTTGGACGAGGCTGAGGGGTAAATTCGAATGGTTTTAGGATTTTGGTTTAGGAATTAACTAGAACAGTGCTTGAGTCTTGCTTGTTGCAACCTTCACTTTCCTAAAGCATGTTGTCCATTTGGTTTGCTGCTTTTGGTGTTTAATAGTTTGTGGGTTATAGCTTTGAATGAAAGACTATAATTCTTCAAGTTTATATGTTCAATTTGCATTTCGAATGTGAAGTTGGTAGTTACTGTTTGGCTTTTATGCAATGACATTGATGATTTTGGAAACTTGAGTAACTCTCTATATAATAACTAAACATTTGAATATGGGAAAAACTCATGGTTCTTCACTTTTGACTAGTATGGATGTTTGTATTGAATTGTAAGCTACTAGGTGTAGATGCAGGGAAAATTAAAAAAAAAAAAAATAAAAAAATAATAGAGAAGGAGAAAGGAATTCTAATAAATCTATGTGGAAGTGTCACAAAATTGAGAAATGGAAATGTATGATTGATTTTGTTGAAGTTTTGGACTGTTTAATTTGAATGCGGGATTGAACTTTGATTTGAGTTTGTAGCATTTAATGAAAGCCCAAACTTTGGGCAGCTTGTGGTTCTCTGTTTTAGCTATTGGTTAGGCTGACTGATATTTCACCACTGTTTTGGTGTTTGTTTAGATTTGTTTAAAGGGCATAAGTAATTGATTTCATGTTCAGTTGGTCATGAGTACAATGGAGCAAATTTATGTGCTACACGAGTGATTAAATTGTGTATTTGATGAGATGTGATGTGTCCAAAGTTCTCTACTTCTTATAGGGTAATGGCTGAACTTGTTCTTTCTAGATTTTCTATTTCTTTTGTGAGGAAAATTGTTGCTGTTGTACATAGAGAAATGAAGGAAATTAAGCATGAGTAAAATGATGACAGTGTTAGAAATATAAATGTAAATTTAAGCATTCTATTACAATGGCTGCTAGTATTAGAATGAAAATGGTAGGCCTTATATGTAAGTATTGCTATGATTCTATTTTGTGTGGTAAGTGAGAACCAAAATGAATCTTCAGTGCTTGGAAATATAATATGTAATATGGGGGGAAAGGGTGATACTATCTTTTTGGATTAATAAACTATCACACATTAAGTGTTTAGGTGATTTGGAGTGGTTGAATTTCATTTGGGTTATCTTTCGATTATCCTTAATGTTGATGTGTGTGGTGAGGCTTATCTTGTGAGTTAAGCTCATCAATTGAAAATGTATAAATGATTTATGTTGATGTTCTTTTTCGTAAGGATTGTTGTTTTACTAATGTGTAAATCTGGACTTCCCTTTTTCTTTATTGTATGATTTGGTTTGTGGTTAAGCCATTGAAATGACAATATAAAATGTGGCTAGCAAGTATACGATGTTAAAGTTATGCTTGTTGACTTATTTAAAATGATTCTTGTTTGTATAATTGGAGAATTACTTGAGTTGTAGGGTTGATTCTTTGAAAATGTGTGTGTGTTGTGTTTTATATTTAATGATTAATTGGGAAGATAAGAATGATGAGAGCTATTATTGATGTTCTTTCCCTTTATGGTTCTTGCTTTAGTTAACATGTTATTGATTGGAAGTCATTTGGAGAATTGTTAGTAGGCTATATGTTTACTTGGATTAATCATTCATAGTGATTTAATAATGGTTATTGTGGATGAATGATTATGCTTGATGTGAACTATGTTGGTGTTAAATATTGAGAACCAAAAGAAACAAGTGAAAATGAATGATTTTAATAGTCAAGGAAGAATTAGCTTAAATGAAAGTGGTTGGGTAGTAATACGGACGAGAGAGAGAGACGTTAGTTAATTCATGACAGAATGATTATTAATTTACTATTATTACATGATGTAATAATAGGAAAGGATGTGCTTTGCGTATTCCTCAAGGCATGGTAAAGGGGAAAAGGCAACGGAGTGCTAAGGGCGACAGGTAATCACTCTTAACCTCACTATAACATTGAGGGTGACGTTAGTTAGGGATTTTGTAAAATCCCTTTTCACCCTCTATATATATATATTATCTTTAAAAGGTTATTTTTATATAAAACAGGCTATCGGGTGCCTTTTAAACACGATTATTTTCGTATAAAAGGAATTTGAAACATTATATACTATTATCATGCCTGGTGGTGGCCATTGATCTGGAATGGCGTGGAATGTATATAGGGATAGTGTTGGATAGTGGTTTAAGAGATGATGAAGATAGAAAAGAGGGTTATATGTTGAGTTGAGATAGTTGAGAGTTATGTTGATGAAATATAGAATAAGGATTGTTAGTATTGCATGACACTGATTATTAGTACCGTCGGCCGATGTAACCTATCGATCTGCGCAATCGATAGGTTAATTGTACAGGTTCCTCGGATTTTAAAGGAACCAGGGACGTTTTCACTTTTTATAGTGCTCCCTTTTCAGGGACGTTTTCACTATTTAAAAGTGCTCCCTTTTTATGCTTTCAGATTTGAGACTGGGCACAGTGTCAATCACGTTTATTTTCGTCTGTTGAGTTGATTTGGAACTGACTGAGGGATTTGAGTGATATGTGGGAAATAGAGATGATGAATTTGAATTGATTTAGAAGGAGGGACTTAAATGATGGATGAAAGACTTGATATATATATGTATAGTATTGTTTTGAAATGAGGTACCCTTTAGACGCCCTCGCTACCGCACATCTCACTGTTATAGTGAGTTAAGCGGTGATTACTGGGACAAATTGTCTCATCCCACGATTACTGACATTTTTGCAGGTATTCATGCACTGACGCAAGCAGCAGGAAAGGGAATTTAGGTAGTAGAAGCTATATAGGCTATTTGAATTGTATATTGCCAATTTGTATAGGCCTGCATTCGTTTCCGCATATATTTATATGTATTTGATATTATTGAACATTAGGTTGTTTATTTTCTAACCATGTTAGGTGATCCTTTTCTAACATGGTTAGCTATTAATTATCCATGATAGTATTCAGGTTGTATTAGTTTATTCTTTCCTATCATGGATAAAAATTATAAAAGGATTAGAATAATCTTTTCTAACTATGATAGAGATATTAATATTATGGAAATTCCTTTTTCTATCATAGTTAGTAAAGAAATTAATGAATCGGAATAAATATTAATGGTTAATTAGGTAATTAGTAACACAATGTTACAGAAACAATGAAAAATCACAGAGCTTTACTTCCTACAACCCGCTGTCCACATAGATTTAGAGCAATAACACGCAAAAATTTGTTCTAGGTTGTTTGACTTCATTAAACTAATCCTATTAAGCTTTATCAAACTTGAACTACAAGCATGTATCCATGTTTTAAAACCTTAAGAAAGCTTCTAATGCACTCTTAGAATAAATTACCCTATACATATCAGTGAATTGATGAAGTTTAATCACATTTATCTATGATCACATATCAATAACCACACAATAAACCATATAAATATGGCAAGTACAACATCCTCACTCAAAACAGAATTTTTTCATTACAAAAATTTCAAGTGAGTATACCAGAAAAATTTTCAAACATCATGCATACACAGAATAGCACAAAAAAAATCGTTATAGATTTAACTATGTCATAAAAGAAATAACACTCATAGGAAATGTAAAATACATACAAGTGAATTTTCATGTAACAAACATCACGTAATCAACTTCATCCTTATGACTCCAATTCGTACTTCATTATTCACACAAATCGGGCCGCCAAGTTTCATGTAATATGTTCACATAATTATATAGTTCATTTATACTATCCAAGCATTCATTTTATAACAAAATTCTGCACTACCTCAACAGTTTCAACAATTTAGTTTTAGCCATGTGATTAATATCCAGAGATGCTTCTAAAACAATTTCAAACTTCAAAACAGAACAAAAATTGATAATTACCACTCCAATGAATATTAATTTTTTAATTTTTTTTTTTTTTTTTAAGGCTCGCCAGCCGCGCGCCAGTTGGCGAGCGAGTGGCGAGTTTCCAGAGGCATGGCGCCTTTACTCGCAGCTGCTCGCCAGCTGCGCGCCACTGGCGAGCAGACTGGCGAGAATTTATCAGCAGAAACAGTCTGTCTGCAGAATTTTTCTAACCTTTTCAACTTAATATTGTATCAAAATTCCTTTATGAATCCTAGATAGTCATTCCATACACTCTAAAATTCTCATCTAAAAGTGCACTCATAAGCTTCACAACATAATATTTTGTGGAAATTCCCTCAAATTCCATTTAATTATTCTAACTTTAGTCATCAAAGATCTTGTAACTACTCCAACTAAATTAGTTTCGTTATATCATCACAATAACATATAGAACTTATCCAAAATTCACAATGTCTCATATTATAACCCATAATCATTTCCACCTCTCATATCTCTAAATCTACAACAACCATCTCCCATCCAAACATAATGAGTATAAAATATAACTTTCTTATAAAAATGACTATTCTATTTTAATCTCAACAATTTCAATTATCTTCTTCATTATTTTAGCATCCTAAAGCATCCTTCCATACCTTTAATCATCTTGATTTATGATCTAAAACTCCTAAACAGAGCACTAACCACAATTTCCTAAATCATTTTCTTCACTCCCTTTAGCCATACTTCCTATAAATGAACATGTAAAGCATAGATCTCATCAACACTCCATAATAGTTGAAACATCAAACCATATCAAACACTAAATAATTCTCCAAAGAATTTTGAATGAAAACAATCAAACAAACCAATCAATTCATCAATTAATTCAGCAATTCAATAAACGAGTAAAACAAACAAGAACAAAGTCAATGATCCTTATTTCCATTTGTATAAATTACTGAATGTTATTTCAAATTATCTTGATCCCTTAAACCCAATAAGGGATCTCATGATGCCTCGACTATGATTATGGCCGGCACATAACTATACTCGAGACCCCAGAGAAGCATCCTTATTTCGCTATTTTTTCCTAAATTTTATACATATCAACATTAGTTTTGTTATTCTTTCTATGTTCATCTCAATCTCTCCACAGTACCTATTCAATTTCTCTTATCACTCTCTCCCCACCACGGGATGAGCGATAATCCTCTCAAAAAGGCCAGATATTCATGCACAGAAGGAAGGGAATACTAAGAATGTATATTGCCAATCTATATGGAATGCAGCACAGTCCAGGGTTATCGTATACCAAATACTGATAACCAAGTTGTTACATTGTGTTACTAATTACCTAATTAACCAATAATATTTATTTTAATTCATTAAGCTCTAATCTAACTATGATAGAAAAAGGAATTTCCATAATATTAATATCTCTATCATAGTTAGAAAAGATTATTCTAAACCTTTTATAATTTATCCATGATAGGAAAGAATAAACTAATACAACCTGAATACTATCATGGATAATTAATAGCTAACCATGTTAGAAAAGAATCACCTAACATGGTTAGAAAAATAAACAACCTAATGTTCAAAAATATCAAATACATATAAATATATGCGGAAACGTATGCAGGCCTATACAAATTGGCAATATACAATTTAAATAGCCTATATAGCTCCTACTACCTAATACCCTTTCCTGCTGCTTGCATCAGTGCATGAATACCTGCAAAAATGTCAGTAATCGTGGGATGAGACAATTTGTCCCAGTAATCACCGCTTAACTCACTATAACAGTGAGATGTGCGGTAGCGAGGGCGTCTAAAGGGTACCACATTTAAAACCAATACTATATATATATACAAGTTAAGTCTTTCCTTCATCATTCAAGTTCCCCCTTCTAAATCAATTCAAATTCATCATCTCTATTTCCCACATATCACTCAAATCCCTCAGTCAATTCCAAATCAACTCAACAGACGAAAATAAACGTGATTGACACTGTGCCCAGTCTCAAATCTGAAAGCATAAAAAGGGAGCACTTTAAATAGTGAAAACGTCCCTGAAAAGGGAGCACTATAAAAAGTGAAAACGTCCCTGGTTCCTTTAAAATCCGAGGAACCTGTACAATTAACCTATCGATTGCGCAGATCGATAGGTTACATCGGCCGACGGTACTATCAGTGTCATGCAATGCTCACTATAACCTATCAATATCCTATCAATATCACTTCCACAATGACATCATTCATATCCATCAACCTTAACCTCATTCAATATTTCAATATCACAACCTCAATAATCAACAACAACATCAACATCAACATCACCTTTCAATCTATTATCCACAATATCTTTCCAAAATCTAAACTCATAACTAATTCCTTTTCTATACTCAAAACCTCTCAATATCCAACACCTGCAAATATATCACACAATTCCATAATATCCAGCAATACCACCAGCCAGGATACTACATATAATAAGTCAAATTCTTTATATGAAAGTAATCGTGTTTGAAAGGCACCCGATAGCCTGTTTTATATAAAAATACCTTTTCAAAAATAATATTTATATGGAGGGTGAAAAGGGATTTTGAAAATCCCAGCTAACGTCACCCTCAATGTTATAGCAAGGGTAAGTGTGATTACCTGTCGCCCTTAGCACTTTGTTGTTCTTCCCTACCGTTCCTTGCAAGTTTTTCCTTCCAAGCACCTCTCTTACTATACTCTCCTATTTCATATAACAAGGAATGTGAGCATCTATTCTTATTCATGTTACTCAGCGTCGCTCTCGATCCTAATTACTACCCAATCTCTTTTTCTTATATATTTTATTTTAAGGTAAACATTTTCGAATCAAAGCCAAAGCCAATAAACAAATTCAAATTAATGAACCAAAAGCCAAGGAGCAACAAGCATATATTTCCATTAAAGCAATATAGAAATTAACACAAATAAAATCACCAAAGACACCCCTAACCAATCACACTTTCACCAAATCAATATCTTATTAGGTAGAATCAAAACTTCTCACTTTGCAAATTGCAATCAACTATTATAACACCATAACATTCCTACATTATCTCAGGTATCATCCTCATAGATCAATTCACTCACCAAAACATGTCAAGTCACATATTGCAGTCACATTCAATTGTACTACTTTTGGCCATCTAAGGAGGGGAAAGATAATTCATTTCCTATGTCCCAAAGCACCATTTAATACACTTCAAGATGACACATCATGGTTATTTATCACTTTCATTCAATTCTAACATTTATATACACAACTAATCAACACCTTCTACTTTCTATAATTATATTACAATTTGAGATGTCTTCTGCATTGAACCAATTCAGCCATATCAGAGAAAAGAAACATAAACTCATTCCATTACTCTATTCTTATTTTCAAGCACACAAAATTTTCTATGCCTGAATCAAACTCACCTAATTAACATTCCAGATTCATTACATGCCTTCATTTCTCTTATTTCGTCCTTGAACCCAGCTGCCACTTATGCAGAATTATTATTAAATTAACTAACTATATATATGTAAAGTCTTAATTTCATTACCTACACAAAACAACATTATAACAATATTAATTACAATCATCACAACACTTCCCAGTTCAAAGGCATAGAAACTTGATTCTCAAAAACCCACATGCAACCATATAATTTTCTCCATGGTACTCATGACCAATCTGAACATAAAATCAATTACATATGCCCTTAAAACAAAATTTACACAACACCAAAACAGTGGTGAGATCTATCAGTCAGCCCAAGAAAATACCCATAAAGAATAAGATAAGCATATGGTTCACCATACAATGTCATTTCACTACAAGGTATAGTAAAATGTAATTATACACATGAACAGTAAAAACATTCTTAATTCAATCTCATATGCAAGCATTAAAGCACTTGACTTCTCTTCACAAATCATTATTATGTTTAGCATCAAACACACAACATAGTTACAGCCCAACAATTGACCAATATTAAATCTCTTAAAAGATCATGACTTCAGAGAACATGTACATATTATCAATAAAACCCAAACAGGGGAAAAAGGAAGAGAACAAGCAGAATTTCAAAACACAAAGAAATATGTCATGCACAATCATTCAACCATTGTTCAAAATATCTTTCATACTCATTAGCTGAACCAAACAGAAATATCATTTAAGATTTCGAAAATCCCCTTCCAAACTCACAAATTTAACATGCACAGTGATTATTCTACTTATCATTTAACACCATTGAACCCTAAGTGTGTGGAAACCCAAACGAAATCTCAAATCACATTCAAAACCATTTCCAAATGCTTAAAATCAAGGACAACTTTATTTTAGTTCATTATTTCACCCAAAAGAACCCAGATTTCAATCGGCCTCTCCTCCCAGATATCACTAATCGAAGAATCTAAGGGTAGGAAAAGAGAAAGGAGGCTCACCAAGGTTCGATATATGTTTATGCCAGTCTAGTCTGAGGTCGCCGTCGCCGGAAATCGTTCTCGTCGCCGGAAAACTCGCCGGAAATCGGCCATCACCGAAGGTAGGGTGAAAAGAACTTGGAAAAAGAATGGAAACTATGAGAACTAACTCTAAAATGGAAGTTTAGCCTGATACATACTAGAAAGGTCGGAGCTTTTACCTTGTTCCCGCCGTTGACCACTGTAGCTCGTCGGAGAAGCTTTCGCCGCCACGAGGTTCGTTGGAAAAACAGGGAATGGCGGAGGAAAGGGGAAATGAAGATGTGAGGAGGTGAGATAGGAGATGGGTTTGTGAGAGGGCGGCGCCGCCGCGCCTTGGCCGCCGGAACGCGATGGACGGAGGAGAGAAAGGGAGGAACGAAATCGAAGGCAGGGGGAGGGATCGGCTGATATATATAGAAAGGAGGGAGGGCCGTGTTTGTTTTAAGAGAAATATGGATGATTTTGGTTATTTAAAGCCTAAACTTGCTATAGTGTACTCATTTTGATTTAAAACCACTTAAACCAGCCTCCAATTTCCTTAATCTTCAAAATATTTTTAGCTTTACCACTCCCTCATATTTCAAACTCTTCATTTCTTAATTAATTTTATGCATATTAATTACTCAAAATTTCCATAAATTACCCAAAAATTCCTAAAAAATTCCAAAATTTCTCAAAACACTCTCTAATCCTGAATTAAATTTTTCAGGATGTTACAAACCTCTTTCTGGTAATTAATATAAACTCAAAGCACTTTATGTTATAACTATTATTTTATTACTTATATAATCTTGCTGCCTTTTTTAGGCTCTTGAATTCATGTCCCTGCACAGAGAGCAAATGAAAACTCTAGTCACCCAGGATCGTTTTACTCAATTAGAAGCAGACAAGAATGAAAGTATTGCCGCTCTGGAGAAGGAGTTAGAAACTCTACAGGCTCTTGTCGACAAGGGGAAACAATCTTTGGCAAAAGAG
Source organism: Mimosa pudica (assembly GCA_029929735.1). Lineage (NCBI taxonomy): Eukaryota > Viridiplantae > Streptophyta > Magnoliopsida > Fabales > Fabaceae > Mimosa > Mimosa pudica. The sequence goes on from JAKELP010000029.1 coordinate 4,417,499, forward strand.
AAATCAGCTTCGCTTCAAAAGACTGACTTAATTAACAACCTTCGCAGAGGCGTTGAAGAATGGAGGCAAAAGGTTACTGAGCTTAAAGATATTAACACCAACCTGGGTGGACAAATCTCCAGCAAGGCACAAGAAATCACAGAGCTACTAGTGGAAAACAAGGCCCTTAAAGACAGAATAAAATACCTGGAGGGGGCCATTGCTGAAGTGGAGATGAGGACTCAAATGGAACTAATGCTGGAGTACAAGGAGGGTAAGCATGTCAACTGGGACCCTGAGGCCGTGATTAATGAATACTATGCGACATTCCCAGACCCTTTTGTCTCTTCTCCAGAAAATGAGCCTCGCAGTCCCCCAGCCCAAGATGGAGGAGGCAATGCTGACACTCCAGCTGCTTAGTCTGCATTTTAGCTTGAACTTGCTTTAAATTTCGTGTTGCTTTTGCTTGCTTTCCCTGGATTTCTTTCCCTGGATACTGTTACAGACATATTTATATTAGTTTTTATTTGCATTTGCAATTTCATAACTGTCATGAATCTTCGCATAACAAGTTATCTTGCCCGCTTTTGAGTTAAACGACTAGCATGCTTAGATGCTTGGTTGCCAACTCTCGTTTGGGAAAAAGCATTACTCTCTTTTGAATCAATCGACTAGTTCAAATGCTTGGTCGACTATCCTGTTTTGAGTAAGCGTGGTCGACTATATTACTTGAATTGTGTCGACTTAAGCTATTTCTGACGATTAGTCGTTTAGCTTGATTTTTGCATTTTCGTCACCTAACATCTGGGGTAACTTCTTTGCAACCTGCAACAATCATAAACAAACTTTTTCTTTTTGACTATGGATCAGAACTTTAAGTGCCACAGATTAACGTCATGGTAACGTCATGATACCATGATCCTGTTAGCACGCTATTCATCATTTTCCAAAGTTCTCGACGACTTTGTTAATATCAAGCAATCTGCATCAATATTAAACTCATGGTTAAAAATAATATTTTTTCCAATGTATGGCATTCCAACTCCTTAAAAGTTCTTTACCATTTTTATCGACTAATCTATATGCTCCAGGTCCTGTAATTTCAACTACCTTATAAGGACCTTCAAATGTTTGACTCAACTTACCATCTCTACTTTCTTCAGTATTCTGAAACACTTTCCTAAGAACCCAATCGCCTACTTTAAACTGTCTTTCTCGAATATGTTTATTCCAAAACTTAGTTGCTCTATTTTGATAAGCTGTTATCCTAATCAATGCTTGTTCTCTTCTTTCGTCTAACAGATCTAAATTTAATTGTAACCCTTCGTTATTAGTTTCTTCTCGTGACCACTTATACCTTAATGAAGGCACCCCTGCCTCTACAGGGATCATTGCCTTCGTCCCATACACCAATGAAAATGGTGTTTTGCCGGTCGACGCCCTTGACGTCGTCCTATAAGCCCATAAAACAGCTGGCAATTCTTCAGCCCATCGGCCTTTAGCCTTATCTAACCTTTTCTTTAGCGAATTAACTATGGTTTTATTACTTGATTCAGCTTTCCCATTAGACTGAGGATTTCTAGGTGTCAAAAATTTCAAGTGAATATGCCATTTTTGACAAAATTTTCTAAAACTTTTCCCAATAAATTGTGACCCATTATCACATATTATATCTTTTGGTAGACCAAACCTACAAATTATATTTTTCCACACAAAATTAATTACCTCTACCTCTCTGATCTGAGCAAATGCAGCTGCTTCTATCCATTTAGTAAAATAATCTGTGACTACTAGTAAGAACACAACATTCCCAGGGGCTGCTGGAAACTTCCCAACTATATCCATCCCCCATCTCATGAACGGCCATATAGGCGCAATAGTATGTAATTTTTCGGGTGGTACCCTATCTACATTGGAATACTTTTCACAACTATCACATTTCTTAACTAATGCTATTGCGTCGCTCTGTAAAGTGGGCCAAAAATAACCAGCTAGACGCACTTTCCTTATAAGGCTTCTACTACCACTATGATCCCCACAATCTCCTTTGTAACATTGTGTTACTAATTACCTAATTAACCAATAATATTTATTTCAATTCATTATTCTAATCCTTTTATAATTTATCCATGATAGGAAAGAATAAACTAATATAACCTGAATACTATCATGGATAATTAATAGCTAACCATGTTAGAAAAGAATCACCTAACATGGTTAGAAAAATAAATAACCTAATGTTCAATAATATCAAATACATACAAATATATGCGGAAACGTATGCAGGCCTATACAAATTGGCAATATACAATTTAAATAGCCTATATAGCCCTTACTACCTAATTCCCTTTCCTGCTGCTTGCATTAGTGCATGAATACCTGCAAAAATGTCAGTAATCGTGGAATGAGACAATTTGTCCCAGTAATCACCGCTTAACTCACTATAACAGTGAGATGTGCGGTAGCGAGGGCGTCTAAAGGGTACCTCATTTTAAAACCAGTAATATATATATATCCGTGTCAATTCTTCTTCCATTCATCTCTCAATATCCCTCCATCAATTCCACATCACTTGTCAATACTTTAATCAACAACATCAAATGATTCCCCACAACCTAACTCACCACTATCTCAAACTCAACAACAAAAATAAACGTGATTGACACTGTGCCCAGTCTCAAATCTGAAAGCATAAAAAGGGAGCACTTTAAATAGTGAAAACGTCCCTGAAAAGGGAGCACTATAAAAAGTGAAAACGTCCCTGGTTCCTTTAAAATCCGAGGAACCTGTACAATTAACCTATCGATTGCGCAGATCGATAGGTTACATCGGCCGACGGTACTATCAGTGTCATGCAATACTTACAATCCCTACTCTATATTCCATCAATATAACTCTCAACTATCTCAACTCAGCATATAACCCTCTTTTCTATCTTTATCACCTCTTAAACCACTATCCAATACTATCCCTATATACATTCCACGCCATTCCAGATCGATGGCCACCACCAGGCAGGATAATAATATATATATAATGTGTAAAAATCTTTTATACAGAAATAATCGTGTTTAAAAGGCACCCGATAGCCTGTTTTATATAAAAATAACCTTTCAAAGATAATATATATATATATAGAGGGTGAAAAAGGATTTTACAAAATCCTAGCTAACATCACCCTCAATGTTATAGTAAGGTAAGTGTGATTACCTGTCGCCCTTTAGCACTTTTGCACAAATTTCTCAACCTTTCTTTATTGATGCCAGAAAAGCCTACTTGCATCCACTCCTATAATAATATAGAACCAAATGATAAATTAATAGCATTTCCCCTTTTAAAGTATTTTAACGTCTCTCTCGTTCCTATATGACTACCCAATCCCTACATGAATATGTTATTCCTAATTTTTCTTTCTTTTGCAAAATGAGCACATGCAAGTAACACAAATACAATAATCATCAAGGCTTTAGATTTTCAATTCATGGCCAACCAAAAACTTACCAATTACAATTAATTGAATTGATACAGCAAGGAAAACAAATTCCTCATGCTTGCCGTTTGATCAAAACAACATTCTGTTGTACAATAGCCTAGTCACATTCAACAAATAAGCATAATCACCTCAACAATCAAACATGCTAACTTACAGTAATATATTCTTACACACACATATTAACCTTTTTAGGAAACTATGAGGTCATTTCACTTTTAGGAATCAAACAAAAAGTTACTAAGATTTTTAACTATGACACAACTTCATATTCAACATTAACATAACTCATTCCTATCCAATCCTCAATATTCAAGATTAGTATTGTTATCCCTCTTTACATTTCACTGTCAAACATAATTCAGATTGTTTTTACATACTTCAATGCAACCATTTGCAAATTCTTTTCCATTCAAAACTCAAGGATACAACTAGTTTCTCATACATTTTCATATTGCAACATTAACATATCAATCTTTAAGTTCAAGCATGGATGATTATATCCATAAGCAAAACCAAACTAAGAATGTCACCTTCATACCACATGAAATGTAAATAGCAACTTTACCCACCAAATTCATTAGTTTCAAATTGGAAAGTAACTTAGTAGTTGTTAATGACGCAACTTAACATTATCTTAAATAACGCAATAACATTATCAACAATTCATTAGTTTCAAATTCAGAATTTACTAGCACCTAACAATTCAAATGACATATACAAGGCATGAGAATGGCATAAACTTATCAAATAACAAGATACTATCAAATAAAATGTTCACTGCACAAAATCTGATTTAGAGCAACTGATTTCCTTGGAAAAACAAAAATATGGTAGGACATCTATCTTACAATCAAAGCAAAACAGCCCAAGCTTCAACAAATGTGCACCTTTTCGATTAAAACTTATATGTTAAAATCTCCAAACAGAATCCTACTCTTCTTTAACACTTAGCAAGTCATTAAATTCCAGCATCTAATATATAATCAGACTATCAAGAATCAAATATGTATTGACAAACACTAATGACACAAATCAGCCCAAGTCAATGTATGAGCGAATATGAATTAATAACCTTTCAAATCATCCAGCAATTTAACATACAATGCGCACAAAATCATAAATTTGATATCCATATTCAAAATGAAATCATAATTTTATTTCCACACCAATATCCCACACGGACAGAGCAAAGAGATGAATATGAATTTGTGAAATCACCAACTTCAACAACAACAAACATGCCACAAAATCTTTCAGCTCCATTACATTCCTACCAAAACAAATTAATGATTTTGAACTCAAACCCTCTTGAAAACCCATCGACCAACACAAGGAGAAAGAAGAGGATCTTAGCATTCCCTTTAAAATTCATCATACATGCTCAATTTGATTTAGGAAAACACAAAATCTAACTCTAAGCTTTGATTTTTGGTGATTATTGAACCTGAATCCTAAAACCCCACTCAAACCCTAACTCTCAAATCTCGCCAAGAAGTCACATAGAATAAAAAGAGACAAACCTAAGCTTGAACCCCACTTGCAGGTGCGCCAAAATGGCTTCGCCGTCGCCGGAAACCGCCGGAAATGGCCGCTGCCTTAAGTGAACTAAAACAGAAACCCAAAAGAAAAGGAAGAGTGGGAAAAACGACTTTGAAAGGAAACCAATAACTTGAGGGACGAAAGAAAAGGCAAAGACTTACCTTTCCCATGCCAGCCGCCGCTGCATCCGCCGGAAAAACCAAAGAACACGACGGAGCAGAGTAAGGAACGGAGAAGAGGAAAATCGAAGTTGGAAAGAAGAGCATGGAGCAAAGAAATGGCAAGGCTTACCTTATCTCGGGTCTGACGTTGCCTGGGTCGCCGGAGCCAAGGAACCCGCCGGAAATGATGAAGAACCAGAGGAGAGAGAAAACGCGAGGGAGTAAGGTAGAAGATGGTTTTTGGTGAGGAGGATGAAGGAAAAGAGAGAAAGATGATGGATTTGTGAGGGGGGTGGCGCCGCCCCGCCTGTGGCCGCCGGAAATCGCATGAACGGAGGAGAGGAAGAAGAAGTCGGACGAAGAAGAAGAAGAAGACTGGAGGGAGTTCGCTGGTTTTATATAAAAAGGGGGGGAGGGCGCGTTTGTTTTGTTGTAATTAGGGGGTTCTCTAATGATTTGTAGCCCAAACTTGCCATAGTGTACATATTTTGATTTAAAACCACTTAAACCAGCCTCCAATCTTCTTAAACTCCAAAATATTTTTAGCTTTACCACTCCCTCATATTTCAAACTCTTCATTTCTTAATTAATTATATGCATATTAATTACTCAAAATTTTCAAAAATATCCCAAAAATTCCTAAAAATTCCAAAATTGCCCAAAATACTCTCTAATCCTGAATTAAATTTTCCAGGATGTTACAACCAATCATGATTAACCATAATTATCATTAACAACTACTAAGTTACTTTCCAATGGCTTTATGAATCACTTAAGCTTAAGTTAAACTACATACCATACTAGCATAAAATTTCATTTCTACTCAAATCTCTACCACTTAACTACCACACTCTCTCATTATAGAGTCATGCAGCATTACAAAAGAATTGTAAGCACACACATAATTTTTTTTTTTTTTTTTTATGAAATCATTTCACAAGTCAAAAGAATTGTAAACAAATCTCAAAACTATGCCAAAACCGATCCATCATCTATCGACCATCTTCCTCTTTTGCTCTAATAATTGGTTTCCCCTCTATTTAACATCAAAACTGCCTTGGCTTTAATTATCTCAATCATTCCCTATCTCTTCCCAATCAAGCATAACTCATGCAAGCACTACCCTCAATTGGATCAAATTTTCCTAGTCTCACCTTCCCATCAAATTGTTTTTCTCACTCCTACTCCAAGACCTTTACTTCTTACAGTCAGATAATATTTATAATGAAAGAAGAAGAGGATGATTAAGAATGTTAATCTATGATGCTTTGTTAATGTGGAACAAATTATATTTCTCCCTACTATTTTATCATTATGTTCAATTGGGACAAGTATATGTGGATATAAGCTAGAGTGGTAAGGATTATTTTAAGTGATAAATGTGACCAAATACTTTGGATGGTGTTGTTTGAGATATACAAATGAATAATAAAGCTAGATTGGTGATGATGATTTTATATGTGACTAGTATGTATGAAATTTGTGTTTGCCCTTTTCTTGCTTTTAGAAAATGAGAAAAACTTAGTTAACTATGCATTCAGAAGTCTTGAAAATGGTGAGATTGGTGTGCTAAGATGCTTTTAAATTGTGGATGTGATTCATTTTGAAAGAAGTGGATTGTGAAATTAAGGAAGTATGATTTAGAAGAAGGGGATTGGATGGTTGAATGAGTAAATCGATTTAATTTTAAGGACATTTTCAACTATATTTTAATTATAGGGAATGAACGGTGTTGTCTAGTACGCATGAACATTAGGATTAGAATGAGAGTGATGAACTTTCATGATTGTCATGGTTCATATATCTTGCCTTGGACTGAATATATTGCTTATTGAATTTGCTTTCTGTTGATTTCATTGTTTTGGATTAGTTTGATTTGGGACTTTTTATGTTGTTGTTTGGCGGTTGGTATAGTCATGTGTGGGTGATGAATGTAACTTGATAGGATGTATATTGTTGTGACATGGTAGATTTTCAATGGAATGATCATTTGGTTATCCACCTTATGGATTGAATGCATGTTGATCCTTATAATTGTTACAGTGTGACTTAGTTGCTCTCATTTTCTATGACTTGAGCCATTGTTCTTGGAATATTGAATGATTTACATGTCCATAAATTGAAGAATTCATTGCTGGATTTAGTGCACTAGAGTTGTTGTGCAGGATAGATTTAATGGTGTTTAAAACTCTTGCATCATTCATGCTTTGTGCAGCAAATTTTGTAGTGGAATTTGGTCTCGGTATCGTTGGTGCTTTGTGATTCTTGACAAATTTGTTCATTAAGTTGCAAATATAACGAAATTAATTGGGATTTAGTTTAGGATTTTATTTATACACCTAGTCTTTTGGCGTTGTGCTTTGACTACATTCTTAGAAAATTTCGGACAACCGCCTCAGTTAGAACATTCATCTCTAAATCATCGATAGCTTCTCCATTGAGTTATAGGGATGACACGCATGACAATGAATTTTCATTGCAAATGAGTGCAATTTTCCTAAATTATATCCAAATTTCTCTTTCTACCACTTGAAATAGGATTATCAATTCAAGAAACTGTTTCCTTTCTTTGTATCTAATGATAGTTTCTACTAATTTCGAGGACGAAATTAATTAAGAGGGGTAGAATTGTAACATCCTGGAAAATTTAATTCAGGATTAGAGAGTATTTTGGGCAATTTTGGAATTTTTAGGAATTTTTGGGATATTTTTGAAAATTTTGAGTAATTAATATGCATATAATTAATTAAGAAATGAAGAGTTTGAAATATGAGGGAGTGGTAAAGCTAAAAATATTTTGGAGTTTAAGAAGATTGGAGGCTGGTTTAAGTGGTTTTAAATCAAAATATGTACACTATGGCAAGTTTGAATTGTAACATCCTGGAAAATTTAATTCAGGATTAGAGAGTATTTTGGGCAATTTTGGAATTTTTAGAAATTTTTGGGATATTTTTGGAAATTTTGAGTAATTAATATGCATATAATTAATTAAGAAAGAAGAGGATCTTAGCATTCCCTTTAAAATTCATCATACATGCTCAATTTGATTTAGGAAAACACAAAATCTAACTCTAAGCTTTGATTTTTGGTGATTATTGAACCTGAATCCTAAAACCCCACTCAAACCCTAACTCTCAAATCTCGCCAAGAAGTCACATAGAATAAAAAGAGACAAACCTAAGCTTGAACCCCACTTGCAGGTGCGCCAAAATGGCTTCGCCGTCGCCGGAAACCGCCGGAAATGGCCGCTGCCTTAAGTGAACTAAAACAGAAACCCAAAAGAAAAGGAAGAGTGGGAAAAACGACTTTGAAAGGAAACCAATAACTTGAGGGACGAAAGAAAAGGCAAAGACTTACCTTTCCCATGCCAGCCGCCGCTGCATCCGCCGGAAAAACCAAAGAACACGACGGAGCAGAGTAAGGAACGGAGAAGAGGAAAATCGAAGTTGGAAAGAAGAGCATGGAGCAAAGAAATGGCAAGGCTTACCTTATCTCGGGTCTGACGTTGCCTGGGTCGCCGGAGCCAAGGAACCCGCCGGAAATGATGAAGAACCAGAGGAGAGAGAAAACGCGAGGGAGTAAGGTAGAAGATGGTTTTTGGTGAGGAGGATGAAGGAAAAGAGAGAAAGATGATGGATTTGTGAGGGGGGTGGCGCCGCCCCGCCTGTGGCCGCCGGAAATCGCATGAACGGAGGAGAGGAAGAAGAAGTCGGACGAAGAAGAAGAAGAAGACTGGAGGGAGTTCGCTGGTTTTATATAAAAAGGGGGGGAGGGCGCGTTTGTTTTGTTGTAATTAGGGGGTTCTCTAATGATTTGTAGCCCAAACTTGCCATAGTGTACATATTTTGATTTAAAACCACTTAAACCAGCCTCCAATCTTCTTAAACTCCAAAATATTTTTAGCTTTACCACTCCCTCATATTTCAAACTCTTCATTTCTTAATTAATTATATGCATATTAATTACTCAAAATTTTCAAAAATATCCCAAAAATTCCTAAAAATTCCAAAATTGCCCAAAATACTCTCTAATCCTGAATTAAATTTTCCAGGATGTTACATCCTTCATGAACCTCCCTAAGGATATAATTTGATTCTGAGGGGGACACACATTTTAATAACGGACCTCCTGCATATGATCTTTTATATAACTCATCCCCTAACATGGTAAATCTAGCTGCCCTAATAATTACTCTATGCGCTTCGTTCCTATCGTTTGGTAATTGACCATCTTTTAGGTAGGTGACTAAAGATGTTCTCCAATCCCAAGTCAAATTATTACTATTTATCAATTTATCAGAACTTTCTAACGCTGAAGTTGTCAAAAAATATAAGGGAATATGTTTATCTTGATTAGCATCTAAAGTTGATCCTAAGTTGGCTAATGCATCAGCTTGTTGATTGTCTTCTCGACTAATCTGTTTTATTTCAAAACTCTCGAATTTGTCTACTAAACTTTCCACAATACCTAAGTACTTTTTCATTCTATCATCCTTTGTTTGATAACTTTTTTCAACTTGCTTTGAAACTAACTGTGAATCACTACAGACTATCAAGGATGCTATTCCTAAACGTAGAGCTAATTTTAAACCAGCAATTAGAGCCTCATATTCTATCTCATTATTAGTTGCTTTAAATCCACATTTTATAGCTTGTTCTATTTTGTCTCCATGTATGTTCTGTAAAACAATTCCTACCCCTGTTCCTTTAGAATGGGTGGAACCATCGACATGCAACTCCCATGGAGCTTGTCTAGTACTTTGTCGACTCTCGCCTAATGTACTTTTATTTATTTCTTGCTGCAAATTAGGACTAAACTCAGCTACAAAATCAGCTAAAGCTTGAGATTTAATTGTTGTTCTAGGCAAATACGAAATATCAAATTCACTAAGCTCTATTGCCCATTTTACTAGTCGACCAGATAAATCGGGTTTATGCAAAACATTCCTTAAAGGATAATTAGTTACTACCACTATAGGATGGCATTGAAAATAGGGCCTCAACTTCTTAGAAGCTGACACCAAAGCTAAAGCTAATTTTTCCATTAAAGAATACCTGGTCTCCGTGTCAAGTAACGCCTTGCTCACGTAGTAGACTGGATTTTGCTTCTTTCCAATTTCTTTTATCAACACCGCACTTACTGCACTTTCTGCCACAGCTAAGTATAAATACAACACTTCACCTGCTTCAGGTTTCATTAACAAAGGTGGGCTACTTAAATAACTTTTTAGACTTTGCAGAGCTTCTTCCGCTTTATCATTCCATTGAAAGTCTTTGCATTTTCTCAAAGCTTCAAAAAATGGTTGACACTTCTCAGATGACCTGGAAATAAAACAAGTCAAAGCAACTAGACGCCCTGTTAGTTTCTGAACATCCTTAACATTTTGAGGAGAAGGAATTTCCATTACTGCTTTAATTTGTGCTGGATTAGCTTCAATCCCCCTTTTTGAAACAAGATATCCTAAAAATTTTCCTGACTTTACCCCAAAAGAACATTTTTCAGGATTCAATTTCATATTATACTCTCTTAACAAATCAAAAGCTTGCTTCAAATGACTAACATGATCTTCTGCTTTTAAAGACTTAACTAACATGTCGTCTATATAGACTTCCATAGTTTTTCCTAGATGTTGATAAAACATTTTATTCACTAACCGTTGATAAGTTGCTCCTGCATTTTTCAAACCAAATGGCATGACTTTATAACAATAAGTGCCTCTTTCTGTTATGAAAGATGTTTTCTCTTGATCATCACTATGCATTAAAATTTGATTATACCCAGAAAAAGCATCCATAAAACTTAACAACTCATGACCTGAAGTAGCGTCAACTAATGTATCTATATGAGGCAATGGAAAAGAATCTTTTGGACATGCTTTGTTTAAATCTGTAAAATCAATACACACTCTATGCTTACCATTCTTTTTAGGTACTACTACCACATTAGCTAACCAATCTGGATACTGTACCTCCCTTACTGAACCAATGTTCAATAATTTGTCAACTTCATCATTTATAATTTTATTTCTTTCAGGTGCGAATTTCCTTCTTTTTTGCCTAACTGGTTTAAACGACGAATCCACATTCAACCGATGAACTATTATCTCTGAGCTAATTCCTGTCATATCCTCATGAGACCAAGCAAAACAATCCAAATTGTTAGATAAAAATGCAATTAGTTCTTCCCTAATTGCTTTACTCAAATCTGCTCCAATGGATAAAGTCCTCTCAGGTTTTTCAGGAATCAAAGAAATTTTCTCTAATTCGTCACCTAAGCCCCCCTTATCCGTTGGAGACAGATTCTGTAATTGCTATACGGGCTTAAGACTTTTTGAAATTCCCTTTAAAACAGTTTGATAGCATTCTCTTGCAATTCTTTGTTCTCCTTTAATTTCCCTTACCCCCCAAGGAGTATGAAACTTGATGGATTGATGCAACGTAGATGGTACAGACCTCATTTGATGAATCCATGGTCGGCCTAACAACACATTATATGCTGACGGGCAATCCATCACCTGAAATTTGATTAGTTGATTGACACCCACAGCCTGGGTGACTAAAGAAATTTCCCCTACCGTTCTATCTGGCGCTCCATTTCCGAAGACCAATATTGTAGGTGCTTGTACAATCTGAGATTCTAAATTTAACTCTTTAACTGTTTGCAAATAAATTATATTAACAGAACTACCTGCATCGATTAAAACTCGTTTGACATTGCAATTAGCTATCATTAAAGTTATTACCAAAGCATCGTCATGATAAGAAAACATTTGAATTTCACTACTCTTAAAAGTTATTTGTTCATTAATATTACTAGTCGACATAGCGTCGCCTAAATATCTAGTCGATGAATCATAATTAAACAAAGAGCGAGCATGTCTCTTTGCTGCAGAATATGTACTTCCACTTACCTCGGACCCACCTATTATCATATGAATGGTACGAGCATTCTGTGGTGTAGTCGACGAATGGACCAGCTTTTGTTGTGCATCCCCTGCACGAGATGTATTTTTATTACTTTTTATAATATCTTTTAACATACCTTTCTTCATCAATTCCACCACTTCTTTTCTTAGTTGAATACAATCTTCCGTTCTATGTCCATGGTCGTCATGAAAATGACACCATTTATCCGGGTTACGCTTTTCTGGCTCACGCTTAAGCTTATTGGGCCACCTAACAGAATCGCCTAGCTTCTGCAATGTGTTCACTAATTCCGCCGGGCTTACTGAAAAATTATGCTCACTCAATTTGGGCACAGGCGGCTTTTTGGAATCATCTCCATGCGATCCTCCTCGATTACCTGTGGAATAAGGTTCAGATCTCCAATTCTTACCTCGAGATTGCTGGGATCGCCTATCGACATAACCACCTTACTGTGTATTTTTCTGTCGCTCAGCTAACTCTAATCTAAATTTTGCATCATCTTCCTCCCACCTTATCTGAGCCCAAGCATAAGCTTGTACTTCCACCCAAGTCTTAACTTGATGCATAGTGAGCTCTTTATAAAGTTGTGAACCTGGAAGCAAACATCTACGAAAAGCTTGCACAACTATGAACTCATCACAATTTGGAATACTTACCATTTCTTGAGTAAACCTGGTCAATATTTCCCTAGTAGTTTCATTAGGTCTTTGTAATATTCTATATAAATCATCAGATGTTTTGACCAAATTACGACTACTAGCAAATTGCTGCACAAACATTTCGGTTAGTTGACTAAACGAATTAATACTACCTGGCATGAGATTTGTCCACCAAGACAGTGCTGGACCTATTAGGCTAATGCCAAAACCACGACACATCGCAGCTTGACGTTTTTCAGCAGGTATGACGGCAGCCATCATAATTTGTCTATACTGTGCCATATGCTCATCAGGATCTGTTTTTCCACTATATTTTGGCAAAACAGGAAACACAAAACGTTCAGGTAAGTCAATTAAAGCAATTTGATCGACAAATGGGCTATCTGAATAATTTCCCAATCTGGCAGACTCAAATGGTTTTCTAATTCCTGGGATTTGCAACACTGTTCTTTCAAGAGTTTGCACTTTTTTCTTCAAATACTCCGTTTCAGTGGCACGTGTGTCACCTGTATAAGTGGATGCTTTTGTGGATTCTTCTTCTTCAGATCCTGCATCATGACCAAAATTGTTATGCTCAGTATCTTTCTTACCTCCTCCTTCAGAATCGTGAGGAATATCATCCTCGCGCTCTTCTTCATTCTCAGGATGCTTATCAGTAATGGCATTTATTTTTTGGTGTAACTCTTGATTTTCCTTCTGCAATCGTTCCAGAGTTTCAGTTTGAATGGCAATGGCTTCGCTCTGCTGTGTGACAAATTGCTCCTGCCTAGTCATCCTTTCAGATTGTTCAGTCAACTTTGCTAGAATTTGAGAGAATTGATCACCATGACTGGGTTGTTCCATTGTAAGTGAATTGCCAAAAAGACGGTAGCTTGTGTGAAAAGACTATCGTCCCCACGGTCGGCGCCAAATGTTGATACACAAATATATCAAATCAAAGAATAATGATTTTATTCAGAATGTGTGGACAAACCACAATGGTAATACAAAAGATTAGTCGCCTAGACTTTGGTCGACTAGCGAAAGAGAGAAATAGAAAGTACAAGATTCAGAAGATATTGGATGATCCTTTACATGGATTGTGTTTCTATATATAGGCTACAAGTTTCTTTCCCGTTGGAATAATCAATTCCCATACTTATGGGTATTTCAGTTTTGATTCCCATAAATATGGAAGTTACAAGGAATTAACTGGCGGTTACAAAGTATCTTTGACCAGCGATGAAAACTTATCGACCTTCTGGCACTTTGGGCTGCTTCAGACTTATCTTTTCTTTGGGCTTAATGGGCCTTCTTCACTAAGCGGGATTATGTCGTAACAGGGTGCCTTTCAAACACGATTATTTTCATATAAAGAAATTTGAAACTCTGTATATCTATTATCCTGTTTGGTGGTGGTTATCGAATTGGAATGGTGTGAAATGTTTATGAATTTAGTGTTAAGATAGTTGTTTGAGGGATTTATATAGATGCTATCAAGGATAGTGATAGTAGGTTGTGGGAAAGAGTTGAGTTGTTGTGAAGGAGATAGTGAATGAAATTGAGATATTCAAGGATATTTGTGATTGAGATATGAAATGCTGTGGATGAGATATTAACAGGAATATGTGAGCATTGCATGACACTGAATTTTGTGTACCATCGTGCGATGATAACTGCCGATTGGCCAATCGACAGTTATTTGTACTGAGGATCCTTTTCAGATTGATTGGATCGGGGATCATAGGTCGACTTAGTGAGAGAAGCGACCTACGGTTGTTTGGCATTGAAGAGCCCAACCGCCCCTACGGTTGTTTGGCATTGAAGAGTCCAACCATTCCCGTTCTGTAATGGAAACTATAATATTTTTGTTACAAATTCCCTAATTAATTCAATAATACCCTGACTAACTATGATAGAAAAAGGATTTCCATAATATCAATGTCCTATCATAGTTAGCAAAAGAATATCCTAATGATTGAAATATTATCCATGATAGAAAAGAATAAATTAATACAGCATAGCTGCTATCATGGATAATTTATTGCTAACCATGTTAAAAAGGATTTGCCTAACATGGTTATTAAACAGAACTAAATGATATTAAATAATAAATAAATACATATACATGCGGAAGCAGATGCAGGCCTATACAAATTGGCAATATACACAACTAACTACTCTAAATAACCTTTGAAACCTAATTCCCTTTCCTGATGCTTGCGCCTGTGCATGAATACCTGCAAAAGTGTCAGTAATCGTGGGATGAGACAATTTGTCCGAGTAATCACCGCTTAACTCACTATAACAGTGAGATGTGCGGTAGTGAGGGCGTCTAAAGGTTACCACAGTTTTAAAATCAATAATATATATATATATATATATATATATATATATATATATATATATATATAATTCTCATTTCCTTTCATCCATCACTTAAAACCTTCTGTCACATCCAAGTCCACTCAAATTCACCATCTCTACTTTCCACATATCACTCAAATCCCTCAGTCAAATCCATATTAACTAAATATCATCTCCCAGTCTCCAATCTAATGATACTACCATAACTCTCACACTCACCTATAGATGCATTGTGTCATCTCGGGGCATTCACGCATCTAATCTTCTCTATATGATTTGACATTGTGCCCCTCTCTATGATGAGGGGGCAAATTTCCCTCTCTGGCAATCTCCAGAGAGAGAACCCCGCTTCTGTTTTCCATTACAGAATGGGAACGGTTGGACTCTTCAATGCCAAACAACCGTAGGGGCGGTTGAGCTCTTCAATGCCAAACAACCGTAGGTCACTTCTCTCAATAAGTCGACCTATGATCCCCGATCCAATCAATTTGAAAAGGATCCTCAGTACAAATAACTGTCGATTGGCCAATCGACAGTTATCATCGCGCGATGGTACCTATATATCAGTGTCATGCAAACTCTCCCAATATCCATATCCATCAATTTCAATTTCATCATCAATATCATGCACCATTATCATTTCCTCCACTATCTCAATCTCATCTATTCAACTTATTCCCTCAACCTAACTATCAACATTTCTCACATAATACCATCTGAACCTCTCACATCATATCAGAACAACCACCAGCCAGGATAATATGTATAATGTTTCAAATTCCTTTTAAACGAAAATAATCGTGTTTGAAAGGCACCCGATAGCCTGTTTTGTATAAAAATACCCTTTTAAAGATAATATAATATGTATATATAGAGGGTGAAAAGGGATTTTACAAAATCCCTAACTAACGTCACCCTCAATGTTATAGTAAGGTTAAGAGTGATTACTTGTCGCCCTTTAGCACTCTGACGTCCTTCCTTACCATTTCTCGTAGATTTTCTCCAAATACTTTAGTTCCTCCTATGATAATAGGATACAAATGATAAATTAATATCATTTCCACTTTATAATACTTTGACGTCTCTCTCGTATTCCATATTACTACTACCCCTTCTGAATGTAATGGATGCACAAGAGGGGGGGTGAATTGTGCTTCAAAAATAAATACTCAAATAAAACAACACAAGATTTATACTGGTTCGGTCTACCTGACCTACGTCCAGTCCTCAACCACCCAGGCCGAGAGTTCCACTATAACTCAGGTTTTAAATCGGGTTCACCTGAAACCTTACAACCGCAAGTTTTGCACGGGATCACTTGCAACCTTACAACAAGTTTTACACAGGCTCACTTGTAACCTTTCTAACTAGCTCCCCCTCACACCAAGCAAGGGGTTAACCTTTACACTTAAAGGATTTTGACTAAGTTCTCTCAAAGAACAGATGGTGTTACACACTTAAGTACAATAAATGCTCTTATAACAGAAAGAGACTTAACAACTATGAGTACAGAATAAGTAGATGAAAAGATCACTCAGAGTGTTAAATGTTCTTCGCTTTTCTGGGCAGCTTTGAATGCTTGAAGATGTTCTTAGTTTCTCGCTCTAACTTCTCTCAAGAATATTCAAAGATAATTGATTCCTTCATAAATGAAGTTGAGCTCCCTTATATAGTCTTCAAGCATTTTGAACTCTTGGTAGGTGGGCTAGCCGTTTGAATATGCCCGTTTTTCCCTTGTTACCGTTTGCCCATTAAATGCTTCATCAATGCTTAGCAGGGTTGACTTGCTTTTTCTCTGAAAAGTAGTCCTGACACCTCTGCTCTGACAAAAGCATTCTGACACTGCATCTCTGAACGTTCTGATATTCTGATTGCTTGCGGAAGCAACTTCTCATCCAGAAGCAACCCTACTCAGTGTGCTGCACTTGAACGTTAGTTTAGCAATATAAGCACATAGTCACATGCAGTGGGTGTTCCCTAAGTCTAAGGGGTATCCGGAAGCACTTCTACATCCGGAAGTAAAACTACTGGATGAAGGATTTTATTCACTATAACTCACTCTCGCTCAGTGTCCCTCAATCCAATAGTCAGCGCTAGTCACTGAGCTATCGGAAGCACTTTCACTTGACTTGGTGAACTCACTGACGCTTAGGGTTATATTTCTTCTATCAACCTGTGCCAGTTTAAATCTAACAGGAAGCAATTTTACTTGACGAGGCTGATTCACTGACGCTTGGGGTTATTCTATTCTATCAGTCTGAGCCAGTCAAAATCTAACAGGAAGCATTTTCACTTGACGTTGCACTTTTACTGACGCTTGGGGTTATATCTGTTTTGTATAAAAATACCCTTTTAAAGATAATATAATATGTATATATATAGAGGGTGAAAAGGGATTTTACAAAATCCCTAACTAACGTCACCCTCAATGTTATAGTAAGGTTAAGAGTGATTACCTGTCGCCCTTTAGCACTCTGACGTCCTTCCTTACCATTTCTCGTAGATTTTCTCCAAATACTTTAGTTCCTCCTATGATAATAGGATACAAATGATAAATTAATATCATTTCCACTTTATAATACTTTGACGTCTCTCTCGTATTCCATATTACTACTACCCCTTCTCCATTTCTTCTTTACCTTATCATATAACGTCATTTTAATCCTATCTTGTGTTTCTAACATTTCTAGATTATGCAAACCACTATCATCACAAATAATCTATCCATTATTCTTCTCCAAGATTCCAAAGCAGTCACATACAACAAGATGAGATAAACCAACAATGTTTATTTTAGGAGCAACAAGTTTTCTTTATTAGAATGATTACATCCTATATGATTTCATCAAGCCATTGTCCCAAATCAGTTTAGCTATTTGTCTTAACATCCGAGGAATAAAAGACTTTGAGCACATACATATATATCACACAAAATCAGCTTTAATCATGGGTATATCCCTACGAGTATTCTCTTAACTTTCTCAACAATTTCACCATTAATCTCGCAATTAATCTCCTATACATTCCTTAATACACCTAAATTTCACCATTAGCCAAAAAGGAAACAATTACCGCTTCACCTTGAGTCACATATAATAATCTCACAACACTTGTCTTCTTCTATATATTCTAAAATCAGATTTGTATTAGACACAAAACATTGCTTTTAGTTCCATTATTTAAGTCATTAGATAACTAAGACCTACATATGTTTGAGATTTTACTTCACAATTTATCATTCCTCATTTCATGAAACCATATATAACAAGGCTTAGCTTTAACAATTATCATCTATATACACTTTAATCACAAGTTGAATCATTCTCATTTTTCAAACAACTTTTCAGTGAGTGCATTAAGAGGACAAAGAACTTTTGAGCACACATCCACAAAACATTTCAGCTACAGCCAATGCACTTATAACCACAAAAGTTCCAATTAAAGTTGTAAACACCAACATGCATTATCATTCATTTTACCAATCCTAGCTAAAATAAAACTACCAATAGCATAAGACCAAAACTTCCATTCATTCCTCACACAAATCATGAGCAAACATCATAGCAATACCAAAGTCAAGGAAGCATATTTCCTTTTTGATTCTAATACATCATTACAGTTCAGTTATTTTAAACAAGTAATTACAAGCACTCTCAAAATTTACACACCATCGCCACATGAAAATCAAGCAAAGATCCAGAAAATCCATAGCATCAATTTGAATAATAACCATATACATACATGTCATTCTTATCCTAATTCTAACATATATCAACACTCTATTTTATTATCCTCAAAGCTAAATTTTTAACCCATATGAACAGAATAATAACATGGCAGTACCGAAATTTTCTAATTCATGTTCATTAGTAAAAATCGGCATTCACAACCAAATAAAATGAACAATGCTCAAGAATCCTCCAATCCCAAGTCTCATTCAAATCCTTTTTAGTAACCTAAATTTCTTTTATAATCAACTGATTTCTATACTAAAATCTAATTTGATTGATTCATGAACCCTACGCCGCAAAGCTCGCAACTTTTCAAACAAATGCTTCTTTTAGACATTTTATCAAACACATTGAGTGTGCTCCAAAATCAAATGACATTATCAATCCCACTTATTGCCAAACATTCAATTTAGAAAAGAAGATAAATCATTATGTGAGCATATATGTCCATGTACACAAATAAAGTGGACCTTTTAATCAAGTTGAGACAATACTCTACATTTTAATTTTGTTGAAACATAAACCAAGACTACCTACTATAACAAAGTTCCTAACAAATCCAGCTTCTCTTAGACTTTTTCACAAACACCTTGAATGCACTCAACCAAATGAAATCATTAACTCTTTAGATTGAAGTTTGAATTCCATTTTTCACTAATTTAGCACACCCAAAATCCTATCCCAAATCGGACTCTCACTCCCAAAATTCCTAATTGCAGAAAAATATAGAACCAAGAATGAGACCTCACCAAAAATTTGTCTTCGAAGTCTCAAGAGTTTGTCTGCAGTGAGTTTAATCCATAATCATCACAAATAGAAGCTGGAATGAAAAGGGAAAATAGAGAAACATAGAACGAATGAGCCAAAATTTGTTCTTCCCATCCAAAAAGCTTATATGAACAAATCAGAATCTCTTACCTAAGTTAGGATTCTGATTTGTATGCGAGACTCCCGATGGAAATTGCTGCTTGAAATCGGTGGCTATGTGAGCTGAAGAAGAAGAAATTTTCGTAGAGATGAGAGAGAGAGAAGAGTTTCAGTGATGATGATGAAAAATGAGAGAAGGAGGGTGGGTGCGTCGGTTTTGTAATGAAATGAAGGTGGAGGGTGTGTTTGGTTTAGGTGAAATAAGGGTGGGTTATTATAATTTGTAGCAAAATTTACCATAGTGTACTCTTTTAATTTTAAAACCACTTAAACCAGCCTCCAATCTTTTTAAACTTCAAAATATTTTTAGCTTTACCACTCCCTCATATTTCAAACTCTTCATTTCTTAATTAATTATATGCACATTAATTACTCAAAATTTCCAAAAATATCCCAAAAATTCCTAAAAATTCCAAAGTTCTCAATTTCTCCATTTATTATTTCCCAAAACATTCATTGATCCTATATTAAGTCTTTAGGATGTTACAATTCTACCCCTCTTAATTAATTTCGTCCTCGAAATTAGTAGAAATTATCACTAAATACAAGGGAAAAGAACAGTTTCTTGGATTGATAATCCTATTTCAAGAAGAAGAAAAGAAATTTGGATATAATTCAAGGAGATTCAACTCATTGGCATTGAGGATTTCTTGCCATAAGTGTCATCCATATGGCACAATGGAAATGATATCAAGGATTTAGAGGAACAATGAACACTCTATACGAGACTACTAACCACAATTTTCTAGAAAATATAGTTAATTGTGGGGTATGAACATGTTTTCTTATGATAAAGGTGAAGTTAAGTATACTAGTACCCATTATCATGTTCCTTTCAGGGATTCAAAAGAGGTGAAATCAAGTCAGATTGACTTGAATGTATATAACCTTTTGAACAAGGTTAGAAACACTACGCCAGAAAACTAGAAGTATAACTAAAATTCTATTCAAAATCTCAATTGACTCTGTTATACTAGCAGATTAATGGACAAATTTGTCAAAATTCACAATAAACAAGTCATAACAATATAAATCTCACCGCATAAAACAGAAAAACACTACTCTATTTGTGTTCCCTTCCAACCAAATCAATGTATATTTAAGCCTTTTCCTTCAGCAACCTTGATCATTGAAACCAATTCTTGGACCCTTAACAGATGTTGAATCCACCTAACATAATTCCTAACAAACAAGCTTCACAATTTCAAACATTTCTCCCAAGCTCACATACAATTGCATAAATCTACTCTCAACACTTTACCAGTATCTCTTTCTCCTAAAATTAAATTCAGCCTTGATAAAGGAGACTGTAGAAAATATGCAAACACTCATTCAACAAGTTCTTCAACCAATTAAAATCCTAATGCAAAGAAAACTATTCATTCTTCCTAATTCCAGTCGGCCCAAAACAAAATCTTCAAGGCTACAATGATACAAATTCGAAATTTGGCCTTCAAGTGCGTAATCAATTAGCCCCTTGCATTCCTTAATACTTAAATCAAACCTTAAGCCATCAACACAATTTCAATAATAAACCTCCATTGATGATCAAACCACAATCAAACAACTCTATTAACTACCAATACACGTGAACCATCACTCTCACTCTTTAACCATCACCCAAGTATTTATCAGTCTCTAGACATAAAAGAGAATACAAACTTAAACTCTAAACTATAAATTCTCCCTTATCAAAACATAAAGTTTGAGCTCTCCTAGTAATCACTAAAACTTATTGTTTCAATACCATAAATAACAAAATTTCCTCATCAAACCTTTACTTGCAACCTAACACTTCTACAAGTTAAAACTATCTATACAAATTCTAATGTTTATCTAGAATCTTAAGATACAAAATAATTAATTTGAATCACCAATTTAAACATCAATTAATCCCCTTACATTTACTAACATCCAGAACAAAGTTTTCAAAGAATCAGGACCGATCCAAACCCAATTAGATTCACAGTTCAAGAGAATGATTCATGCAATGTTACCATTTAGAATCCACAATGCTTCCTTAAAATAATCCTCATGTGCTAATACCAAGCTAACTTTAATAGCATTATCACATACGCACAAAGCAATAATCAATCCAAATACATCTATATCCTGACAATCAACCAACAAAAATTCACTAAAAAAAATGAAATCAATTTATATTTATCACTACAATGTACAATTTCACCAACAAAAATTCACTCAAACTAAAAAAAAATCAATTTAGGTCTCAAACCAACAAAAATCAACGATCACAACTAACTCAATCATAATTCAATGTATATCTATAGTTATTTAAAAGTTCCTTTATTTATTTATACAATCATTTTCTTTGGCCTTTACAAATCTTATTTCCCAATTCTAGTTCAGTTTGTAATATTCCTTATAATTCATCATTTCAATTTTTGCTGCTTATCCTTATCAAAGTACATCATTTGCACTTGGGTCCTACAAGGTTAGCACTGGACCTTACTTGTCCTTTAGGAATCCATACAAATTTATTTCTCTCATTTGAATTTCTTCTAAGACTGCATGTGTGAGAAATATGTCCTAATCTACCACAATAATCACAATAATGAGAAATATCACATCAAGAGTATTCCAAATATTTCTAGCACTAGAGCAGTGTTTGATCTTCTGGAAATCATTTTCAGCTAAGCCTTTGTATAAAATTTGCATTGCTCTAATGTTTAAGGAAAAAAAAAATTTCTCCTTTTCAGTTCAGTTTCCTCTTGGTTTGAAATCAAAATAATTTCCCACATTTTCAAACTAGTGGATTGTATAAAACTTTCCATTCTTGCTTTCTACCAACAAAAATCAATATTTTCTGACACAGGTGCAATGGTATGATCAAAGCCTTTGGAAAACATTTTAACTCAAATCAGTCAAGGTCTTTACACTTGAGATCGTTGGATCCTTTAAACAAGTGACCTGCTCTGATACCAAATGAAATGTGTGGCTGTCACCCAAGAGGGGGGGTGAATTGGGTGAGGGAATAAAAACTTTAACTCTTTTCCGAAAGACTGCTTGTGCTTGGTGATGATGTTAATAAGTAATGGTATGCACAAGTCAGTATGTTTTTGTGATGCAAAATAGAATGTTTAAATGTAAATTCATGCACACATAAATTTATCCTGGTTCGGTCACCCAGACCTACATCCAGTCCTCAAGCTACACCTGAGATTTCCAATCCACTATTCTTGTTTAAACCGGGCACAAGAGAAGCCTTTACACTTTAGGTTTTACGAACACGGGTTCACCTAACAACCCACAGGTTTTACAACGGGCTCACCTGCAAACCTTTACAACCACAGGTTTTATAACGGGATCACCTGCAACCTTACAACCACAAGTTTTGCGGGCTAACTTGCAACCTATGGAGATTTAGAATACCTCTAAATGCTCCCCCTTACAATTGTAAGATAACAATTCTGTTCTTCAAGCACAAGCTTTAGAACAGCCTCTATTAATTAGAGGATTTGGTTATATGTTCACTCTATGAACTGATTGTGATAAACACTTAAGTACAGATGACTCTCTCTAAGAGTAGATGATGTTACTCACTTAAGTACAACTGAATGACTCTCTAAGAATGTTACATCTCTAAGATCAGAGAGTAGAAGATGAGAAGGATATTTCAGATAGTAGGCTTGAGCTTCTTCATTCTATTTCTCTTGCTTATCAAACTTATGAAGCTCTTTCTCTCTTCTCTTCAGAAATGAAGAATATCTCCTTTTATACCAGCCTCTGATTATCCAACCGTTGGAGAGGCAATAAGGCCGTTTGAATATAGCCGTTGGGGCCTTGTTTACGTTGTCCTCATTAATGCACAGCAGGGTTGACTTTGCTTTATCTGAAAAGGTGCTTTGACCAGCTGTTCTATCAACACTGTTCTGACAACACTGTTCTGGCAAAAGTCGTTCTGACATCTATACACTGTACGGTCTGACTCTTGCTTATTGTCAGATGAGGACTTCGTTCCTCAAGCATAAGTCCAGGATGCTAAGAGACTTACTATCGGAAGCTCTCTTGCTTTCTGAAGTGAAGCTCGTGGACTCTAACATTCTGCTTGCTATCACATAGAGGAACTTTGTCTTCCAAGCACTTGTCCATGAATGATAAGAGCGCTTTGCTAGTGGATGCTCTCTTGCTATCAGAAGCTCTCTTATGGACTCTGACTCTTGTGGGTAGTATGAGCTTTGACATCTTGAATGAATCTTCAGATAATGTTCTCCTTATCTCTCATACTCCTCATGCTTGGTAGGTAACAATGTTGTTTGATTATCTGTTAACCTCTTGTTACCGTTGGGAAGTACGTCTTCTTAAACACTCCATTAAAGCTTAGCAGGGTTGACTTGTTTTATCTCTGAAAAGTAGTCCTGACACCTCTGCTCTGACAAAAGCATTCTGACTCTTGAGTATGTGACGTTTACTCTTGTACTCTTGCTGACGGATGATCATCGTTCATCCGGAAGTGGCAATCTTGTTCTGCAAGTGTTAATCTCTGAATCCCAATGCCAAGAGTCTTTCCATCCGGAAGCTCATTTGCATCCGGAAGTGTGACTAAGTTCTGCACATACTGGTTAGTCCAACATAGCAATATATATAATCAAATATAGTAAGAACTATACATGCTGTGGGAAGCTTGTTTGCTATGGGGAGCATTCTTACTTAGTCTATGTTCTGACTTAGTGTATTGTCTACTGACGCTAGGGGATCTCTGTTCCAAAGGTCAGTGTAAGTTTTGTTATTTTACTCTAAGTCTTCCTTAGTGACTCAGTGTGTCTTTTACTCATGCTTTGGGATGTATAGTATATCAACACACAATCACATGCAGTGGGAGTTCACTTAGTCTAAGGTGTATCCCGAAGCACTTCTACATCCGGAAGTAAATCCACTGGATGAAGGATTTTGTTCACTATTACTCACTCTCGCTCAGTGTATTTCATTCCAACAGTCAGCGCTAGTCACTAAGCTATCGGAAGCACTTTCACTTGACGTGGTGAACTCACTGATGCTTAGGGTTATATCTCTTCTATCAGCCTGTGCCAGTCTAAATCTAACAGGAAGCAATTTCTCTTGACGAGGCTGATTCACTGATGCTTGGGGTTATTCTATTCTATCAGTCTGCGCCAGTCAAAATCCAACAGGAAGCATTTTCACTTGACGTTGCACTTTTACTGACGCTTGGGGTTATATCTATTTTATCAACCTGCCCCAGTCTAAGTTTAACAGGAAGCAATTTCACTTCCGGTTGAATCATAGCTTAGTCTTAAGGTTTTGTTTATCTAGCGTTCATGGACTAAGTTAAATCCCTAGTGAGTTACTCGCTGCCGCTGGGGAATGAAACATTTATCCGCGTGCGCGAGTCCTAGTCTATCCGGAAGTAAATCCACATCCGGTTGTGACTTAACTTAGAATTCAGTGTTAGCAATCTAGACTAGGGTTCTAACCAAGTGTCTCACTTGCTTCCGTTTGCGTCCCCTATGGGATGTGTACTCCATCCGCGAGCGCTAGTGCTAATACTTCCGGAAGTGATCTTGCATTCGCAAGTGATCTAACTCAGGATTCTAACCATGTCATCTAATCCTTCCTAAGTGTTGATTATGTTCTCTTAAGTACTAGACCATATCACACCTTAGTCACCATCAAAACTTAAGATTCTAACAACTATGATAGAAAAAGGATTTCCATAATATCAATGTCCTATCATAGTTAGCAAAAGAATATCCTAATGATTGAAATATTATCCATGATAGAAAAGAATAAATTTATACAGCATAGCTGCTATCATGGATAATTTATTGCTAACCATGTTAGAAAGGATTTGCCTAACATGGTTATTAAACAGAACTAAATGATATTAAATAATAAATAAATACATATACATGCGGAAGCAGATGCAGGCCTATACAAATTGGCAATATACACAACTAACTACTCTAAATAACCTTTGAAACCTAATTCCCTTTCCTGATGCTTGCGCCTGTGCATGAATACCTGCAAAAGTGTCAGTAATCGTGGGATGAGACAATTTGTCCCAGTAATCACCGCTTAACTCACTATAACAGTGAGATGTGCGGTAGTGAGGGCGTCTAAAGGGTATCACAGTTTTAAAATCAATAATATATATATATATATATATATATATATATATATATATATATATATATATATATATATATATATATATATTTCTCATTTCCTTTCATCCATCACTTAAAACCTTCTGTCACATCCAAGTCCACTCAAATTCACCATCTCTACTTTCCACATATCACTCAAATCCCTCAGTCAAATCCATATTAACTAAATATCATCTCCCAGTCTCCAATCTAATGATACTACCATAACTCTCACACTCACCTATAGATGCATTGTGCCATCTCGGGGCATTCACGCATCTAATCTTCTCTATATGATTTGACACTGTGCCCCTCTCTATGATGAGGGGGCAAATTTCCCTCTCTGGCAATCTCCAGAGAGAGAACCCCGCTTCTGTTTTCCATTACAGAATGGGAATGGTTGGACTCTTCAATGCCAAACAACCGTAGGGGCGGTTGGGCTCTTCAATGCCAAACAACCGTAGGTCACTTCTCTCAATAAGTCGACCTATGATCCCCGATCCAATCAATTTGAAAAGGATCCTCAGTACAAATAACTGTCGATTGGCCAATCGACAGTTATCATCGCGCGATGTTACCTATATATCAGTGTCATGCAAACTCTCCCAATATCCATATCCATCAATTTCAATTTCATCATCAATATCATGCACCATTATCATTTCCTCCACTATCTCAATCTCATCTATTCAACTTATTCCCTCAACCTAACTATCAACATTTCTCACATAATACCATCTGAACCTTTCACATCATATCAGAACAACCACCAGCCAGGATAATATGTATAATGTTTCAAATTCCTTTTAAACGAAAATAATTGTGTTTGAAAGGCACCCGATAGCCTGTTTTGTATAAAAATACCCTTTTAAAGATAATATAATATGTATATATATAGAGGGTGAAAAGGGATTTTGCAAAATCCCTAACTAACGTCACCCTCAATGTTATAGTAAGGTTAAGAGTGATTACCTGTCGCCCTTTAGCACTCTGACGTCCTTCCTTACCATTTCTCGTAGATTTTCTCCAAATACTTTAGTTCCTCCTATGATAATAGGATACAAATGATAAATTAATATCATTTCCACTTTATAATACTTTGACGTCTCTCTCGTATTCCATATTACTACTACCCCTTCTCCATTTCTTCTTTACCTTATCATATAACGTCATTTTAATCCTATGTTGTGTTTCTAACATTTCTAGATTATGCAAACCACTATCATCACAAACAATCTATCCATTATTCTTCTCCAAGATTCCAAAGCAGTCACATACAACAAGATGAGATAAACCAACAATGTTTATTTTAGGAGCAACAAGTTTTCTTTATTAGAATGATTACATCCTATATTGTTTCATCAAGCCATTGTCCCAAATCAGTTTAGCTATTTGTCTTAACATCCGAGGAATAAAAGACTTTGAGCACATACATATATATCACACAAAATCAGCTTTAATCATGGGTATATCCCTACGAGTATTCTCTTAACTTTCTCAACAATTTCACCATTAATCTCGCAATTAATCTCCTATACATTCTTTAATACACCTAAATTTCACCATTAGCCAAAAAGGAAACAATTACCACTTCACCTTGAGTCACATATAATAATCTCACAACACTTGTCTTCTTCTATATATTCTAAAATCAGATTTGTATTAGACACAAAACATTGCTTTTAGTTCCATTATTTAAGTCATTAGATAACTAAGACCTACATATGTTTGAGATTTTACTTCACAATTTATCATTCCTCATTTCATGAAACCATATATAACAAGGCTTAGCTTTAACAATTATCATCTATATACACTTTAATCACAAGTTGAATCATTCTCATTTTTCAAACAACTTTTCAGTGAGTGCATTAAGAGGACAAAGAACTTTTGAGCACACATCCACAAAACATTTCAGCTACAGCCAATGCACTTATAACCACAAAAGTTCCAATTAAAGTTGTAAACACCAACATGCATTATCATTCATTTTACCAATCCTAGCTAAAATAAAACTACCAATAGCATAAGACCAAAACTTCCATTCATTCCTCACACAAATCATGAGCAAACATCATAGCAATACCAAAGTCAAGGAAGCATATTTCCTTTTTGATTCTAATACATCATTACAGTTCAGTTATTTTAAACAAGTAATTACAAGCACTCTCAAAATTTACACACCATCGCCACATGAAAATCAAGCAAAGATCCAGAAAATCTATAGCATCAATTTGAATAATAACCATATACATACATGTCATTCTTATCCTAATTCTAACATATATCAACACTCTATTTTATTATCCTCAAAGCTAAATTTTTAACCCATATGAACAGAATAATAACATGGCAGTACCGAAATTTTCTAATTCATGTTCATTAGTAAAAATCGGCATTCACAACCAAATAAAATGAACAATGCTCAAGAATCCTCAATCCCAAGTCTCATTCAAATCCTTTTTAGTAACCTAAATTTCTTTTATAATCAACTGATTTCTATACTAAAATCTAATTTGATTGATTCATGAACCCTACGCCGCAAAGCTCGCAACTTTTCAAACAAATGCTTCTTTTAGACATTTTATCAAACACATTGAGTGTGCTCCAAAATCAAATGACATTATCAATCCCACTTATTGCCAAACATTCAATTTAGAAAAGAAGATAAATCATTATGTGAGCATATATGTCCATGTACACAAATAAAGTGGACCTTTTAATCAAGTTGAGACAATACTCTACATTTTAATTTTGTTGAAACATAAACTAAGACTACCTACTATAACAAAGTTCCTAACAAATCCAGCTTCTCTTAGACTTTTTCACAAACACCTTGAATGCACTCAACCAAATGAAATCATTAACTCTTTAGATTGAAGTTTGAATTCCATTTTTCACTAATTTAGCACACCCAAAATCCTATCCCAAATCGGACTCTCACTCCCAAAATTCCTAATTGCAGAAAAATATAGAACCAAGAATGAGACCTCACCAAAAATTTGTCTTCGAAGTCTCAAGAGTTTGTCTGCAGTGAGTTTAATCCATAATCATCACAAATAGAAGCTGGAATGAAAAGGGAAAATAGAGAAACATAGAACGAATGAGCCAAAATTTGTTCTTCCCATCCAAAAAGCTTATTTGAACAAATCAGAATCTCTTACCTAAGTTAGGATTCTGATTTGTATGCGAGACTCCCGATGGAAATTGCTGCTTGAAATCGGTGGCTATGTGAGCTGAAGAAGAAGAAATTTTCGTAGAGATGAGAGAGAGAGAAGAGTTTCAGTGATGATGATGAAAAATGAGAGAAGGAGGGTGGGTGCGTCGGTTTTGTAATGAAATGAAGCTGGAGGGTGTGTTTGGTTTAGGTGAAATAAGGGTGGGTTATTATAATTTGTAGCAAAATTTACCATAGTGTACTCTTTTAATTTTAAAACCACTTAAACCAGCCTTCAATCTTTTTAAACTTCAAAATATTTTTAGCTTTACCACTCCCTCATATTTCAAACTCTTCATTTCTTAATTAATTATATGCACATTAATTACTCAAAATTTCCAAAAATATCCCAAAAATTCCTAAAAATTCCAAAGTTCTCAATTTCTCCATTTATTATTTCCCAAAACATTCATTGATCCTATATTAAGTCTTTAGGATGTTACAGAAACAGAATTGGGGTTCCCTCTCTGGAGATTGCCAGAGAAGGAAATTGTCCCCTCATTATGGAGAGGGACACAGTGTCAAATCATATAGTGAAGAATAGATGCTTGAATGCACCGTGATGGCACAATGCATCTATAGGTGAGTGTGAGAGTTGAGGTAGTAATACGCATGGATTGGAGATAGAGATGATGAGATTATTGTTGAGAAGTGACAGAGATTTGAATGACGTTTGGGAGAAAACTTGATATATATATATGTATTATTGATTTTAAAATTGTGGTACCCTTTAGACGCCCTTACTACCGCACATCTCACTGTTATAGTGAGTTAAGCGGTGATTACTGAGACAATTTTGTCTCATCCCACGATTACTCACATTTTTGCAGGTGATCATGCACAGGCACGAGAAACAGGAAGGGAATTAAATTTCAAAGGTTATTTAAACTATGAAAACATGTATATTGCCAAAAATGTATAGGTCTGCATTCGCTTCCGCATATTTTTATTCGTATTGATAATATTGGTTAATCGGGTAAATGTACTAGGTTACTCCTTTTTTTCCTAACCATGTTAGGTGATTCTTTTCTAACATGGTTAGCTATTAATTATCCATGATAGTATTCAGGTTATATTAGAAAATTCTTTTCTATCATGGATAATGATTATTAATAGAGAATTCTTTTCTAACTATGATATATTTATTGATATTATGGAAATCATTTCTCTATCATAGTTAGTGAAGGTAGTATTGAATTAATCAGGGAATTAGTAACACTATGTGTAACATCCCAAAAATTTAATTAAAGATAATTCAAAATTTTTGAGGGTCATTAAGGGAATTAAAAGTCTTAGGGAGGAAGTTTATGAGATTTGGGGTGATTTATTGACAATAAATCTTAATTATTTTAAATTTAAAGGAATATGATTAAAAGAATTAATTGGGGGTGGAAACTTTCATGAAAAGTAAAAATTAGAATTTAGATCATAATAGTAATATATACAAACTTTTGGGTTAGAAATATAATTAAGAATAAACAATAGGGGAGTTAATGGTGATTTTCCCTAAATCATTTTTAAAATATATATAAATGTATATATATATACTCCCTCTTCTGTCCGCCCCCCAATCTTCATCATCATCTTCGTTTTCTTCTTCTTCTTCTTCGTTCGTCTTCTCTGTTTCTCTCCCTCCGGCCACACGTGACGGGCGTTCGACGGCGGCGAAGGCACACGGCGGTGAAGCCGTGGTTGGGTAAGCCTCCAAGCTTTTCCTTCTTTCTCTTCCGTCCAGTTTCACCATCCCTCACTTCTTTCGTTTCTTTTTTTTTCAAATCCGTCGAGCCCGACAGTTTCCGGCGATGGTGAATCTCCGAATAGACATGGAAGGTCAAGAACAAGCTTAGGTAAGTCTCTTGTACCTATTCATACCCGTTTTTGGCGAGCTTAAGAGAAGGGCTGAGTTAAGTTTTGGGTTTTTGGGTGTGATGATGAACAATAACGAAGTTTAATCTTCATCTTTTAGTGTTTTGGTGGATAATTTGAGGATTAATTGAAGTTTTATGAAGTTTGTATAAATCCCTAACTTTGGGTTTACATGGCCGACGAGTTTCATGGGGTTTTAGGACTCAAAAATTCCTAATTAACTAGTTTAGGAAACTATTGGAGCTGTTTGTCACAATTTGCATATGAGATTTGTTTGAGTTTTATTGATTTGTGATTTCTATTGAGTTCTTTTCCTTCCTTTCTTATTGCCAATGTTATGTTTCTTTTAATTAATGATGATGAAAACTGTAAGAATATTCAATTTGTGGTTATACAAGTTAACTAGTGACGTGAATTGGTGCTGTATGTGTGAGTCTCATTGGAATGAAGGATAGTAGTTATTTTTGAGCATGTATGTTTTGTTTGCTCTTTTCTATGATTATTGAGTGATTGAATTTGTGTGATTTTTTTTGGTGCTCGAAATCAGTGGAAAAAAAAAATGGAATTCATTACTTCAATCTAAAAAGTTGATGATTTCATTTGGATTTGAGTGCATTCAAGGTGTTTGTGAAAAAGTCTAAGAGAAGCTGGATTTATTGGGTTTCATAACCATATATTTGGGAGCTTAAGCTTCTACCTTTGATTCTAAGGGATGGAGTTTCTAGTTAATCTAATTGAAAGCATAATGAAGTTGAACGGCATGTATTTCATGTTCAATTGGTTTTCAAATTGGGTAAATGGATTAATTCTCATCTTGTTGAGGCTTTACTCTTGATTTGGCCGTTTTGTTTTCTTTGGAAAATGGTTGATAATTTGTAAAGCTTTTCTTTATATGGAGATGTGTCTGTTATGTGATGATATAGCTGCAATAGTGTTGCTTCATGTGTAATCAAAAGTCTTTGCATTTTCCTTCACTATAATGGCCGAATGGAAGGGAGAAAGTAATGGGGACTCTTGTTGCATATTAATGTGAAAAGGAATATATATGGTTGTGTATATATATGTGTGTGTGTGTGTGTTGATTTAATGGAAGTTCTTCATTCCTCTGTGTTGACATGGCTAGTTGGAATGAATGATAATAACCAGTGTGGGTACATTTGTGTGAGATAAAGGGATGTAGTTGAAGTTGATTCTTTATGGATGCTTCATATAATTGTAAAGTTGAGGGCTATAAAAGAAATTGATTTATGTATGAAATATTGTTTAGGTTGGTTTAAGTTGTAATTATTGCGTGTTGATTTTAATGATTTTTGGCTCTTGCTTGTCTTGGTAGAAAAATGGGTTGCAATGGGAGTATTTCAATCGTAGCAAATATTATTTGAAAGTATAAGTCTTAATGTTCTTTGTCTCTTTCTTGGACTGGATAGGCTGCTGTGATGTGTATGGACTAAATATGATATTTCCTTGTTCTTTTATGCAATAACTAAACTAAATGAAAATGATAAGGAATGATAATATGAAAGTTTGAGATAGTGGTTGAATTTAATGTAGTGTTTTAAATTGCATTTCATATAGAGAATTATTTGTCTTCTTAGCTATTAGTTTGAAGTGTATTGCTTGTTGAACTTGCTTTCTTTTGATTGCCTTGCTCTTAGACTGCTTGGATTTAAGGCTTCTTATGTTGTTGGATTTTAGTTCTTGGTAATGTGAAGGTTGGTTTGTTTTGTAATAACTACTTGATTATGATTATGATCATTACGATATCTGGGTTAAACAATAATGAAAATATTCTATAAAACACTATAGTGAAATTGTGGTGTTACACATTTGGTTTGAACTTATTCTCCCTGTTTCTTTCTAGTATGACCATTTGAGTGTTTGATGTGGTACTATGATTTATGTGTTTTAAAAAGTGATTTAGGTTGCCAAAAATTATCATGTGCTATGCTTATTTGGATTTTCATGTGCAGAATGGGATTTACTTGGTTTATGGTTAAAGAAAGTGAAATAAGATGTGTTTTTGATTGGTGCTAGCTGAAGTTAAGAAATTCAGTTATTATTGGCTTTGTTTGGTTGTTCTTTGATGAAGAAAAATTTAATTATTGATTAATGACTGAATGTATATGCTTTATTGTGATGTTACAAGATTTCTATACATCATTAGAAAATATTAGACTCTTACCTAGTTAAACAATGAGGATTTGAATAAATAAGAGAATTGGAATTAAGAAGGGGAAACTGGGTAGTCATATAGACACGAGAGAGAGACGTTGAAGTATTATGAAGTGAAAATGATATTAATTTATCATTTTACTCTCTATATTATTATAGGAATGGAAGCATGCATGTTTTCTTGGCATCAAATAAGAAAGGGTGAAAAATCGCGTAAAGTGCTAAAGGGCAACAGGTAATCACACTTACCTTACTATAACAGTGAGGGTGATG
Organism: Mimosa pudica; assembly: GCA_029929735.1. Lineage (NCBI taxonomy): Eukaryota > Viridiplantae > Streptophyta > Magnoliopsida > Fabales > Fabaceae > Mimosa > Mimosa pudica. The sequence continues at coordinate 4,450,913 of JAKELP010000029.1, forward strand.
TTAGCTAGGATTTTGTAAAATCCTTTCTCACCCTCTATATATATATATATACATTTTATCTTTGAAAGGTTATTTTTATACAAAACAGGCTATCGGGTGCCTTTTAAACACGACTATTTTTGTATAAAAGACTTTTACACATATTATATACTATTATCCTGCCTGGTGGTGGCCATTGATCTGGAATGGCGTGGAATGTATACAAGGATAGTGATATTTAGTTTGATGGAAGGAGTGGAATTGTTGTGATAGAGATATTGGATGAAATTGAGAAGTTGATGGAAATTGTGATTTAGATATTGAATATTGTGGAAGTGATATTGATAGGATATTGATAGGTTATAGTGAGCATTGCATGACACTGATAGTACCGTCGGCCGATGTAACCTATCGATCTGCGCAATCGATAGGTTAATAGTACAGGTTCCTCGGATTTTAAAGGAACCAGGGACGTTTTCACTTTTAAAAGTGCTCTCCAGGGACGTTTTCACTTTTAAAAAGTGCTCCCCAGGGACGTTTTCACTTTTAAAGTGCTCCCCAGGGACGTTTTCACTTTTAAAGTGCTCCCCAGAGACGTTTTCACTATTTAAAAGTGCTCCCTTTTTATGCTTTCAGATTTGAGACTGGGCACAGTGTCAATCACGTTTATTTTCGTCTGTTGAGTTGATTTGGAACTGACTGAGGGATTTGAGTGATATGTGGGAAATAGAGATAATGAATTTGAATTGATTTAGAAGGAGGGACTTAAATGATGGATGAAAGACTTGATATATATATGTATAGTATTGTTTTGAAATGTGGTACCCTTTAGACGCCCTCGCTACCGCACATCTCACTGTTATAGTGAGTTAAGCGGTGATTACTGGGACAAATTGTCTCATCCCACGATTACTGACATTTTTGCAGGTATTCATGCACAGACGTAAGCAGCAGGAAAGGGAATTAGGTAGCAGTAGTTATATAGACTATTTGAAATTGTATATTGCCAATTTGTATAGGCCTGCATTCGTTTCCGCATATATTTGTATATATTTGATATTATTGAACATTAGGTTGTTTATTTTTCTAACCATGTTAGGTGATTCTTTTCTAACATGGTTAGCTATTAATTATCCATGATAGTATTCAGGTTGTATTAGTTTATTCTTTTCTATCATGGATAATATTCAGTCATCAGGAAATTCCTTTTCTAACTATGATAGACATTGATGTATGGAAATTCTTTTGCTATCATAGTTAGGAAAGAGATAATTGAATTTAAAAAGGATATCGTAGGTTAAATAGGGAATTAGTAACATTGTTATTATGGAAATTAGTAACTATATGTTACAACTTGGTTATCAGTATTTGGTATACGATAACCTAGGACTGTGTTGCATTGCATATAGATTGGCAATATACATTCTTTCTATTCCCTTCCTTATGTGCATGAATATCTGCCTTTGAGAGGAATATCGCTCATCCCGTGGTGGGGAGAGAGTGATAAGTGCAATTGAATAGGTAATGTGGAGAGATTGAGAAGAATATAGAAAGAATAATGAAATAAACAGATACTAATAAGAATTTAGGAAGAATAACGAAATAAGGATGATTCTCTGGGGTCTCGAGCATAGTTATGTGCTAGCCATAACTATAGTCGAGGCATCATGAGATACCTTATTGGGTTAAGGGATTATTGAAAGTTGAGAATAACAATTAATGAAGAATACAATGTGAACTAAGAATTGTGTACTTTGTTTGGTAATTGTTTGGTTATCTGTTGAATTGTTCAGTTAATTGATGAACTAACTTGTTTGTTTGATTGTTTTAATTGAAATTCTCTTAAAAATTGTTATTTTGTTGTTGATTGGGTATGTAAATGTTTAATTTAGTTGTATTATTTGCTTTGATTTGTTGATAGGTGGTGCATTTGTTAATTAATGATTAAATTGTTCTATCTAACGCTTATTACAAATGAACTGTTTATTTTATTATTTTCTATTGGTTGGTTGGAGATCACCATCATTGATAGTAGAGGTTGTTGCCCATTTATATTAAGCGGCTGGAGGCTTCCTCACTATATATATAGTGATTGGAAGCAGCCCCCTTAGTAATAGATGTTGGTAGCCCTCACTACTTCATGGGTGGATGTCTTCGAAAGGTAAGTTTTTGTTCAAAAGTTATTTTTAACTGAATTTTTATGTGGCTAATTGTAGAAAATTGAAAAGTTTTACAATCAATACTGTGTAATTGAAAGGATTTAACTGTTAATACTATATGAATGAGAAGTTTGCAGTTGATAATTGTTGGTGAACTTGTGAATTGTAGTTATAGTTGTAAGTTAATTTCAGTTTGAATGAATTTTTGTAGGTGAGTTCAAAGATATTGATGCATGTTAAAGTATGTTGATAAAAGTTGAATTTTGCTCATATGTTTGTTTCAATAATGAATTAAGCTGGATTATTTTCGGAACTTTCTGCCTATCGTCATATCCTTTAACTTAAATATGAAACAATGTTGGTTAGGGTGTGACACAAAGTTACTTGTAAATTGAAGAGAGCTTGGTATGTTTTCATGAATGTAAAAGTGATGTTGTTGATGGGAATTTGATTGCTTGATCGATCAAGATTTGATTGTGCTGTTAGGTGAAAATGTGAGTGGTAAGTTAATAATGCTTGGTTTGGAAGGGAGGTATATGAGAAGTTCTGTTTCTTTTGTCCTGGTGCAAATCTTTGTTCAAAATATTATTAGGAAGTAAACCACAAGTTTGAAATTGGTTGTACTCAATGTGTCATAAAGTCTACAATTATTAAAGATTGAATTACTTAATTGTCAATGTTCGGTAGGATTTAAGTGAGAGTTTAGTATTAGTGTTATAGTTAGGGCTTATATGTGTATTTAATACAATAAATTGTGGTTGTACACATGTGTGGGTGTATTAATTGATATCTGCTTGAAATAGTTTGATATATTTGTGATTAAAAGGTATTTGGTGTTTAATTACCTAACTATAGCTTTAGTTGATTATTATTTAGACCTTGACATGTGACTGGTAAGTTGTTTGTGAAATGGTGATTTTAAGATGAGGAGTATTTGTTAGAAGTTTAAAATTGTGAATCTTGACTATGTGGATGGTTCGGTATGGAAATTGATATGAAATGTTATGATTGTGTTAAAATTGTATGTTAAATTGCTGGGTGATTCAAAATGAAATGTTTGTTTTTCCTTATGCTTTGAGACTTACTATTGGAAAATGCTTTCGTAAAATGTGAGATTGATATGTGAATTGAGTTTCCTTTACTTGGAAAAAAAAAAATGAATTAACTAAATCTCTGCTTCTGTGATATATTGTTTTAGTATAGATACTGTGAAATAAGAATGTGAGTTAGAAAAACTTAGTATTTGTTTATGCATAAACATAATTGCTTTGTTGAAAGTGGATATAGAATAAAGGGAAAGGTGAGAAAATAGAATAAAATTTGTGAATGCTTATATGTGGGATAAATTGAGATAATTAAATGTATATGTGCATGCATGATTTTTATAGGGCCAAACTCTGCTTGTACTGTTTCGTTTAGTGTTAGTTTAAATGGTTCTTCAGTCTTATGCTTTAGTTTTGTTTAAAGGAATGAGAAGTGGAGCCCAAATGCTGTTGGAAATTGTTGAAATTGACATATTGAATGCATGTCGGTTCCTATACGTTAGAGCACACTTACTCTCATTTTCCCATTACTTGACCATAAAATTCAAGAATTTATTGCTGGACTAATTACATTTTAGAGTTGATGTATAGGTAAAATCTAATTGTGTACAAGATTCTTGCATCATTCTTGCGTTGTGCATCAGATTTGCATTAGAAGGGGTCTTGGTATTGCTGATGCTTTATGATTCTTGATAAATTTGTTCAGTACGCGGCAAATAGGACAGAATTAATTAAAATTTTGCGTAGAATTTTATCCTATTCCTAGTTTTCTTAAGTGGTGCTTCTAGACTTGTTAAAAATGTTATATACATTTAAGTCAATCTGACTTGATTTCACCTCTTTTCAATCCCTAAAGGAACCTGGGAATTGGTGTTAGTATCCTTAATCTCACCTTTATCCTAAGATAATATCTCTCATATGTCGAACTTGGCTGCTATTTCTAGGAAATTTCGATCAACAACTTCTAGTAGAATGCTTAAAGTTTTTCTAATTTTCTCGATATCATCTCTATGGTGTCGCATGGATGACACATATGGCAACGAATCCTCAGTGTTAATGACTCCAATATTCCTAAATTATCTCCAAATTTTTCTTTATCTCCCTCAACTAGGATTATCTGTTGAAGGAATCGTCCATTTCTTTGTATCTAACGATAGGTTCTACTAATTTCGAGGACGAAATTATTTAAGAGGGGTAGAATTGTAACATCCCAAAAATTTAATTAAAGATAATTCAAAATTTTTGAGGGTCATTAAGGGAATTAAAAGTCTTAGGGAGGAAGTTTATGAGATTTGGGGTGATTTATTGACAATAAATCTTAATTATTTTAAATTTAAAGGAATATGATTAAAAGAATTAATTGGGGGTGGAAACTTTCATGAAAAGTAAAAATTAGAATTTAGATCATAATAGTAATATATACAAACTTTTGGGTTAGAAATATAATTAAGAATAAACAATAGGGGAGTTAATGGTGATTTTCCCTAAATCATTTTTAAAATATATATAAATGTATATATATATACTCCCTCTTCTGTCCGCCCCCCAATCTTCATCATCATCTTCGTTTTCTTCTTCTTCTTCTTCGTTCGTCTTCTCTGTTTCTCTCCCTCCGGCCACACGTGACGGGCGTTCGACGGCGGCGAAGGCACACGGCGGTGAAGCCGTGGTTGGGTAAGCCTCCAAGCTTTTCCTTCTTTCTCTTCCGTCCAGTTTCACCATCCCTCACTTCTTTCGTTTCTTTTTTTTTCAAATCCGTCGAGCCCGACAGTTTCCGGCGATGGTGAATCTCCGAATAGACATGGAAGGTCAAGAACAAGCTTAGGTAAGTCTCTTGTACCTATTCATACCCGTTTTTGGCGAGCTTAAGAGAAGGGCTGAGTTAAGTTTTGGGTTTTTGGGTGTGATGATGAACAATAACGAAGTTTAATCTTCATCTTTTAGTGTTTTGGTGGATAATTTGAGGATTAATTGAAGTTTTATGAAGTTTGTATAAATCCCTAACTTTGGGTTTACATGGCCGACGAGTTTCATGGGGTTTTAGGACTCAAAAATTCCTAATTAACTAGTTTAGGAAACTATTGGAGCTGTTTGTCACAATTTGCATATGAGATTTGTTTGAGTTTTATTGATTTGTGATTTCTATTGAGTTCTTTTCCTTCCTTTCTTATTGCCAATGTTATGTTTCTTTTAATTAATGATGATGAAAACTGTAAGAATATTCAATTTGTGGTTATACAAGTTAACTAGTGACGTGAATTGGTGCTGTATGTGTGAGTCTCATTGGAATGAAGGATAGTAGTTATTTTTGAGCATGTATGTTTTGTTTGCTCTTTTCTATGATTTTTGAGTGATTGAATTTGTGTGATTTTTTTTGGTGCTCGAAATCAGTGGAAAAAAAAAATGGAATTCATTACTTCAATCTAAAAAGTTGATGATTTCATTTGGATTTGAGTGCATTCAAGGTGTTTGTGAAAAAGTCTAAGAGAAGCTGGATTTATTGGGTTTCATAACCATATATTTGGGAGCTTAAGCTTCTACCTTTGATTCTAAGGGATGGAGTTTCTAGTTAATCTAATTGAAAGCATAATGAAGTTGAACGGCATGTATTTCATGTTCAATTGGTTTTCAAATTGGGTAAATGGATTAATTCTCATCTTGTTGAGGCTTTACTCTTGATTTGGCCGTTTTGTTTTCTTTGGAAAATGGTTGATAATTTGTAAAGCTTTTCTTTATATGGAGATGTGTCTGTTATGTGATGATATAGCTGCAATAGTGTTGCTTCATGTGTAATCAAAAGTCTTTGCATTTTCCTTCACTATAATGGCCGAATGGAAGGGAGAAAGTAATGGGGACTCTTGTTGCATATTAATGTGAAAAGGAATATATATGGTTGTGTATATATATGTGTGTGTGTGTGTGTTGATTTAATGGAAGTTCTTCATTCCTCTGTGTTGACATGGCTAGTTGGAATGAATGATAATAACCAGTGTGGGTACATTTGTGTGAGATAAAGGGATGTAGTTGAAGTTGATTCTTTATGGATGCTTCATATAATTGTAAAGTTGAGGGCTATAAAAGAAATTGATTTATGTATGAAATATTGTTTAGGTTGGTTTAAGTTGTAATTATTGCGTGTTGATTTTAATGATTTTTGGCTCTTGCTTGTCTTGGTAGAAAAATGGGTTGCAATGGGAGTATTTCAATCGTAGCAAATATTATTTGAAAGTATAAGTCTTAATGTTCTTTGTCTCTTTCTTGGACTGGATAGGCTGCTGTGATGTGTATGGACTAAATATGATATTTCCTTGTTCTTTTATGCAATAACTAAACTAAATGAAAATGATAAGGAATGATAATATGAAAGTTTGAGATAGTGGTTGAATTTAATGTAGTGTTTTAAATTGCATTTCATATAGAGAATTATTTGTCTTCTTAGCTATTAGTTTGAAGTGTATTGCTTGTTGAACTTGCTTTCTTTTGATTGCCTTGCTCTTAGACTGCTTGGATTTAAGGCTTCTTATGTTGTTGGATTTTAGTTCTTGGTAATGTGAAGGTTGGTTTGTTTTGTAATAACTACTTGATTATGATTATGATCATTACGATATCTGGGTTAAACAATAATGAAAATATTCTATAAAACACTATAGTGAAATTGTGGTGTTACACATTTGGTTTGAACTTATTCTCCCTGTTTCTTTCTAGTATGACCATTTGAGTGTTTGATGTGGTACTATGATTTATGTGTTTTAAAAAGTGATTTAGGTTGCCAAAAATTATCATGTGCTATGCTTATTTGGATTTTCATGTGCAGAATGGGATTTACTTGGTTTATGGTTAAAGAAAGTGAAATAAGATGTGTTTTTGATTGGTGCTAGCTGAAGTTAAGAAATTCAGTTATTATTGGCTTTGTTTGGTTGTTCTTTGATGAAGAAAAATTTAATTATTGATTAATGACTGAATGTATATGCTTTATTGTGATGTTACAAGATTTCTATACATCATTAGAAAATATTAGACTCTTACCTAGTTAAACAATGAGGATTTGAATAAATAAGAGAATTGGAATTAAGAAGGGGAAACTGGGTAGTCATATAGACACGAGAGAGAGACGTTGAAGTATTATGAAGTGAAAATGATATTAATTTATCATTTTACTCTCTATATTATTATAGGAATGGAAGCATGCATGTTTTCTTGGCATCAAATAAGAAAGGGTGAAAAATCGCGTAAAGTGCTAAAGGGCAACAGGTAATCACACTTACCTTACTATAACAGTGAGGGTGATGTTAGCTAGGATTTTGTAAAATCCTTTCTCACCCTCTATATATATATATATACATTTTATCTTTGAAAGGTTATTTTTATACAAAACAGGCTATCGGGTGCCTTTTAAACACGACTATTTTTGTATAAAAGACTTTTACACATATTATATACTATTATCCTGCCTGGTGGTGGCCATTGATCTGGAATGGCGTGGAATGTATACAAGGATAGTGATATTTAGTTTGATGGAAGGAGTGGAATTGTTGTGATAGAGATATTGGATGAAATTGAGAAGTTGATGGAAATTGTGATTTAGATATTGAATATTGTGGAAGTGATATTGATAGGATATTGATAGGTTATAGTGAGCATTGCATGACACTGATAGTACCGTCGGCCGATGTAACCTATCGATCTGCGCAATCGATAGGTTAATAGTACAGGTTCCTCGGATTTTAAAGGAACCAGGGACGTTTTCACTTTTAAAAGTGCTCTCCAGGGACGTTTTCACTTTTAAAAAGTGCTCCCCAGGGACGTTTTCACTTTTAAAGTGCTCCCCAGGGACGTTTTCACTTTTAAAGTGCTCCCCAGAGACGTTTTCACTATTTAAAAGTGCTCCCTTTTTATGCTTTCAGATTTGAGACTGGGCACAGTGTCAATCACGTTTATTTTCGTCTGTTGAGTTGATTTGGAACTGACTGAGGGATTTGAGTGATATGTGGGAAATAGAGATAATGAATTTGAATTGATTTAGAAGGAGGGACTTAAATGATGGATGAAAGACTTGATATATATATGTATAGTATTGTTTTGAAATGTGGTACCCTTTAGACGCCCTCGCTACCGCACATCTCACTGTTATAGTGAGTTAAGCGGTGATTACTGGGACAAATTGTCTCATCCCACGATTACTGACATTTTTGCAGGTATTCATGCACAGACGTAAGCAGCAGGAAAGGGAATTAGGTAGCAGTAGTTATATAGACTATTTGAAATTGTATATTGCCAATTTGTATAGGCCTGCATTCGTTTCCGCATATATTTGTATATATTTGATATTATTGAACATTAGGTTGTTTATTTTTCTAACCATGTTAGGTGATTCTTTTCTAACATGGTTAGCTATTAATTATCCATGATAGTATTCAGGTTGTATTAGTTTATTCTTTTCTATCATGGATAATATTCAGTCATCAGGAAATTCCTTTTCTAACTATGATAGACATTGATGTATGGAAATTCTTTTGCTATCATAGTTAGGAAAGAGATAATTGAATTTAAAAAGGATATCGTAGGTTAAATAGGGAATTAGTAACATTGTTATTATGGAAATTAGTAACTATATGTTACACTATGTAACACGCTGGCCGCCTCGTCCTCTCATCTCCTTTGCTGCCTCACGGCCGCCTCGTCCACCTCAAATTTATATGCTTTTTAATCTATTAAATTTTTCTTATTTTCAATTATTGGAAATTTTATGGAATTTAATCTATTAAATTTTTGTAATTTTAAATTATTGAAAATATATTAATATTGTAATTTTGTATTATTCAGTAAAAATCATGTTTTTATCTATACTGACTTCTTAAAATAATCATCTAAACATGTTTGTAAAAACAAACTTGAAAAAAGCTACTTCTTTACTAAAGATCCAAACATACACTTAGTTCACACAAAATGATTTTTATCCAAACTACATATAAAAAAGTCAAGTTGAAAAAAAGTCATTTTTCCACCACTTCTCCCAAACACACACTAAGTAGTTTATGATGTGGACTACAGATTCAATCACAATTAATCTAAACACACGCAATTGTTGGTTATGGACAAATAAATCACTTATAATTCACTTTTGCACATATGATCCAAACATCAATCATTTTACACAAGATTTCTAATTTTCTATTTGAAAATCAAGTCAACTTAAAAAATTAAGTCATTTTTTAGAAGTCCAACTAAACACATCCCTACTTGTTTCTCCTGCAATTTTCACTACTTGTAAGAAAATAGTACTTGTTTCGGTTTATTTTTTCTTCCTCATAGTCATATCTATGTCAACACTCATTCCCGCTATTATGCAAAATATACATCTTCAATTCAATGTTCATATTTCTTCATTTTTACATCCAAGCACTTGTTATCTCAAAGAAGCTGTTGGTGTGATGTGCCGTCCTGTATAGTAAAACTGACAATTAACAATAATATTTTATGGCAAATAAATCAAATGAATCAATAAAATTGAAAGAAGGGTATAAGGTCGAACAGTATTACCGTAAATGTCATGAAAATACTGACAATTAATAATAATTGGGCATTGCTTGTGTGGAAGTTGTAGCTGGAATCTATGGAATCTAGAGCCGCTGGCCGCTGCAGGTGGTGGTTGATGAATAAACGTGCCTTTCTATATCACTCACCCTTTCTATATCACTGACCCTTTCTATATAAAGCTCCTGATATTTGTTGGCCTAGATGTCATCCTTGTTGTTAATAGAATCAGATGGATGTATTTTAGACATGCAAGTGTGTTCACTATTTAATCTTTCATTGTTGTTGCCCAGCTTGTGCATTAAACTATTTGTACGAAGGTTAGTCATTAGTGGTTTTAGGATTCACTAATAATCTGGGGAAGAAGCTTAGGTTTGAGTTCGAACAATGTGCTAACTTTCAAACTTATACTTCAGTTTCTTACTATCTCTCGTACATGTGATTATGTTTTTCCAATGTTTTAACTGTGTATGGCTGGTATGACGACTTATTGGAAAAATTGTGGTGAGAGAAATTATATTGTACATCGCTGGAATAATTTTGAAAACTTTTATTAGATATGCATTTTGACTTAGATTAGAGTATCTTCTATAACTGAAATCTTTCGTGCCTACCATGGGAGTTTATGCTTTCAAGTAAACTTTTTCATCCATGTGAGGGGCATTTGATGATTTGGCTGTCTCATTTTTTGTAAACAGGATTATCATCATCATTGAGATGGATATGGTCCTTGGCAGATGTGATCCGATTGGAGAACTAGTTGCTTTACCAAGAGCTGTATCTGCTTCACCTTCCACTACTGATCAGTCTCGACCTAATGTGGCTAGGTCCAGACATTTGGCTATATTGATTTTCAAATTTTTTCTTTTAAGTTTATTAACAGTTTCCCCATCACAGAGTCAACTTTTACCCTCAGATGAAGGTACTTTCTTTTTTTACTACTCTCCCCTTATCATATTTTTTTCCAGTCACTCAATCCAGAAAAAAATTCTCTTTATCTGATAATAATTTGTAACTCCTGCAACTGTCTCTACTCACTCTTTTGATAACAAATATCCAAATCTTATAAAAAAATGTTCTTATCTTATGTCAACTTTTCTCTATGCTTTAAAAATAACAAATGAATGTTTTTTTATAGTTTCATATTGTTTTGCATTCATATGTTTGGAATGGCGGGTATTTAAATTTAAGTCTTATTCATGTTTACCACTAATTGTCAATTCAAGCATTATAAGCATTGACTTACTATGTGTTTTTTAATATTTTTCTTTTCTGTGATTTTTTATTTCCCATAAGAGAATTTTTATTTTCTTGTTAGTAAATGCCTTGCAGTAGTCATAATCACAATCGGATAATGACTAATTGATAGAGAAGACAACAAGAAGAATTTTGAGGGTAGTTTGAGAAGGTTTTCTCTGTACAAAGATAGAAGTTTTTCATAAACTAACAAATGTAATAAAATGCTCATATTTGAAATTGAAATTACAAATGTTTTAATAAATGAGTTAATTACTTAATAAAAAAACAATTGTCAAAATAATTACATTTGGACCCCAAATTATGAAAATTAATGCACCAAGGTCATATTTTTTCCTACACTTTATAATTTTTTTGTCATAATTGATCTGCTTGGTTGGAGGTATGATGAATCGGTAACCATGTTAAACTGCCAACTCGTATTTGTTGAAAAGGGGTCATTGTCATTTTTTCAGGAACATCATTGGAAATTCGACTTATTATAATCAAACGCTTAATTGATAGTGTCAAGAAGTAGATATTATAAATTCTAATAAATGAGAAAGAGAGAAAACATCAAATTGAGATTATCATACTCTGAAAGCCTAACACTAAACTAGCCCATGATTCATTTGTTACACCTTTTCAATAAATAGGAAGCTCACAACCATATATTCATTTAAATTTCAGCAATACCATATTATTATTTTCATTATTTGAGTAATACCATAAATGTGCATTATTATTTGTATTATTATTCTTTAATATTTTAGTTCATTAAAAATTATGTTCACATTTAGAATCAAACCAGGAGCCATCAATCTTCACTTTATTTTAGTTTATTCAACTTTTCTAACGTAGTCTAAATTTAGACACACTTTACACACACAAACACACACAAACACACACATCATTAATAATTCTGCACATACCTTCTTCAAAACATCATTAAGTTTTTGTTTCAATTAACTATAAGAACAATATCCCAACATTCATACAAAACTTCTTCTCAATCTATCCGTGATCAAAACACAACCTTGAATCAATAATAATATTTAAAACAAGTAGACTTATGAGCCCAACATGATACACCAACAATTGGTTCCTATATCCATCATTATCTATTTAGTTATTGCACAAAGAATGATATAATTTGAATATTGCAACTGATTCCTATGATTGTAGTATCTACTATTTAGAAATAAATTTACATTAGGGTCACAATCAGTAGTATCTAGAAATAGATATATAGCTACTAATTCTAATAAACAAGAAAGAGAAAGCATCAAACTAATTCAAATGAATGAGAAAGAGAAAGCCTACACTAAAAACGAATGAAATGACACGGTTTACAAAAATTAAAGACAAGCTGGCATAGTATCTAGAAATAGATATATAGCTACTAAATCTAATAAAGGATAAAGAGAAAGCATCAAACTAATTCTAATGAATTAGAAAGAGAAAGCCTACAATAAAAACGAATGAAATAACAGGGTTTAAAAAAATTAAAGGCAAGCTGGCAACTTGTGTAAACACCCTATTTTGTCTGGGCCCCACAAAATAATTAATAATAAAAAAACATAAAAATATTGTCAAAAAATAAAAATGATAAAAAAAAATGAAAAATGAAAGAAAACACAAATTTGAAGTTGGTCATGGAGACATGCAATAGGCATCTTTGAGAAATTAGGGAAAACAACCATTGGAATAATATTTCAAAATGTTGTGTGTAGTAAATGTCTTGGATTGAAAAGTTGATTGCAATATTTGATTCTGATAGTGCTTGGTTCCTTTTGATTACCACATGTTTGAATTAAAAGTGAAATTAGAAGACTATTTGGTGATTGGTGATATGCTCTTATATATTAAAGCCACACATGAAATAAGGATTGGAGGGATATTTGTTGATACTTTAAAAGACATTCGTTGATTTGCTTCATGGACATTATTAACAAAGCTTCCATATTAATTCACATTTTGAATTTTAAATAGAAACAATTCACATATTGTCTCACACCTAAAGCCATGTCTAAACCAAAAGGGAATTAAAATTGTAAACATTTGAATATAATTCCTTGTGGATGATTGAATCAAAATTGGAATGGAAGGAATTATTCTGATTTTGCAGCATGGGTTATACATTTTAAGAAAAATATGTGTTAATTGATGTGTGAATTAAAATGATAAAGGAAGGCAGATTATAGCTGAATATTATTTGCTTTTCATACAACGGCCATATTATCACATTGGTGCATAACGGTGCATTTTCAAATGGGAGATTATAAATAGAATAGTCTTCAACATGGGTGAGGGACAAAAGGAAATATTTGGATGAGACGTGTAATTGCAAGTTGTGTCAACATAAGAACTAAAATTGGAAGTATTCATATTCAAATTGAGTCTTGCTTGAGTTCATGTTCAAATAGATTCATGCAACGTCCAAATTAAGATGAAAGGGGAGAGATTTATGCTTGACATTTGCCAAATCCCATATTCTCCTCATGTGGCTACTTGTGAGAGACATAAAAAGAGAACATTGGGCTTGATGCATGGGATTCCGATTTGCTTCCGAGGTCAAAAATAATTAAGGCACACCTAGTGGCTTGCCTATATAAAGAGTAGTTTGAGAAGGAAGAAAAGGGGGGAGGAGTTGAGAGCAAGAGGAAAAATGTGAGGGAACTTTGAGAGGCAATCATTTTTTCGGGAGAGCATTAGCTTGAGAGGTATTTTTTGAGAGAGCTCATTCGAGAGAATATTGTTTTAGAGGACCATTTTTCATAGGTTAGGTATAATTTGTGGTGTGAGACATTTTATTGTTTAGAGAGAGAGAGAGAGAGAGAGAGAGAGAGAGAGAGAGTACTATATAGACAACCTTACAAAATAACATTCACTAAAACGTACCATGTTCCTCCCTCTCTTTAATTTCCATCTCATTGTTCATCAACCAACATAAGTTCTTAGGACTAACACTTGCATGCATCTTCAGGTATGAATTCTCCCTATCTCCTTCTTCTACCATGAACATATTTTGATATTGGATTATTGCTTGGTAGATTTATTGTGAATAACCTCTTTTTCTAAAATAAATTAAACTCAAATAATAAAAATAAAACAATTGTTAAAAAATAAGTTGTTTTCCAAATGGTGGTCATGTTGTGTGAAGATTTATAACAACCTCCTCAATCATGATTGATTATTCTTCCGTGAGAGATATTAAATCTCCACAGGAAGTTTAATCCGGCGCTTTTTTATAAAAAATATATTTTCTAATAAACTAGGTGTTTTTCTTGAATAAAAAACACAAACCAAATATAAAACTTTATTTCAAAAATCAAATAATCATTTTCCTAAAAAACACCAACTAAGTGACACGCATTTCTACCCCATTCGAACTACGTGGGCTTTGATTCCTTAAGGGTATGTAGGCCCTAGGATTTATCCTAGCCAAGTACAATCATATAAAAATTATTTTTTTTCCTTTTCATTTTTGTTTTTTTTATATTAACATCATTTTGTGATTTAAATAAAAAAATTAAGGCCATATTTATTTTTAAATAATTAGCTTAGGGTAACCGTTTTAATAGACGGGTGCTGTGGGGTGCCTAACACCTTCCCCACGCACAACCGACTCCCGAACCCAATTTGATTTTTAAACGATATTATTATTTTAAAAGGTTTTCCAAAATATCCTTTAAAAAAATTTTGGTGGCGGCTCCATTGTTTTCATTTTAAATTGAACTGTTTTTTTTCCGGGCGCTACAGTTTGGCGACTCCACTGGGGAATTATTTTTTTTTTGAGAGTCAAGCTCATTTAAGTTCATTATTTAAAAATAATTATGGCCTTACTTTTATTAAATTTTTTGTTCATTTTTCTTTTATTTAGTGTTATTTGTCAATTTTTGATATTTATTATTCTTTAATTCTTTATGTTTTTTTTATTATCTATATATTGTCTCTATTTTAATTTGGTTAGAATTTAGACACATGTTTGTTTTGCCCTCTTCACACACTGTCACCTACACTATCTCACACACATATTGGGCCCTACACCCGGGTCGAGCGTACCTTAGTGAGAGGAAGTTTCTAACGGTTTCCCTGAGGTTTTACAACCCTGAGGTTACCGTGAAGACTTCATCCTAGTTGTTACCCATGTGACAAAGTTAATCTCTGAGGGGTTTTCATAACTCCCTGAAGGTTAATTTTTGTTAGTGGGGTCTTCATCATCATGATGAAGGCAACTAGGAGACCTTGTGAAGATTAGGACAACTTAAACCCATTTCACTTAATAGAAAGAATTTAGAAGCCTACCCAATTAGTTAGCGCTTTCCTTTATAGGATACATGACTCAACCTAAGGTTATCCCCAAGATAGGAGGACACTAGAGGGCATATTTTTTTTTCTTTTCTTCTTTTTTCATAATCATTTTCATTCACTAACATTTAAACTCGTGTAGGCGCAATTTTTTTAAAAAAAGTTAATGATTCTCATAATATAATAATTTTGAGGAAGTCAAGGTTTTATAAATAAATAAATAAATAAAATAAAAACAAGTTAATAAGAGCTACTACATTTGCATCATAATATTATTCGCATCTTCCACATAGGATAATAAACCCTTTAAGGGGTGAAGTTTTTTTTTCTTCTTCTTTTCTCTTTTTTTTCATAATCTTACAAAAATTCATAAACTTGATATATGTTATAAGTACAATAAAAATTTTCAAAACCCATAACCACTCATATAAAAAATGACATATTTAGTGCATCTCATTACATGCATACACTCTAATTTTTCCTTCTTTTCTTTTAAAGAGGTAAACGAGTTATCAGATAGGTTTTTCTTGTTTTTCTTAAAAAAAGAAAAAATTAAAATAAATTAATAAGAAATAATACATTGCATCACATTATTTTTTTTACATCATAACTTTTTACAAAACCTTAGTCGTGTATTGATTTGAGTCATTCTGAGTCTAATAGGGGAATAAACTCTTTTAGGGTATGAAGAATTTTTTTTTCCCTAATCCAAGTAGATTAATAAGAAATAAAAAAATAATAAAAAAATTTAATAAGAAATAATACATTGCATATCCTTTGACCATTCTAGGTCTCATCACATTATTATTTTTTTACATCATAACTATTTACAAAAACCTTAGCTGTATATTGATTTGAGTCATTTTGAGTCAAATAGGGGAATAAACTCTTTTAGGGAATAAAGAATTTTTTTCCTAATCCAAGTAGATTAATAAGAAATAAAAAATAACAAAAATAATTTAATAAGAAATAATACATTTCATATCATTTGATCATTTTAGATCTCATCACATTATTTTTTCATCATAACTATTTACAAAAACCTTAGTTGTATATTGATTTGAGTCATTCTTAGACTAATGAGTGTTTCATCTTTATATAGGGTAATAAACCCTTTTAGGGAGTGTAGAATTTTTTTTCCTAATTCAGGTAGAAAGAACTCATGATGCACCATTAATTTTATAAGAACTATAAAGTAATAAATATTCACAAAAATCATAATCTCATAGGCCTAAGTCGTACACTGTTTATGGACCACCTCACTATGAGATAATAGGCCATTAGGCCTCTTGAAGAAGTGAGAGTTTTTCCTAATGTCTAACACTAATAAAAGTTTAAATAAATTTAATCACATACAATTAATTCATCTTTGTAACTTAATTACATTTCGTGTGTTTGACATAACAAATAACTAAAAAAACATTTTAGCCTTAAAGTGACCTTGTCCATTTAAAGGCTAATGATCTCTTCGCTAGCCTTGCAAGGTAATAAATCACTTGAGAAATTGAGTTTTTTTTTATTGCACGTCATAACTCAGAGATAATCATTTTAAGTCTAACCTTTTGAGTTTTGGACATAATAATTGTTAGGCTAGAGGGTACTTCATTCTTCTTACCCTAATTTTTTTTATAAAAAAAACACTAATACATATCTTCATTCACGCATTTGATTTTGCATCAATAAACTCACTTTTTGTGTAATGCTAGCTTAAGATTTGAGCTCAGAAATGATTTTTGATGAAGCTCTCATAAGAAAGATATGTAAGATGAGGGGCACTAAGCTCACAAGAGTTAGGCACTAGAACTTAATATGACTGATTAGTTTCATCAAGGGACCAATTAAATAACTTTTCACAATAGGCATAGGTCCTTAAAAATAAGGTCCTTCATCTTCATCTATAAAAAAAAAACTAAACAACTATATGGAAATCTCTTACTATACAACTAACATTAAGACCTTAGATTAGGACACAGTTCAAATTTATTCCACTCTCATAGCTAACTCTAGATTCCTTATAGAGTAGTTGACTCTTTGAGGAGACTAATAGTCACATGTACATCCACAACGAAATCATAGGCTAACATGATTTGAGGTCATTCCTATTTAGTGGTCAACTATAGATTCCCTGTAGAATAGTGAGTTCCGTGAGGATGCAGTATTAACATCAAAAATGAAATCTTAGTCAGTTGCCATATGTACATTAATTTAGGACATCAAGGTCATTGTTTTTCCTTATAATGAAATCTAGATTCCCCTACACAATGTTAGATTATTTGAAGATGCTAGAGTTTGATTGTGTGCAAGAATTTCCGTGCTAAAACAATGAAATCACCATGTCGAGAAACAAAATGACATGGTGCAATATGACACACACACAAAATGGTAAAAAGAATCATCCTTCTATTTTAAAATTTATTTCAAATAAACTAAAAACCTTGATATTAACTAAAAAAATTTC
Organism: Mimosa pudica; assembly: GCA_029929735.1. NCBI lineage: Eukaryota > Viridiplantae > Streptophyta > Magnoliopsida > Fabales > Fabaceae > Mimosa > Mimosa pudica. The sequence continues at coordinate 4,468,633 of JAKELP010000029.1, forward strand.
AAATTAACTCACATCATTTCAAATCAATTTTGGGAGAATAATGTTAAGATTCCCTCCAATTATCTTAAACCCAAACTTACTCTTGTAATAAAAATTAACTTTAGCTCTCATGAGTCTAGATCCCTTGTCATTAACCATTTAGGATTTTTAATTCTCTCAAGTTAAGTGTAACAACTCAATATTTATAACCATTTTTACCCTATTTTTTTAACTTAAATTAAAGTCTAACTATGTTAGAAAAAGAATATAAGTTAAGATAATAGAGGCTAACATAGTTAGAAAAAGAATTTAACTTAATTGACTACAATAATTACAATACTAACTATGTTAGAAAAAGAATTTGTGTTATAATGATGACTAACATAGTTAGAATAATATTTTCCTATTTTTCCGTAAAAATACAAGTTAATAGGCTAACCATGATAGAAAAATAATTTTAGTCACAAATAAGCTATCATGGTTAGAAAAAGTTTTCATATAATTTGGAAATAAACAAATTAAAATAAATTATTTTAATGTCAAATATAAAATTAATAATAAAACATTCATTTATATAAAAATATTAAATATGAGATATCCATGTTAGATAAAAAATTGACTAACATGGATATTTAAATAAATATAGTAATAACTGATTAGATTTTTTCACAATCATCATTTACAGATAAGCACATAAACACGTTTAATTAATAATTACAGTTATCCAGCCTAAAATTATACACAGACATACAATAATCCATGGAAAAAAAATTAAACATATTTACAAATAATTAAAACTAAAGATGCTTAAGTCTCCAGATCCTTCCTCTCACTCCTGCCCCGATCTAGTACTTGTAATAACAACAATTGGGGTAGACCCAGAAATCGCAACTACTACCACTCGCTTACGCACATTTTTGCACTACGTGCATGTACATGCCCGCAAGGTTGTGTGTGATAATAATGTGTAAAGTGGTGTGTGTTACATGTTGTGTTGCATGAACATATTACCTATGCTAATTTTGAGTAACTATCAATTATCATGAATTGCAGCAACACAAATATAGGATACATCACAACTCAAACATCGCAACTCAAAACATCAATAATAATATTAAAACATCAATAATAACAATTAAATCAAACACAACACACCGTAATATCTCAATTCAATAGGGACTCACGACTCGATGGTCGATATACCCTCGCTTGAACTGGTTCAAAGGGACTAACAACCCTACTGAACATGTAACAATATTGTCTTATTCATTGTAGTCCCTGGGGGTTTTGCAGGGAACCTCATTCCGGAATGACATTATTATAATCATATTAAGCGGTGTGCACCAATCAAATAATCAATTCTCATAAAGCATATAATAAACATCGCAAATTCATAAACTAACCTATATGCTTACCAACATACACACACGCAAACAAGTTTAAGTAGTTACCTCCTTGCATTGAAACCAAAAATAAACGTAAGCTCCCATGTGCTCAAGCATCATTAACCAACTACAAGCAATAATATGATACATACAAATAATTAAAAGTTTATCAATTGTCATGTATACTATGTCGCTCTCGTTCCTAGAAGTACTACCCAATCCCTTGTTTATATTCTCTATCCTAGAAGTCTATTTCCAATTTCAATCAAAGTTCACAAACAATACTCAATGCAATAAATTTCCAATAGATGATTGCATTAAGAAGACTGATCCTCAAAAAGAAATTCAAGACATCTTATACCCAAGAGTAACTCATGTATAACAACTTATTTTATTAGTTCACAATTAAATAAACAATTACTAGCCAAAATTCATACTCTACAAATAATTAAGTCTTCCGCCACAAGCAAGTACCTAGCTAGAAGTAATGACCAAATCAATCAACAAGTCAGAAGTTTTAAGTCCCAAGAATAAATCCTCAAATAATTATCAACGTAGCATAAAAAAAATCTCACTTTTTAACAATTTATAGCACATATCATATTCCAAGGAAATCATATCTCTCATTCACAATCATCAATTGCAATCATTCAACCAATACATTTGAAGTCCAAGAACAACCAATTTGATAAGCAGCAAGTAAAGAAATTGATTTCACTTCACAGCCATTAAATTTCTCTCATAATTTTTTTTTTCTGCATTAGTTCTTCTTTGTGAGGAAGCATATGTATTTGCACAAAGTAATTTACAAGACTGTTAAAACAGAATATATCTTGCCAAGTGAAAGCCAAATAAAATTCAGAAAATAATGAACTTCCATTAAATCATTTTAGTCAGTGAAGAAATAAACAAAAATCCTTGAGATCACCATACAAGCCTAAAAAACATACATGCTTTTAGAAAATTACAATCTTGCATTTATACAACTTAAATACCAATTTTAAAACCCATATTAATAATCTGTTCAATCATAGAGAAGCAAAGATTCTCAAAATTCATGAAACGACAAAATCCAAACAAATAAATCAAGAATTATGGTAATAAAAATTACACCTTTGATCCAGAACTTGATTCAACTGATTAGTAAGAAGCAAGTAGTAAAACTTCTCAAATGCATATACCATTATAAGCTTCATCATTCCCACGTTAGGAACCAAGCATTCAGAGTACAAAAGCACATTAATCCCTCTTAAGTTCAGCAGCATATACAAACACATATTTCATCCTTGAAGCACATATAACATCAATTTGAGATACATAACCAAACAAGATCAGCCAAGGAGATATATTTTTTTTTAAAAAAAAAAAAATCAAACCAACTTAGCAAATCAGACAAACAATACTTGAAAACAGTTTTGCTATACTCTTACTTAAGATGATTAGAAGATTAAACCCAAAATACTAAAACCCCAAATCAATATAAGCATTATACTAATATATTTGTATTTTCTTTTGTTTCCAAAAGAGAAAATATTATAAAAACAACAATGTATTAATCACTCCCATTCTTATATCACATCCTAAATAAAAATTTCTAAAATAATATCTTCTTGATATTGCGTGCATAAATATTCCCAAATTAAAAGTTAAATACCTAATTATTTCTTTCACCTATAATCGAGATCAAATACAAAAAAAATCCCAAAAAATATTAAACTTTCTAAATTCATTCACAAATTAAATTTCAGCTATTTATTAATTTCTTTTTAGAATAAAATAAAAATCAGGATGTTACATTAAGTGTCACTTCTATTTCCCTATGATTCAATGAAAATCTTTAGGAAATAAAGTCACTCATCTTTCATTAAGAGAGTGAATTCTAACTTACTCTTATAATGTGAATCAACATGTCACTTGTACAGCTAAACTCACCTTTGCATTAGCCGTGTAGGAATTTGAATCCCTTTTAGGTTAATTTTTACTTCTAGTTCCCTATGATGTAATAGACATCTTGAGGACATGAAGTCTTTAATAAAATGAAAAAACATAAGAATATTTTAACTAGTTTAACACGCATCCCCATTCTATCACACTTTCATTTTCCCATCAAATCTAAGAGCCACATTTTCATCTATTTTCAGCTCTATGACATTCCTTTCGTATCCACTCACCAAATATCTTCCCTACATTCTTGGGTACATTTTACCCTTACAATCACTCAATTTTCTTGGTGATGGTGCACGTGCGCATTTCTACCAATCATGTAGGTCATTTTGTAAGAATACTCTCTTTTAAAAAGTTCAGACTTCACAAAGTTGTAGAAGAAGAAGAAGAAGAAGAAGAAGAAGAGCTAAAAAGGAGAGAAGCTCACTGAGCCGAAAACCCGAAAGGGCGGCTCAGACAAAAGTTAGAGCAAAAGAAAAAAAAGGAGAGAAGCTCACTGAGCCGAAAACCCAAAAGGGCGGCTCAGGCAAAAGTTAGAGTCGAAAAAAAGAAAGAAAAAGGAGAAAAGCTCGCTGAGCCGAAAACCCGAAAGGGCGGCTCAGGCAAAAGTTAGAGCCAAAAAAACGGAGAGAAGCTCGCTGAGCCGAAAACCCAAAAGGGCGGCTCAGGCAAAAGTTAGAGCCGAAAAAAAAAAGAAAAAAGGAGAAAAGCTCGCTGAGCCGAAAACCCGAAAGGGCGGCTCAGGCAAAAGTTAGAGCCAAAAAAAAAAGAGATGAGAAGCTCACTGAGCCGAAAACCTGAAAGGGCAGCTCAGACAAAAGAAAAAAAAACCAAATGGGTGACTTAGGCAAAAATTGGAGCTTTTTTTTAAAAAAAAGAGAGAAAGCACGAAAAGCTCGATAAGTTGAAAACCCAAATGGGCAACTTAGGCAAAAATTAGCGCTTTAAAAAAGGGAAGTACAAAAAGGCTCGCTAAGTTGAAAATCCAAATGGGCGAATTAGGCAAAAATTAGAACTTAAAAAGAGAGAGAGCACAAAAAAGCTCGCTAAGTTGACAACCTTAGAGGTCAGCTTAGGCAAAAGTTAGAGCTAAGAAAAGAAAAGAAATAAAGCTCTCCAAGATCCTCCTATGTACTAAGTTTTTGGAGTGTACACTTGCTCGAATCTTCCTTTACTTCATATTCATCTTGAATATTCACCTCAGTTTCATTCGTCATCTTCTCCTTGTATCTTATTCCCATATCCTAACCTATTGAAAGTTCTTGTGATCTATATATGCATTTGAATCTCAGGTTGATGAAGAAATTAGATTATTGCCAAGCCTATGGAAAGGAATTGGATAACCTGGATATTGAGAGCAAACACTAACCTTCAAACACTGAGTGATGAGAGTAAACATTATACCTTGTGAGGAAAACCATTGGGGCATTGCATTCTTGTTAAACTCTTTACCTAGATGCTATCTAACTCAAGATGCATAAAATGATTTTAATAGCAAATTTGATCCTCTATTCATGTTACTTGTGTGTTAAAATCTCAAAGTTTTCACTATACTCACACATTGTTTCCCAAACATTTCACAACAGGGAAATATCTCATTTCGATCCTACTCCTCATTTCACATGGCATATGATTCTTTCATAGTACTTCTCATATAGGTCGGACAATACATGCCTTTTATTCAGTAAAGACAACCAAATTAGAACTTGGGGATTCTCCCCAGTTCTATTGTCATACATCCACTTCATTGGACAAAATTGACATTGTTAAATGAAGTCCAAAAAAAAATATTTGAACTATGCAAGCATTATAAATGAAGATAGAGCGAAAAGAGAAATATTGTCATTCTTGACAATGAATTTAACAAGAAAGAAATTGTAACTGTAAAGTCATATACTATCATCCTCCTGGAAATATTTTGTGAGTCATTTCAAATATTAGGGGGAAAGTTTGAGGCTTATATTGTGATCATATTATACATCGCCTCAGTAGGAACTTTCAAGGACTTTTGTTAGGCTAGGGCAAATGCAAAAGCTATTAAGACTATGAGAATCACGCTTGAAATCTCGTTTCTTTACGGTCAACAACCTTAATGATGTCTTAATTGAACTGATGAGTTTCTGTTTAAGGGAAAGTCCAAGGAGAAAGCAACATTGCAGGTATGTTACTCATCATTATTCCCATGCATCACTTCATGCTCATCCTTATTAGGTCACATCACATCATCCTCACCATTACTATCTTCGGTCTCATTCTGGCAGACCACCACATACTTAACATTACATCACCATTAATGTCATTATTTGGTTGATATCTTGTTCATTGGCTAAGAAAGCAACATCGCTGGTAAGTCTACTCATCATCATCCCATCTGACTTCATGATTCATCCTAATTAGGATCTCATCACCATCTTCGGTCTCATTTTGGAAGACCGCCACATACATAGCATTACATGACAATCAGCGTCATCATTTGGTCAATATCTTCTTCATTGTTTAAGACTCATCGTCATTGGTTTGCATTTTTGAGTCATCATGTGCTTAGGGTCACAAATATTCATCACCTTCATTTGGACTTCATATTGGGGGCATTTTTAGCATGCTCATCGAAGTGCTTACACCCATCATCTGGGACAATGTGTGTTTAATGTTACACCATTATACCTTTGTTGTCATACATCCTGTTTAGGGCTCCATCATTGTCATCATCATTCATGACATATTTAGTCTTCTACATCATCATCATTCATGATGCACTTAACCTTCTATATCATCATCGTTCATCATCATTATCACTTCTCAAGTGCTATCATATGTGTGCATCAGCACTTTATACTGGGGCAATGTGTGTTTAATGCCACGTCACCATACCTTTGTTGTCAAACATCATTATCATCATCATTCATGACATGTTATATCATGGATTTTTATCATGGGAGTGTCATGACTTCAAGCCATTAGATAAAGTGACATTATAATATATCATGGATTTTTATCCAATAATGATTGAATGTATGAATAATAAAAATTATAATAATATAAGAGTAAATAATATAACAAATTATATTATAACTAGAATAATATGAATCCCAATATAAAAATAACAAACACAAAAAAAAAACAAAATAATAAATGACAAAATAAAGGGAAATATTGAATGACATAATATAAACAAAATAAAATGCATAATATAAAATTAAAATTAACAATAAATAAATGTGAACATTAAATGGCATAATATTTACATAATACTATATATATATATATAGTATATATATATATATATACTATATATATAATATTAGCTATAATATTAGCTAATATTATATATATATATATACATAATACTATATATATATATACTATATATATACATAATACTATATATATATATATATATATATATATATATATATATATTATGTATAGCTAATATTAGCTAATATTAGCTATACATAATACTATATATTATATATAGTATATATAGCTAATAGTAGCTATATATATACTATATATATACATAATACTATATATATATATATATATATATATATATATATATATATATAATATTAGCTATATATAATATTAGCTAATATGTTATGGTATCAGAGCTTCCATGGTTTATATAATATGAAATCTTAATCCTTGTTTATCATTCTCATATTTTATCACATACTTACTTTCAGAGTTTTATTGTTATTGTTAAAATGAATCCTATAAAAGTATTAGAACCTAGAATGTATGGAATAGAAGCAGAAAAATTACCAGAAAGTTCTTTTATGAACTATGATAATAAAGAAGAGGCAAGTGATTGCATTTTTACACCATTTATAATAGGAGGAGATGGAGATTATACTTTTAATCAAGTAAATTGGACTAATATGTTTATAATGAAACAATTAGGATGTTATGTTAATCCTAATATAGAAGATTTATTACAAGTTTATAATCTAAATGATTTGTTAGAAAAATTACCAATAGAAACTAAGAATATCATAGATCAGGAACAACAAAAATATAAGGTTGACAGATTAATAGAGCTATCTAAGCCATTGGAACAAAAATTGTATGATTTAAGAAAAGAAGTTGTAAATAACACTACTGAATTAGCATATATAAAAGCAAATATAAGGCAGATAATGAAGGCTTTAGGAATAGAAAAAAGGATTGAACCTATAATTGAAAAACCCCAGATAAATATGATGAATATGGAAGAAATGTTAAAAGCTTTAGAAGAGATAGAGATAAAAGAAGTAAGTAGGAATAATATATTAAAACAATCTATGGACGAAAATATAAAACAAACTAGGATATTATCAGAAGAAATAAAGAAAGGACAAGAAGTCATAAATAGAAACATATGGGAAATATATAAAGAAATAGAAAAATTTGATATGGAAAAATATCAAGAAAAGCATGGTATGATAAATAAAGGAAAGAATAAAGAAATAAGTGAAGAAGAATTAGAAATAAAAGAATCGAATAAGATAGCAGAAATATTATACCAAACAGGTTCAGAATTAGATTATTTAATGGAAATAATAAATCCAAAGAAACAAGAAAAACAACAGAAAGACAAGAAAAATAAGGGCATTAGTATAAACATGATGAATGTTTTAGAAAATATAGATGATGATGAAATAGAAGAGATAATGGGACAGGAAGAAGAAAAGATAGAACAAATAAGGAAAGAATTCCAATATGCTACAAAAATAAATATAAAAGAAGACGACAGTTTTCAGATTAATATGGAAAGGCAATTAGAACCACCAAAAAATGAAGGAACATCAGAAACATCACAGCAACAACTAGATCAAGAAATGAGACAAAGAAGAGAGGAAGAAGAACAAGATAGTGTACTATATCATAAACAACCAATAAATCAAAAGAGTTTTGAGTTTTCATTTGAAACACCAAATAAATCTAGATTTACACCAACACCTTTAGAACAATATGAAACAAGAGTAATACCAAGTATGAGAATATGGTTAGATTTAGATTGTAATTTAGATAATGAAAAAAGATTACAAGAATGGAGTAAATCACATTTGGTAGCTCTTATAGGAAAAAGTTTAAATCCACAATTTATACCAATTGTAATAGAAGCAAGTTTTCTAGGAAATGTTAATAACTGGTGGAAAAGTAAAACAGAAGTATTTAGAATACATGCAAGACATATAGAACAAGGTACATATAATGATAGAAAAGAATATATAGCAATGTTAATTAGAAAATATGAAACTTTAATTAGAAATGAATTTCTAGGAAGAAGCGTAGCATTAAATGAATCTACAACAAAAACAAGAGCAATAGAAAAATTATATCAAATAGAAATATGTTTACTAAATCCAAAATATTTAGAACAATATATTTGTGAATTTAAGAAATATTATTATGAGGCTAGAATGGAAGATTATAATACACAAAAATTTTACCTGGAATTATTTTATAGGAAATTGCCTAGATTAATCTCAGAAACTATAATGGAAGATTATTATAAACACATAGGAAATGTAGATTTATTACCATTTGTAGATACAATGGGAAGAAGAGAAGAATATTTAAGAGAATATTTATCAGATGCATGCAAAAGAGCATGGAGAAATAAGAAATATTATAAGACAAACAAGTTAATAATAAAATGTGGAGAATTTGAAAAACCTCATAAATGGGGATGTGAAGAAAGGAAAATAAGAAGAAGAGATAAAAGAGGAAAAAGAAAAACTAAGTATAAATTTAAAAAATATCCAAAAGAAAAATTTTACAGAAAATTCAAACCAAGAAAATACTTTAAGAAAGGGAAAAGGAAGATAAATTATAGTAAAAAACCTAAAAAATGTAAATGTTATAATTGTGGAAAAATAGGACATATAAGTACTAATTGTCCAGAACCCAAAGAAAAGAAATTTATGAAGATATTAGAACAAGCTGAAAATTGGGAATTAGAACCCTTAGAAATTGATGAACCAATTTATAGTGAATTAGAACAGTCTGATATAGAAATATATAAGTTAAAAGAAATAGAAGAAGAATCTGAATCAGAAATTTCTGAAATATCAGAAGAAGAAGAAAATATGATGTTATATATGATGAATATTAGTGAAGAAGGACAAAGTAGTAATAATGAGATAGAATATGAAGAATATAATGAACAAATAAGTAGCAAAGAAGGTATATGTGAACGAAGAATCACATTAAATGGAAAACAATATAATAAAATAAAAGATATAAAATTAGATTTGAAACCAGAAGAATTTAATGGTGAAAAAGGATTTATAAGTAAAGTGAGTAAAACAATAAAAAAGAATAGAAATGAAAAGAAGGCATGTGTAGTTTTAGAAAAGAAACATCCCATAGAATCAACGTTAACAGAAGGAATACTTAGAATACCACTAGTAAGTAAAGCATTAATTGAAAATGAAATTTCGAGATTATCATTTAAAGATGAAGTAACAGAAATTTATATAGCAGGAGTACAATTATTAGTAAAAGCTTATTTTAGAGAAGGAATAAACTCACCTATAGAATTGTTAATAACAGATGGAAGAATAATAAGTAATGTGCAGGATAGTGTATTAGGAATATTAACAGGAAACTTAATATACCAAAAATTAAAATTTACAGTAAATACAAATTTTGCAATATCAAGAGCAGATGAACATATAGACCAATCCATAATAGTTTACCATAAACTAGGAGGAATACAAATGTTAAGAGGAGCTAAAACAATAAGTATAACTGCTATGATAGGACTAGTATTTACAAATGAACATAAGATATATAATAGATCACAAGGAAGAATAACTATAGATAAAAACTTTATGCCAATATTACAAGAAATACCATTAGATCCGACAAATATAACAATCCCAGAACAATTACAAATAGAATTAGATAGAACTGCTAATATAAACCAAATAGAAAACCCTAGAAGAATACAAACTAATAATACATTAGGACAAAGAATGTTAAGAATAAATGCACCAGACTTAAATATAAATATAAATACTGCAGCACGAAGAAGTCTAGAAATCCCAAGGAGATTAGAAATCCCAAGAAGAAGTATAGATATTCCAATAATTAGACCTGAATCCAGAAGAGGAAACATAGTAAGAACAGGAAGTAACATAGATGAACATGATACAGATATAGAAGCAAATATGTTAGCAGAAATACCAATAACAACTAGTTTAGCACAAATTAGACCAAGAAGTAGGCAAATAAATTTAACAGAACAAAAGTACTATATAAAGTTAGAAATAAAGAAGGAAGCCATATGGGAAGAAATAAAAGCATTAGTTGATCAAGAAATAAGTAAAAGTTTTATTGAAGAACACTATACAGAAAATAATTTAGAAATAGATGAAGAAGGAACTAAGACAAATATAAATATAAGATTTAATAAAAGGGATATAATGAGTATGAAAATTTGGGTAGAAGAAAATACTGACAATGAACATAAAGTTACGCTAGGATCAGACTTTTTGAAAGCAGTAAAACCATATAGGATACAACAAGACAGAATAATGATAAATATAAATCATCAAACTTTAATCATACCGAAATGTTAGTAGGGATAAATAATAAAACTTATAATATAAATTTGATGTCTAAAAGTAACTTAAGATGGATAAGAAAACAAATGAAGAAACCAACAACAACATTAAATTATGTAGCAGGAAGGACATGGTATATGAGGGTACCAGTAATGTAGAATTATATAGCAAAACAAAGAATGTTAGTAAGAACAAAAAAAAGATTAGACATGTTAAGTAGAGCATGAATGAATAATAGAAGATTATTTTTCATATTAGTAAAATTCAACTATCAAAAATATAGATCTAGGAAATATCATGCACTAGTAGACACAGGAGCAAATTTAACAGTAGCAAAATATAATGTCTTACCACCAGAACTATGTAAAAGAAAACAAAAAATGTTAAGAATGGAAAGTGCAGGAAAAGAAATACATATGATAGAATTAGAATCAAGAAATGTTAATATACAGATAGGAGAATATGAATTGGTTATACAAGAATTAAATCAATATAATGAACCTTCTTGTGATGTAATATTAGGATTAGACTTTTTAAGTCAATATTATCCTCTACACTTAATAGAAAAAGCTATTATACTAACCACACCTTGTAAGCATGAAGCATGGGGAATAAGAATAACTAATCCTTATAGAAGGAAGGATGAAAAATTTCAAAAGAAATATAATGAAAACGAAGTACAATTTTTAGAAAATAATAAACCTATAGAAATAAATCATATGTTATCAACATTAATAATAAAAGAGGTAGAACCTGAAGAAATTATAAGACTTAATATAATAGAAGGAAAAATAAAAAAGACAATAGAACAAAGACTAATAGAAAATTATAGTGAAAACCCTTTAATTCATTGGGAAAAATCAAAACCATTAGCAAAGATAGAGCTAAGAGATTATAGTAGAGAAATAAATTGTAAACCTTATCCATGGACAGAACAGGATAAAAAGGAATTTGAAATGCATATAAATGAAATGAAAAAATATGACTTAATTAGGGAAAGTAAATCTGAATATTCTTCACCTGCTATGATTGTAGTAAAACATAGTGAAGAAAAAAGAGGAAAATCAAGAATGGTAATAAATTATAAAAAATTAAATGACTTAGCTATAAGAAATAGATATCCTATACCTAAAATAGAATTATTATTTAACTTAATAAGAGGAAAAAGAATTTTTAGTAAGTTTGATTGTAAATCAGGATTTTTTCAGATAAAGTTAAAAGAAGAAAGTAAAAAATATACTGCTTTCAGTACATCAGAAGGACAATATATTTCACCCGAAGGAATAGAATTACAAGAACATATAAGTAAAAAAGTATTGGAATTCTCAGAAATAAAGAATAAGAAGGAATTACAGTCATTTTTAGGATTAGTAAATCAAGCTAGGAATTATATACCTAATTTATCAAAATTAACTGCTAAAATATCTAGATTAGCAGGAGAAAAAAGTACATGGATATGGAATGACCAGACAAAAGAGATTATAGGACAAATTAAGAAATTATGTCAAAATTTACCAAGATTAACTATCCCAACAGATAATAATGTAAAATGGATAATTTATACAGATGCATCAGAAAATTATTGGGGAGCAGCCTTATATCATGAAGATAATGAAGGAAAAGAAACAATTACAAAATACTCAAGTGGAAAATTTAATGATTCTCAATCTAGGTATCATTCAAATTGGAAGGAATTTTTGGCAATAGTAAAAGCAGTAGAAAAGTTTGAGTTATTTATAGTAAATACTAAATTTGTTATAAAAACTGATAATACCCAAGTAAAGCATTGGTTAGATAAAGGAATTAAGACTAATAAATTAAGTAACAAAATGTTAATTAAATGGCAGAGTGATATGACATATTATGATTATGAAATTGAATATATTAAAGGTCAGAATAATTTAATTGCTGATTTTTTGAGCAGATGGAATCAGGAAGACCTGTAACTCCGACAAGTAATGAGACTTCTGAGGAAATGAGAAATTTAATTGAGCAAATTAATATGAGGTTCCAAGTGGTGGAACTAAATATGAATTTAATGCTCAGTCCAATAAATACAAATTTTACAAAAATATTTAACCAGTTGGATACACTCTTTGATAGAGTAGGGAAACTGGAAGAAAGATTAAATAGTCATATAAATCCAGAAGTGAAAGAAAAGGAAGACCCAAATAAAGTTGGGAAAGAGATAACCCAAAAAATAACCCCTTTACTTCAGATCATAAAGAGCCAAGCCCAAGAAAAAGAAAAAGAATTATCAAGCCCAATATCTGACCAGCCATCTACTTCTAAACAACCAGTAAATTCAAAAAAAGCCACAGCCGAATTACCAGCCAATAATCCAGTCTTCAAATTATCAGAATATTTTACTTATTTTAAGAAGCTTATTTATAACCTTAACCATTTTTCCTTTAAAACTCCAAAAATCAAATATATATCCTATTATGCCTTTAATAAAGCCATTATCCACCAAGGAACACCATCAAATGTTGTAAAAGCACTATATCAACATGGTTTAATTCAGTCAATTTATCCATCAGCAAACCTAGAAGAAATAGCAGAGTTACCAGAACCTCTAAAAAAGGCTGTAAAAACTTATTTTGGCATAGTAACTCAACACATGGTATTTATAAGATGTTACTCCACAATAGCAGAAATAACTCTAGATAAATTTTATCATCCCATTAATCTTATTCGACTAGGAACAACAAGGAAGCCCTTTGAACATTCAGTTGAACCAAAGGAGGATATTAATAATGACGAAGAGTTTATGGAGACAGTATCCAGAATAAGGTCTCAAGATTATCACATAATTTTCCAAGAAATGAACCGCATTTTAGCCACTGAAGATGAAGCAGCTTGAGTCTATTTCTCAGGCCCAACGACTCTAATTTACTCCTCAGGAAGGAATACCAGAAATATCAATCAATTTAATCAGTTTTATGACAAGATAAAGAATAATAAGTTTGAAAATAGCACAGATACTAAAAAAAGGATATGTCAGTTGTTATCCGAATATGCTACCCACAAATGTAATTATTGTGATGAAAGAAGTCCAGAAAGAAGAGATTTTGAAGATCCAATAATGGACATGAGTGTAATCTGACAAAAGAAGAGACGACAAGAAAATAAAGAAAGCAATCATGGAAGAAGACAAAGAAAGTGGCAGACAGAAGAAAAAGAAAAGAAGCAATAATGGAAGAAGATGACAAGGAAAGTGGCAGACAAAGAAAAAAGAAAAAGATAAGGAGCAATAATGGAGTATGATGTAAGGAATTATGTAAATTGAGAGGAATGTCTCTCTATATAAGCCATGTAACTAGCATAAGTAAGGGCATCGAAAGCACACATAGCTATCGATTCCCAAAACTCTCTTGTAATCCCACACATCAAATAAATTTTCTTTTGCTATTCCGTCTTCATTTACAGTTCAGAAATAATTTTGGAAGTCTTCTGAAAATTAAGGTATGAGTAACTAAACTCTAAGCAAGGATTAAGGGTAGTAGTATTATTTAACCTGGGAATATGATTTCATAAAACATACTGCTTTGAATACTTAAGAAACCCATCCAGTTACGTCTCCAGTAGGAAACGAAGGAAGACTGTGCTGGGGTGATCTGAAGGGAGAAGATCTGTTGATGACTTCCTCTGTGAGAAGTCTTGTTATTTCCTTGTATGAAAAAGGACAAGGATTGATCTTCTATAACCCGGATCATTTCTGGTCAATCCTGGATGATCTTCCTAAGTATTCTTAGCAGATACCATAACAGGCAGCCTGCTAAGAATACTTAGGAAGATCATCCAGGATTGACCAGAAATGATCCGGGTTATAGAAGATCAATCCTTGTCCTTTTTCATACAAGGAAATAACAAGACTTCTCACAGAGGAAGTCATCAACAGATCTTCTCCCTTCAGATCACCCCAGCACAGTCTTCCTTCGTTTCCTACTGGAGACGTAACTGGATGGTTTTCTTAAGTATTCAAAGCAGTATGTTTTATGAAATCATATTCCCAGGTTATATAATACTACTACCCTTAATCCTTGTTAAGAGTTTAGTTACTCATACCTTAATTTTCAGAAGACTTCCAAAATTATTTCTGAACTGTAAATGAAGACGGAATAGCAAAAGAAAATTTATTTGATGTGTGGGATTACAAGAGAGTTTTGGGAATCGATAGCTATGTGTGCTTTCGATGCCCTTACTTATGCTAGTTACATGGCTTATATAGAGAGGCATTCCTCTCAATTTACATCATTCCTTACATCATACTCCATTATTGCTCCTTATCTTTTTCTTTTTTCTTTGTCTGCCACTTTCCTTGTCATCTTCTTCCATTATTGCTTCTTTTCTTTTTCTTCTGTCTGCCACTTTCTTTGTCTTCTTCCATGATTGCTTTCTTTATTTTCTTGTCGTCTCTTCTTTTGTCAGATTACACTCATGTCCATTATTGGATCTTCAAAATCTCATTATTACTACTTTGTCCTTCTTCACTAATATTCATCATATATAACATCATATTTTCTTCTTCTTCTGATATTTCAGAAATTTCTGATTCAGATTCTTCTTCTATTTCTTTTAACTTATATATTTCTATATCAGACTGTTCTAATTCACTATAAATTGGTTTATCAATTTCTAAGGGTTCTAATTCCCAATTTTCAGCTTGTTCTAATATCTTCATAAATTTCTTTTCTTTGGGTTCTGGACAATTAGTACTTATATGTCCTATTTTTCCACAATTATAACATTTACATTTTTTAGGTTTTTTACTATAATTTATCTTCCTTTTCCCTTTCTTAAAGTATTTTCTTGGTTTGAATTTTCTGTAAAATTTTTCTTTTGGATATTTTTTAAATTTATACTTAGTTTTTCTTTTTCCTCTTTTATCTCTTCTTCTTATTTTCCTTTCTTCACATCCCCATTTATGAGGTTTTTCAAATTCTCCACATTTTATTATTAACTTGTTTGTCTTATAATATTTCTTATTTCTCCATGCTCTTTTGCATGCATCTGATAAATATTCTCTTAAATATTCTTCTCTTCTTCCCATTGTATCTACAAATGGTAATAAATCTACATTTCCTATGTGTTTATAATAATCTTCCATTATAGTTTCTGAGATTAATCTAGGCAATTTCCTATAAAATAATTCCAGGTAAAATTTTTGTGTATTATAATCTTCCATTCTAGCCTCATAATAATATTTCTTAAATTCACAAATATATTGTTCTAAATATTTTGGATTTAGTAAAAATATTTCTATTTGATATAATTTTTCTATTGCTCTTGTTTTTGTTGTAGATTCATTTAATGCTACGCTTCTTCCTAGAAATTCATTTCTAATTAAAGTTTCATATTTTCTAATTAACATTGCTATATATTCTTTTCTATCATTATATGTACCTTGTTCTATATGTCTTGCATGTATTCTAAATACTTCTGTTTTACTTTTCCACCAGTTATTAACATTTCCTAGAAAACTTGCTTCTATTACAATTGGTATAAATTGTGGATTTAAACTTTTTCCTATAAGAGCTACCAAATGTGATTTACTCCATTCTTGTAATCTTTTTTCATTATCTAAATTACAATCTAAATCTAACCATATTCCCATACTTGGTATTACTCTTGTTTCATATTGTTCTAAAGGTGTTGGTGTAAATCTAGATTTATTTGGTGTTTCAAATGAAAACTCAAAACTCTTTTGATTTATTGGTTGTTTATGATATAGTACACTATCTTGTTCTTCTTCCTCTCTTCTTTGTCTCATTTCTTGATCTAGTTGTTGCTGTGATGTTTCTGATGTTCCTTCATTTTTTGGTGGTTCTAATTGCCTTTCCATATTAATCTGAAAACTGTCGTCTTCTTTTATATTTATTTTTGTAGCATATTGGAATTCTTTCCTTATTTGTTCTATCTTTTCTTCTTCCTGTCCCATTATCTCTTCTATTTCATCATCATCTATATTTTCTAAAACATTCATCATGTTTATACTAATGCCCTTATTTTTCTTGTCTTTCTGTTGTTTTTCTTGTTTCTTTGGATTTATTATTTCCATTAAATAATCTAATTCTGAACCTGTTTGGTATAATATTTCTGCTATCTTATTCGATTCTTTTATTTCTAATTCTTCTTCACTTATTTCTTTATTCTTTCCTTTATTTATCATACCATGCTTTTCTTGATATTTTTCCATATCAAATTTTTCTATTTCTTTATATATTTCCCATATGTTTCTATTTATGACTTCTTGTCCTTTCTTTATTTCTTCTGATAATATCCTAGTTTGTTTTATATTTTCGTCCATAGATTGTTTTAATATATTATTCCTACTTACTTCTTTTATCTCTATCTCTTCTAAGAATTACAAGAACATATAAGTAAAAAAGTATTGGAATTCTCAGAAATAAAGAATAAGAAGGAATTACAGTCATTTTTAGAATTACAAGAACATATAAGTGAACATATTTCTATTTCTGATATAATTTTGGATGTTATGTTATGTTTCAAATGAATCCCATAACAGACAGCCTGCTAAGAATACTTAGGAAGATCATCCAGGATTGACCAGAAATGATCCGGGTTATAGAAGATCAATCCTTGTCCTTTTTCATACAAGGAAATAACAAGACTTCTCACAGAGGAAGTCATCAACAGATCTTCTCCCTTCAGATCACCCCAGCACAGTCTTCCTTCGTTTCCTACTGGAGACGTAACTGGATGGTTTTCTTAAGTATTCAAAGCAGTATGTTTTATGAAATCATATTCCCAGGTTAAATAATACTACTACCCTTAATCCTTGCTTAGAGTTTAGTTACTCATATCTTAATCTTCAGAAGACTTCCAAAATTATTTCTGAACTGTAAATGAAGACGGAATAGCAAAAGAAAATTTATTTGATGTGTGGGATTACAAGAGAGTTTTGGGAATCGATAGCTATGTGTGCTTTCGATGCCCTTACTTATGCTAGTTACATGGCTTATATAGAGAGGCATTCCTCTCAATTTACATAATTCCTTACATCATACTCCATTATTGCTCCTTATCTTTTTCTTTTTTCTTTGTCTGCCACTTTCCTTGTCATCTTCTTCCATTATTGCTTCTTTTCTTTTTCTTCTGTCTGCCACTTTCTTTGTCTTCTTCCATGATTGCTTTCTTTATTTTCTTGTCGTCTCTTCTTTTGTCAGATTACACTCATGTCCATTATTGGATCTTCAAAATCTCTTCTTTCTGGACTTCTTTCATCACAATAATTACATTTGTGGGTAGCATATTCGGATAACAACTGACATATCCTTTTTTTAGTATCTGTGCTATTTTCAAACTTATTATTCTTTATCTTGTCATAAAACTGATTAAATTGATTGATATTTCTGGTATTCCTTCCTGAGGAGTAAATTAGAGTCGTTGGGCCTGAGAAATAGACCCAAGCTGCTTCATCTTCAGTGGCTAAAATGCGGTTCATTTCTTGGAAAATTATGTGATAATCTTGAGACCTTATTCTGGATACTGTCTCCATAAACTCTTCGTCATTATTAATATCCTCCTTTGGTTCAACTGAATGTTCAAAGGGCTTCCTTGTTGTTCCTAGTCGAATAAGATTAATGGGATGATAAAATTTATCTGGAGTTATTTCTGCTATTGTGGAGTAACATCTTATAAATACCATGTGTTGAGTTACTATGCCAAAATAAGTTTTTACAGCCTTTTTTAGAGGTTCTGGTAACTCTGCTATTTCTTCTAGGTTTGCTGATGGATAAATTGACTGAATTAAACCATGTTGATATAGTGCTTTTACAACATTTGATGGTGTTCCTTGGTGGATAATGGCTTTATTAAAGGCATAATAGGATATATATTTGATTTTTGGAGTTTTAAAGGAAAAATGGTTAAGGTTATAAATAAGCTTCTTAAAATAAGTAAAATATTCTGATAATTTGAAGACTGGATTATTGGCTGGTAATTCGGCTGTGGCTTTTTTTGAATTTACTGGTTGTTTAGAAGTAGATGGCTGGTCAGATATTGGGCTTGATAATTCTTTTTCTTTTTCTTGGGCTTGGCTCTTCATGATCTGAAGTAAAGGGGTTATTTTTTGGGTTAACTCTTTCCCAACTTTATTTGGGTCTTCCTTTTCTTTCACTTCTGAATTTATATGACTATTTAATCTTTCTTCCAGTTTCCCTACTCTATCAAAGAGTGTATCCAACTGGTTAAATATTTTTGCAAAATTTGTATTTATTGGACTGAGCATTAAATTCATATTTAGTTCCACCACTTGGAACCTCATATTAATTTGCTCAATTAAATTTCTCATTTCCTCAGAAGTCTCATTACTTGTCGGAGTTACAGGTCTTCCTGATTCCATCTGCTCAAAAAATCAGCAATTAAATTATTCTGACCTTTAATATATTCAATTTCATAATCATAATATGCCATATCACTCTGCCATTTAATTAACATTTTGTTACTTAATTTATTAGTCTTAATTCCTTTATCTAACCAATGCTTTACTTGGGTATTATCATTTTTTATAACAAATTTAGTATTTACTATAAATAACTCAAACTTTTCTACTGCTTTTACTATTGCCAAAAATTCCTTCCAATTTGAATGATACCTAGATTGAGAATCATTAAATTTTCCACTTGAGTATTTTGTAATTGTTTCTTTTCCTTCATTATCTTCATGATATAAGGCTGCTCCCCAATAATTTTCTGATGCATCTGTATAAATTATCCATTTTACATTATTATCTGTTGGGATAGTTAATCTTGGTAAATTTTGACATAATTTCTTAATTTGTCCTATAATCTCTTTTGTCTGGTCATTCCATATCCATGTACTTTTTTCTCCTGCTAATCTAGATATTTTAGCAGTTAATTTTGATAAATTAGGTATATAATTCCTAGCTTGATTTACTAATCCTAAAAATGACTGTAATTCCTTCTTATTCTTTATTTCTGAGAATTCCAATACTTTTTTACTTATATGTTCTTGTAATTCTATTCCTTCGGGTGAAATATATTGTCCTAAAAATCCTATTCTATTTTTTCTTAATTCTGCTTTATTTGGTGATATATTTAATCCTTTATTTTCTATTAATTCAATAAATTTTTCTAAATGTTCTTCATGTATTTGTTCATTTTCTGAGAATATTAAAATATCATCAATATAAATAACAGCAAAGTTTTTTATTGGTAATAACAATTTAGTTACATATTCTTGAAATATACTTGGACTATTGTGAAATCCCATTGGTAGTACATTCCATTCATATAATCCTTCTGATGTACTGAAAGCAGTATATTTTTTACTTTCTTCTTTTAACTTTATCTGAAAAAATCCTGATTTACAATCAAACTTACTAAAAATTCTTTTTCCTCTTATTAAGTTAAATAATAATTCTATTTTAGGTATAGGATATCTATTTCTTATAGCTAAGTCATTTAATTTTTTATAATTTATTACCATTCTTGATTTTCCTCTTTTTTCTTCACTATGTTTTACTACAATCATAGCAGGTGAAGAATATTCAGATTTACTTTCCCTAATTAAGTCATATTTTTTCATTTCATTTGTATGCATTTCAAATTCCTTTTTATCCTGTTCTGTCCATGGATAAGGTTTACAATTTATTTCTCTACTATAATCTCTTAGCTCTATCTTTGCTAATGGTTTTGATTTTTCCCAATGAATTAAAGGGTTTTCACTATAATTTTCTATTAGTCTTTGTTCTATTGTCTTTTTTATTTTTCCTTCTATTATATTAAGTCTTATAATTTCTTCAGGTTCTACCTCTTTTATTATTAATGTTGATAACATATGATTTATTTCTATAGGTTTATTATTTTCTAAAAATTGTACTTCGTTTTCAATATATTTCTTTTGAAATTTTTCATCCTTCCTTCTATAAGGATTAGTTATTCTTATTCCCCATGCTTCATGCTTACAAGGTGTGGTTAGTATAATAGCTTTTTCTATTAAGTGTAGAGGATAATATTGACTTAAAAAGTCTAATCCTAATATTACATCACAAGAAGGTTCATTATATTGATTTAATTCTTGTATAACCAATTCATATTCTCCTATCTGTATATTAACATTTCTTGATTCTAATTCTATCATATGTATTTCTTTTCCTGCACTTTCCATTCTTAACATTTTTTGTTTTCTTTTCCATAGTTCTGGTGGTAAGACATTATATTTTGCTACTGTTAAATTTGCTCCTGTGTCTACTAGTGCATAATATTTCCTAGATCTATATTTTTGATAGTTGAATTTTACTAATATGAAAAACAATCTTCTATTATTCATTCATGCTCTACTTAACATGTCTAATCTTTTTTTTGTTCTTACTAACATTCTTTGTTTTGCTATATAATTCCACATTACTGGTACCCTCATATACCATGTCCTTCCTGCTACATAATTTAATGTTGTTGTTGGTTTCTTCATTTGTTTTCTTATCCATCTTAAGTTACTTTTAGACATCAAATTTATATTATAAGTTTTATTATTTATCCCTACTAACATTTCGGTATGATTAAAGTTTGATGATTTATATTTATCATTATTCTGTTTTGTTGTATCCTATATGGTTTTACTGCTTTCAAAAAGTCTGATCCTAGCGTAACTTTATGTTCATTGTCAGTATTTTCTTCTACCCAAATTTTCATACTCATTATATCCCTTTTATTAAATCTTATATTTATATTTGTCTTAGTTCCTTCTTCATCTATTTCTAAATTATTTTCTGTATAGTGTTCTTCAATAAAACTTTTACTTATTTCTTGATCAACTAATGCTTTTATTTCTTCCCATATGGCTTCCTTCTTTATTTCTAACTTTATATAGTACTTTTGTTCTGTTAAATTTATTTGCCTACTTCTTGGTCTAATTTGTGCTAAACTAGTTGTTATTGGTATTTCTGCTAACATATTTGCTTCTATATCTGTATCATGTTCATCTATGTTACTTCCTGTTCTTACTATGTTTCCTCTTCTGGATTCAGGTCTAATTATTGGAATATCTATACTTCTTCTTGGGATTTCTAATCTCCTTGGGATTTCTAGACTTCTTCGTGCTGCAGTATTTATATTTATATTTAAGTCTGGTGCATTTATTCTTAACATTCTTTGTCCTAATGTATTATTAGTTTGTATTCTTCTAGGGTTTTCTATTTGGTTTATATTAGCAGTTCTATCTAATTCTATTTGTAATTGTTCTGGGATTGTTATATTTGTCGGATCTAATGGTATTTCTTGTAATATTGGCATAAAGTTTTTATCTATAGTTATTCTTCTTTGTGATCTATTATATATCTTATGTTCATTTGTAAATACTAGTCCTATCATAGCAGTTATACTTATTGTTTTAGCTCCTCTTAACATTTGTATTCCTCCTAGTTTATGGTAAACTATTATGGATTGGTCTATATGTTCATCTGCTCTTGATATTGCAAAATTTGTATTTACTGTAAATTTTAATTTTTGGTATATTAAGTTTCCTGTTAATATTCCTAATACACTATCCTGCACATTACTTATTATTCTTCCATCTGTTATTAACAATTCTATAGGTGAGTTTATTCCTTCTCTAAAATAAGCTTTTACTAATAATTGTACTCCTGCTATATAAATTTCTGTTACTTCATCTTTAAATGATAATCTCGAAATTTCATTTTCAATTAATGCTTTACTTACTAGTGGTATTCTAAGTATTCCTTCTGTTAACGTTGATTCTATGGGATGTTTCTTTTCTAAAACTACACATGCCTTCTTTTCATTTCTATTCTTTTTTATTATTTTACTCACTTTACTTATAAATCCTTTTTCACCATTAAATTCTTCTGGTTTCAAATCTAATTTTATATCTTTTATTTTATTATATTGTTTTTCATTAAATGTGATTCTTCGTTCACATATACCTTCTTTGCTACTTATTTGTTCATTATATTCTTCATATTCTATCTCATTATTACTACTTTGTCCTTCTTCACTAATATTCATCATATATAACATCATATTTTCTTCTTCTTCTGATATTTCAGAAATTTCTGATTCAGATTCTTCTTCTATTTCTTTTAACTTATATATTTCTATATCAGACTGTTCTAATTCACTATAAATTGGTTCATCAATTTCTAAGGGTTCTAATTCCCAATTTTCAGCTTGTTCTAATATCTTCATAAATTTCTTTTCTTTGGGTTCTGGACAATTAGTACTTATATGTCCTATTTTTCCACAATTATAACATTTACATTTTTTAGGTTTTTTACTATAATTTATCTTCCTTTTCCCTTTCTTAAAGTATTTTCTTGGTTTGAATTTTCTGTAAAATTTTTCTTTTGAATATTTTTTAAATTTATACTTAGTTTTTCTTTTTCCTCTTTTATCTCTTCTTCTTATTTTCCTTTCTTCACATCCCCATTTATGAGGTTTTTCAAATTCTCCACATTTTATTATTAACTTGTTTGTCTTATAATATTTCTTATTTCTCCATGCTCTTTTGCATGCATCTGATAAATATTCTCTTAAATATTCTTCTCTTCTTCCCATTGTATCTACAAATGGTAATAAATCTACATTTCCTATGTGTTTATAATAATCTTCCATTATAGTTTATGAGATTAATCTAGGCAATTTCCTATAAAATAATTCCAGGTAAAATTTTTGTGTATTATAATCTTCCATTCTAGCCTCATAATAATATTTCTTAAATTCACAAATATATTGTTCTAAATATTTTGGATTTAGTGAACATATTTCTATTTGATATAATTTTTCTATTGCTCTTGTTTTTGTTGTAGATTCATTTAATGCTACGCTTCTTCCTAGAAATTCATTTCTAATTAAAGTTTCATATTTTCTAATTAACATTGCTATATATTCTTTTCTATCATTATATGTACCTTGTTCTATATGTCTTGCATGTATTCTAAATACTTCTGTTTTACTTTTCCACCAGTTATTAACATTTCCTAGAAAACTTGCTTCTATTACAATTGGTATAAATTGTGGATTTAAACTTTTTCCTATAAGAGCTACCAAATGTGATTTACTTCATTCTTGTAATCTTTTTTCATTATCTAAATTACAATCTAAATCTAACCATATTCCCATACTTGGTATTACTCTTGTTTCATATTGTTCTAAAGGTGTTGGTGTAAATCTAGATTTATTTGGTGTTTCAAATGAAAACTCAAAACTCTTTTGATTTATTGGTTGTTTATGATATAGTACACTATCTTGTTCTTCTTCCTCTCTTCTTTGTCTCATTTCTTGATCTAGTTGTTGCTGTGATGTTTCTGATGTTCCTTCATTTTTTGGTGGTTCTAATTGCCTTTCCATATTAATCTGAAAACTGTCGTCTTCTTTTATATTTATTTTTGTAGCATATTGGATTTCTTTCCTTATTTGTTCTATCTTTTCTTCTTCCTGTCCCATTATCTCTTCTATTTCATCATCATCTATATTTTCTAAAACATTCATCATGTTTATACTAATGCCCTTATTTTTCTTGTCTTTCTGTTGTTTTTCTTGTTTCTTTGGATTTATTATTTCCATTAAATAATCTAATTCTGAACCTGTTTGGTATAATATTTCTGCTATCTTATTCGATTCTTTTATTTCTAATTCTTCTTCACTTATTTCTTTATTCTTTCCTTTATTTATCATACCATGCTTTTCTTGATATTTTTCCATATCAAATTTTTCTATTTCTTTATATATTTCCCATATGTTTCTATTTATGACTTCTTGTCCTTTCTTTATTTCTTCTGATAATATCCTAGTTTGTTTTATATTTTCGTCCATAGATTGTTTTAATATATTATTCCTACTTACTTCTTTTATCTCTATCTCTTCTAAAGCTTTTAGCATTTCTTCCATATTCATCATATTTATCTGGGGTTTTTCAATTATAGGTTCAATCCTTTTTTCTATTCCTAAAGCCTTCATTATCTGCCTTATATTTGCTTTTATATATGCTAATTCAGTAGTGTTATTTACAACTTCTTTTCTTAAATCATACAATTTTTGTTCCAATGGCTTAGATAGCTCGATTAATCTGTCAACCTTATATTTCTGTTGTTCCTGATCTATGATATTCTTAGTTTCTATTGGTAATTTTTCTAACAAATCATTTAGATTATAAACTTGTAATAAATCTTCTATATTAGGATTAACATAACATCCTAATTGTTTCATTATAAACATATTAGTCCAATTTACTTGATTAAAAGTATAATCTCCATCTCCTCCTATTATAAATGGTGTAAAAATGCAATCACTTGCCTCTTCTTTATTATCATAGTTCATAAAAGAACTTCCTGGTAATTTTTCTGCTTCTATTCCATACATTCTAGGTTCTAATACTTTTATAGGATTCATTTTAACAATAACAATAAAACTCTGAAAGTAAGTATGTGATAAAATATGAGAATGATAAACAAGGATTAAGGTTTCATATTATATAAACCATGGAAGCTCTGATACCATAACAGACAGTCTGCTAAGAATACTTAGGAAGATCATCACAGCCTGCTAAGAATACTTAGGAAGATCATCCAGGATTGACCAGAAATGATCCGGGTTATAGAAGATCAATCCTTGTCCTTTTTCATACAAGGAAATAACAAGACTTCTCACAGAGGAAGTCATCAACAGATCTTCTCCCTTCAGATCACCCCAGCACAGTCTTCCTTCGTTTCCTACTGGAGACGTAACTGGATGGTTTTCTTAAGTATTCAAAGCAGTATGTTTTATGAAATCATATTCCCAGGTTAAATAATACTACTACCCTTAATCCTTGCTTAGAGTTTAGTTACTCATATCTTAATCTTCAGAAGACTTCCAAAATTATTTCTGAACTGTAAATGAAGACGGAATAGCAAAAGAAAATTTATTTGATGTGTGGGATTACAAGAGAGTTTTGGGAATCGATAGCTATGTGTGCTTTCGATGCCCTTACTTATGCTAGTTACATGGCTTATATAGAGAGGCATTCCTCTCAATTTACATAATTCCTTACATCATACTCCATTATTGCTCCTTATCTTTTTCTTTTTTCTTTGTCTGCCACTTTCCTTGTCATCTTCTTCCATTATTGCTTCTTTTCTTTTTCTTCTGTCTGCCACTTTCTTTGTCTTCTTCCATGATTGCTTTCTTTATTTTCTTGTCGTCTCTTCTTTTGTCAGATTACACTCATGTCCATTATTGGATCTTCAAAATCTCTTCTTTCTGGACTTCTTTCATCACAATAATTACATTTGTGGGTAGCATATTCGGATAACAACTGACATATCCTTTTTTTAGTATCTGTGCTATTTTCAAACTTATTATTCTTTATCTTGTCATAAAACTGATTAAATTGATTGATATTTCTGGTATTCCTTCCTGAGGAGTAAATTAGAGTCGTTGGGCCTGAGAAATAGACCCAAGCTGCTTCATCTTCAGTGGCTAAAATGCGGTTCATTTCTTGGAAAATTATGTGATAATCTTGAGACCTTATTCTGGATACTGTCTCCATAAACTCTTCGTCATTATTAATATCCTCCTTTGGTTCAACTGAATGTTCAAAGGGCTTCCTTGTTGTTCCTAGTCGAATAAGATTAATGGGATGATAAAATTTATCTGGAGTTATTTCTGCTATTGTGGAGTAACATCTTATAAATACCATGTGTTGAGTTACTATGCCAAAATAAGTTTTTACAGCCTTTTTTAGAGGTTCTGGTAACTCTGCTATTTCTTCTAGGTTTGCTGATGGATAAATTGACTGAATTAAACCATGTTGATATAGTGCTTTTACAACATTTGATGGTGTTCCTTGGTGGATAATGGCTTTATTAAAGGCATAATAGGATATATATTTGATTTTTGGAGTTTTAAAGGAAAAATGGTTAAGGTTATAAATAAGCTTCTTAAAATAAGTAAAATATTCTGATAATTTGAAGACTGGATTATTGGCTGGTAATTCGGCTGTGGCTTTTTTTGAATTTACTGGTTGTTTAGAAGTAGATGGCTGGTCAGATATTGGGCTTGATAATTCTTTTTCTTTTTCTTGGGCTTGGCTCTTCATGATCTGAAGTAAATGGGTTATTTTTTGGGTTAACTCTTTCCCAACTTTATTTGGGTCTTCCTTTTCTTTCACTTCTGAATTTATATGACTATTTAATCTTTCTTCCAGTTTCCCTACTCTATCAAAGAGTGTATCCAACTGGTTAAATATTTTTGCAAAATTTGTATTTATTGGACTGAGCATTAAATTCATATTTAGTTCCACCACTTGGAACCTCATATTAATTTGCTCAATTAAATTTCTCATTTCCTCAGAAGTCTCATTACTTGTCGGAGTTACAGGTCTTCCTGATTCCATCTGCTCAAAAAATCAGCAATTAAATTATTCTGACCTTTAATATATTCAATTTCATAATCATAATATGCCATATCACTCTGCCATTTAATTAACATTTTGTTACTTAATTTATTAGTCTTAATTCCTTTATCTAACCAATGCTTTACTTGGGTATTATCAGTTTTTATAACAAATTTAGTATTTACTATAAATAACTCAAACTTTTCTACTGCTTTTACTATTGCCAAAAATTCCTTCCAATTTGAATGATACCTAGATTGAGAATCATTAAATTTTCCACTTGAGTATTTTGTAATTGTTTCTTTTCCTTCATTATCTTCATGATATAAGGCTGCTCCCCAATAATTTTCTGATGCATCTGTATAAATTATCCATTTTACATTATTATCTGTTGGGATAGTTAATCTTGGTAAATTTTGACATAATTTCTTAATTTGTCCTATAATCTCTTTTGTCTGGTCATTCCATATCCATGTACTTTTTTCTCCTGCTAATCTAGATATTTTAGCAGTTAATTTTGATAAATTAGGTATATAATTCCTAGCTTGATTTACTAATCCTAAAAATGACTGTAATTCCTTCTTATTCTTTATTTCTGAGAATTCCAATACTTTTTTACTTATATGTTCTTGTAATTCTATTCCTTCGGGTGAAATATATTGTCCTAAAAATCCTATTCTATTTTTTCTTAATTCTGCTTTATTTGGTGATATATTTAATCCTTTATTTTCTATTAATTCAATAAATTTTTCTAAATGTTCTTCATGTATTTGTTCATTTTCTGAGAATATTAAAATATCATCAATATAAATAACAGCAAAGTTTTTTATTGGTAATAACAATTTAGTTACATATTCTTGAAATATACTTGGACTATTGTGAAATCCCATTGGTAGTACATTCCATTCATATAATCCTTCTGATGTACTGAAAGCAGTATATTTTTTACTTTCTTCTTTTAACTTTATCTGAAAAAATCCTGATTTACAATCAAACTTACTAAAAATTCTTTTTCCTCTTATTAAGTTAAATAATAATTCTATTTTAGGTATAGGATATCTATTTCTTATAGCTAAGTCATTTAATTTTTTATAATTTATTACCATTCTTGATTTTCCTCTTTTTTCTTCACTATGTTTTACTACAATCATAGCAGGTGAAGAATATTCAGATTTACTTTCCCTAATTAAGTCATATTTTTTCATTTCATTTGTATGCATTTCAAATTCCTTTTTATCCTGTTCTGTCCATGGATAAGGTTTACAATTTATTTCTCTACTATA
This sequence comes from Mimosa pudica, assembly GCA_029929735.1. Classification (NCBI taxonomy): domain Eukaryota; kingdom Viridiplantae; phylum Streptophyta; class Magnoliopsida; order Fabales; family Fabaceae; genus Mimosa; species Mimosa pudica. The sequence continues at coordinate 4,497,160 of JAKELP010000029.1, forward strand.
ATCTCTTAGCTCTATCTTTGCTAATGGTTTTGATTTTTCCCAATGAATTAAAGGGTTTTCACTATAATTTTCTATTAGTCTTTGTTCTATTGTCTTTTTTATTTTTCCTTCTATTATATTAAGTCTTATAATTTCTTCAGGTTCTACCTCTTTTATTATTAATGTTGATAACATATGATTTATTTCTATAGGTTTATTATTTTCTAAATATTGTACTTCGTTTTCATTATATTTCTTTTGAAATTTTTCATCCTTCCTTCTATAAGGATTAGTTATTCTTATTCCCCATGCTTCATGCTTACAAGGTGTGGTTAGTATAATAGCTTTTTCTATTAAGTGTAGAGGATAATATTGACTTAAAAAGTCTAATCCTAATATTACATCACAAGAAGGTTCATTATATTGATTTAATTCTTGTATAACCAATTCATATTCTCCTATCTGTATATTAACATTTCTTGATTCTAATTCTATCATATGTATTTCTTTTCCTGCACTTTCCATTCTTAACATTTTTTGTTTTCTTTTCCATAGTTCTGGTGGTAAGACATTATATTTTGCTACTGTTAAATTTGCTCCTGTGTCTACTAGTGCATGATATTTCCTAGATCTATATTTTTGATAGTTGAATTTTACTAATATGAAAAACAATCTTCTATTATTCATTCATGCTCTACTTAACATGTCTAATCTTTTTTTTGTTCTTACTAACATTCTTTGTTTTGCTATATAATTCCACATTACTGGTACCCTCATATACCATGTCCTTCCTGCTACATAATTTAATGTTGTTGTTGGTTTCTTCATTTGTTTTCTTATCCATCTTAAGTTACTTTTAGACATCAAATTTATATTATAAGTTTTATTATTTATCCCTACTAACATTTCGGTATGATTAAAGTTTGATGATTTATATTTATCATTATTCTGTCTTGTTGTATCCTATATGGTTTTACTGCTTTCAAAAAGTCTGATCCTAGCGTAACTTTATGTTCATTGTCAGTATTTTCTTCTACCCAAATTTTCATACTCATTATATCCCTTTTATTAAATCTTATATTTATATTTGTCTTAGTTCCTTCTTCATCTATTTCTAAATTATTTTCTGTATAGTGTTCTTCAATAAAACTTTTACTTATTTCTTGATCAACTAATGCTTTTATTTCTTCTCATATGGCTTCCTTCTTTATTTCTAACTTTATATAGTACTTTTGTTCTGTTAAATTTATTTGCCTACTTCTTGGTCTAATTTGTGCTAAACTAGTTGTTATTGGTATTTCTGCTAACATATTTGCTTCTATATCTGTATCATGTTCATCTATGTTACTTCCTGTTCTTACTATGTTTCCTCTTCTGGATTCAGGTCTAATTATTGGAATATCTATACTTCTTCTTGGGATTTCTAATCTCCTTGGGATTTCTAGACTTCTTCGTGCTGCAGTATTTATATTTATATTTAAGTCTGGTGCATTTATTCTTAACATTCTTTGTCCTAATGTATTATTAGTTTGTATTCTTCTAGGGTTTTCTATTTGGTTTATATTAGCAGTTCTATCTAATTCTATTTGTAATTGTTCTGGGATTGTTATATTTGTCGGATCTAATGGTATTTCTTGTAATATTGGCATAAAGTTTTTATCTATAGTTATTCTTCCTTGTGATCTATTATATATCTTATGTTCATTTGTAAATACTAGTCCTATCATAGCAGTTATACTTATTGTTTTAGCTCCTCTTAACATTTGTATTCCTCCTAGTTTATGGTAAACTATTATGGATTGGTCTATATGTTCATCTGCTCTTGATATTGCAAAATTTGTATTTACTGTAAATTTTAATTTTTGGTATATTAAGTTTCCTGTTAATATTCCTAATACACTATCCTGCACATTACTTATTATTCTTCCATCTGTTATTAACAATTCTATAGGTGAGTTTATTCCTTCTCTAAAATAAGCTTTTACTAATAATTGTACTCCTGCTATATAAATTTCTGTTACTTCATCTTTAAATGATAATCTCGAAATTTCATTTTCAATTAATGCTTTACTTACTAGTGGTATTCTAAGTATTCCTTCTGTTAACGTTGATTCTATGGGATGTTTCTTTTCTAAAACTACACATGCCTTCTTTTCATTTCTATTCTTTTTTATTATTTTACTCACTTTACTTATAAATCCTTTTTCACCATTAAATTCTTCTGGTTTCAAATCTAATTTTATATCTTTTATTTTATTATATTGTTTTTCATTAAATGTGATTCTTCGTTCACATATACCTTCTTTGCTACTTATTTGTTCATTATATTCTTCATATTCTATCTCATTATTACTACTTTGTCCTTCTTCACTAATATTCATCATATATAACATCATATTTTCTTCTTCTTCTGATATTTCAGAAATTTCTGATTCAGATTCTTCTTCTATTTCTTTTAACTTATATATTTCTATATCAGACTGTTCTAATTCACTATAAATTGGTTCATCAATTTCTAAGGGTTCTAATTCCCAATTTTCAGCTTGTTCTAATATCTTCATAAATTTCTTTTCTTTGGGTTCTGGACAATTAGTACTTATATGTCCTATTTTTCCACAATTATAACATTTACATTTTTTAGGTTTTTTACTATAATTTATCTTCCTTTTCCCTTTCTTAAAGTATTTTCTTGGTTTGAATTTTCTGTAAAATTTTTCTTTTGGATATTTTTTAAATTTATACTTAGTTTTTCTTTTTCCTCTTTTATCTCTTCTTCTTATTTTCCTTTCTTCACATCCCCATTTATGAGGTTTTTCAAATTCTCCACATTTTATTATTAACTTGTTTGTCTTATAATATTTCTTATTTCTCCATGCTCTTTTGCATGCATCTGATAAATATTCTCTTAAATATTCTTCTCTTCTTCCCATTGTATCTACAAATGGTAATAAATCTACATTTCCTATGTGTTTATAATAATCTTCCATTATAGTTTCTGAGATTAATCTAGGCAATTTCCTATAAAATAATTCCAGGTAAAATTTTTGTGTATTATAATCTTCCATTCTAGCCTCATAATAATATTTCTTAAATTCACAAATATATTGTTCTAAATATTTTGGATTTAGTGAACATATTTCTATTTGATATAATTTTTCTATTGCTCTTGTTTTTGTTGTAGATTCATTTAATGCTACGCTTCTTCCTAGAAATTCATTTCTAATTAAAGTTTCATATTTTCTAATTAACATTGCTATATATTCTTTTCTATCATTATATGTACCTTGTTCTATATGTCTTGCATGTATTCTAAATACTTCTGTTTTACTTTTCCACCAGTTATTAACATTTCCTAGAAAACTTGCTTCTATTACAATTGGTATAAATTGTGGATTTAAACTTTTTCCTATAAGAGCTACCAAATGTGATTTACTCCATTCTTGTAATCTTTTTTCATTATCTAAATTACAATCTAAATCTAACCATATTCCCATACTTGGTATTACTCTTGTTTCATATTGTTCTAAAGGTGTTGGTGTAAATCTAGATTTATTTGGTGTTTCAAATGAAAACTCAAAACTCTTTTGATTTATTGGTTGTTTATGATATAGTACACTATCTTGTTCTTCTTCCTCTCTTCTTTGTCTCATTTCTTGATCTAGTTGTTGCTGTGATGTTTCTGATGTTCCTTCATTTTTTGGTGGTTCTAATTGCCTTTCCATATTAATCTGAAAACTGTCGTCTTCTTTTATATTTATTTTTGTAGCATATTGGAATTCTTTCCTTATTTGTTCTATCTTTTCTTCTTCCTGTCCCATTATCTCTTCTATTTCATCATCATCTATATTTTCTAAAACATTCATCATGTTTATACTAATGCCCTTATTTTTCTTGTCTTTCTGTTGTTTTTCTTGTTTCTTTGGATTTATTATTTCCATTAAATAATCTAATTCTGAACCTGTTTGGTATAATATTTCTGCTATCTTATTCGATTCTTTTATTTCTAATTCTTCTTCACTTATTTCTTTATTCTTTCCTTTATTTATCATACCATGCTTTTCTTGATATTTTTCCATATCAAATTTTTCTATTTCTTTATATATTTCTCATATGTTTCTATTTATGACTTCTTGTCCTTTCTTTATTTCTTCTGATAATATCCTAGTTTGTTTTATATTTTCGTCCATAGATTGTTTTAATATATTATTCCTACTTACTTCTTTTATCTCTATCTCTTCTAAAGCTTTTAACATTTCTTCCATATTCATCATATTTATCTGGGGTTTTTCAATTATAGGTTCAATCCTTTTTTCTATTCCTAAAGCCTTCATTATCTGCCTTATATTTGCTTTTATATATGCTAATTCAGTAGTGTTATTTACAACTTCTTTTCTTAAATCATACAATTTTTGTTCCAATGGCTTAGATAGCTCTATTAATCTGTCAACCTTATATTTCTGTTGTTCCTGATCTATGATATTCTTAGTTTCTATTGGTAATTTTTCCAACAAATCATTTAGATTACAAACTTGTAATAAATCTTCTATATTAGGATTAACATAACATCCTAATTGTTTCATTATAAACATATTAGTCCAATTTACTTGATTAAAAGTATAATCTCCATCTCCTCCTATTATAAATGGTGTAATAATGCAATCACTTGCCTCTTCTTTATTATCATAGTTCATAAAAGAACTTTCTGGTAATTTTTCTGCTTCTATTCCATACATTCTAGGTTCTAATACTTTTATAGGATTCATTTTAACAATAACAATAAAACTCTGAAAGTAAGTATGTGATAAAATATGAGAATGATAAACAAGGATTAAGGTTTCATATTATATAAACCATGGAAGCTCTGATACCATAACATATTAGCTAATATTATATATAGCTAATATTATATATATATATATATATATATATAGTATTATGTATATATATAGTATATATATAGCTACTATTAGCTATATATATACTATATATAATATATATACTATATATTATATATAATATATATACTATATATATATTATATATATATATAATATATATATAGTATATTATATATAATATATATACTATATATATATTATATATAATATATATACTATATATTATATATAATATATATTATATATAATATATATACTATATATTATATATAATATATATAGTATAATACTATATATATTATATATAATATATATTATATATAATATATATACTATATATTATATATAATATATATACTATATATTATATATAATATATATATAATACTATATATTATATATAATATAATATATTATATATAATATATATACTATATATTATATATAATATATATATAATACTATATATTATATATAATATATATATTATATATTATATATAATATATATATAATACTATATATTATATATAATATAATACTATATATTATATTATATATTATATATAATATATATATACTATATAATATATATATAATACTATATATTATATATATTATATATAATATATAATATATATAATATATAGTATTATATATTATATATAATATATATACTATATATTATATATAATATATAGTATATATATATATAGTATTATATATTAAATATAATATATATACTATATATTATATATAATATATAATTATATATTATATAATATATATAATACTATATATTATATATAATATATATTATATATAATACTATATATTATATATAATATATATAGTATAATACTATATATAATATATATACTATATATTATATATAATATATATACTATATATATATTATATATATATATAATATATATATAGTATATTATATATAATATATATACTATATATTATATATAATATATATTATATATAATATATATTCTATATATTATATATAATACTATATATATATTATATATAATATATATACTATATATTATATATAGTATATATATAGCTAATAGTAGCTATATATATACTATATATATACATAATACTATATATATATATATATATATATATAATATTAGCTATATATAATATTAGCTAATATGTTATGGTATCAGAGCTTCCATGGTTTATATAATATGAAACCTTAATCCTTGTTTATCATTCTCATATTTTATCACATACTTACTTTCAGAGTTTTATTGTTATTGTTAAAATGAATCCTATAAAAGTATTAGAACCTAGAATGTATGGAATAGAAGCAGAAAAATTACTAGAAAGTTCTTTTATGAACTATGATAATAAAGAAGAGGCAAGTGATTGCATTTTTACACCATTTATAATAGGAGGAGATGGAGATTATACTTTTAATCAAGTAAATTGGACTAATATGTTTATAATGAAACAATTAGGATGTTATGTTAATCCTAATATAGAAGATTTATTACAAGTTTATAATCTAAATGATTTGTTAGAAAAATTACCAATAGAAACTAAGAATATCATAGATCAGGAACAAAAGAAATATAAGGTTGACAGATTAATAGAGCTATCTAAGCCATTGGAACAAAAATTGTATGATTTAAGAAAAGAAGTTGTAAATAACACTACTGAATTAGCATATATAAAAGCAAATATAAGGCAGATAATGAAGGCTTTAGGAATAGAAAAAAGGATTGAACCTATAATTGAAAAACCCCAGATAAATATGATGAATATGGAAGAAATGTTAAAAGCTTTAGAAGAGATAGAGATAAAAGAAGTAAGTAGGAATAATATATTAAAACAATCTATGGACGAAAATATAAAACAAACTAGGATATTATCAGAAGAAATAAAGAAAGGACAAGAAGTCATAAATAGAAACATATGGGAAATATATAAAGAAATAGAAAAATTTGATATGGAAAAATATCAAGAAAAGCATGGTATGATAAATAAAGGAAACCAATAAAGAAATAAGTGAAGAAGAATTAGAAATAAAAGAATCGAATAAGATAGCAGAAATATTATACCAAACAGGTTCAGAATTAGATTATTTAATGGAAATAATAAATCCAAAGAAACAAGAAAAACAACAGAAAGACAAGAAAAATAAGGGCATTAGTATAAACATGATGAATGTTTTAGAAAATATAGATGATGATGAAATAGAAGAGATAATGGGACAGGAAGAAGAAAAGATAGAACAAATAAGGAAAGAATTCCAATATGCTACAAAAATAAATATAAAAGAAGACGACAGTTTTCAGATTAATATGGAAAGGCAATTAGAACCACCAAAAAATGAAGGAACATCAGAAACATCACAGCAACAACTAGATCAAGAAATGAGACAAAGAAGAGAGGAAGAAGAACAAGATAGTGTACTATATCATAAACAACCAATAAATCAAAAGAGTTTTGAGTTTTCATTTGAAACACCAAATAAATCTAGATTTACACCAACACCTTTAGAACAATATGAAACAAGAGTAATACCAAGTATGGGAATATGGTTAGATTTAGATTGTAATTTAGATAATGAAAAAAGATTACAAGAATGGAGTAAATCACATTTGGTAGCTCTTATAGGAAAAAGTTTAAATCCACAATTTATACCAATTGTAATAGAAGCAAGTTTTCTAGGAAATGTTAATAACTGGTGGAAAAGTAAAACAGAAGTATTTAGAATACATGCAAGACATATAGAACAAGGTACATATAATGATAGAAAAGAATATATAGCAATGTTAATTAGAAAATATGAAACTTTAATTAGAAATGAATTTCTAGGAAGAAGCGTAGCATTAAATGAATCTACAACAAAAACAAGAGCAATAGAAAAATTATATCAAATAGAAATATGTTCACTAAATCCAAAATATTTAGAACAATATATTTGTGAATTTAAGAAATATTATTATGAGGCTAGAATGGAAGATTATAATACACAAAAATTTTACCTGGAATTATTTTATAGGAAATTGCCTAGATTAATCTCAGAAACTATAATGGAAGATTATTATAAACACATAGGAAATGTAGATTTATTACCATTTGTAGATACAATGGGAAGAAGAGAAGAATATTTAAGAGAATATTTATCAGATGCATGCAAAAGAGCATGGAGAAATAAGAAATATTATAAGACAAACAAGTTAATAATAAAATGTGGAGAATTTGAAAAACCTCATAAATGGGGATGTGAAGAAAGGAAAATAAGAAGAAGAGATAAAAGAGGAAAAAGAAAAACTAAGTATAAATTTAAAAAATATCCAAAAGAAAAATTTTACAGAAAATTCAAACCAAGAAAATACTTTAAGAAAGGGAAAAGGAAGATAAATTATAGTAAAAAACCTAAAAAATGTAAATGTTATAATTGTGGAAAAATAGGACATATAAGTACTAATTGTCCAGAACCCAAAGAAAAGAAATTTATGAAGATATTAGAACAAGCTGAAAATTGGGAATTAGAACCCTTAGAAATTGATGAACCAATTTATAGTGAATTAGAACAGTCTGATATAGAAATATATAAGTTAAAAGAAATAGAAGAAGAATCTGAATCAGAAATTTCTGAAATATCAGAAGAAGAAGAAAATATGATGTTATATATGATGAATATTAGTGAAGAAGGACAAAGTAGTAATAATGAGATAGAATATGAAGAATATAATAAGTAGCAAAGAAGGTATATGTGAACGAAGAATCACATTTAATGAAAAACAATATAATAAAATAAAAGATATAAAATTAGATTTGAAACCAGAAGAATTTAATGGTGAAAAAGGATTTATAAGTAAAGTGAGTAAAATAATAAAAAAGAATAGAAATGAAAAGAAGGCATGTGTAGTTTTAGAAAAGAAACATCCCATAGAATCAACGTTAACAGAAGGAATACTTAGAATACCACTAGTAAGTAAAGCATTAATTGAAAATGAAATTTGGAGATTATCATTTAAAGATGAAGTAACAGAAATTTATATAGCAGGAGTACAATTATTAGTAAAAGCTTATTTTAGAGAAGGAATAAACTCACCTATAGAATTGTTAATAACAGATGGAAGAATAATAAGTAATGTGCAGGATAGTGTATTAGGAATATTAACAGGAAACTTAATATACCAAAAATTAAAATTTACAGTAAATACAAATTTTGCAATATCAAGAGCAGATGAACATATAGACCAATCCATAATAGTTTACCATAAACTAGGAGGAATACAAATGTTAAGAGGAGCTAAAACAATAAGTATAACTGCTATGATAGGACTAGTATTTACAAATGAACATAAGATATATAATAGATCACAAGGAAGAATAACTATAGATAAAAACTTTATGCCAATATTACAAGAAATACCATTAGATCCGACAAATATAACAATCCCAGAACAATTACAAATAGAATTAGATAGAACTGCTAATATAAACCAAATAGAAAACCCTAGAAGAATACAAACTAATAATACATTAGGACAAAGAATGTTAAGAATAAATGCACCAGACTTAAATATAAATATAAATACTGCAGCACGAAGAAGTCTAGAAATCCCAAGGAGATTAGAAATCCCAAGAAGAAGTATAGATATTCCAATAACTAGACCTGAATCCAGAAGAGGAAACATAGTAAGAACAGGAAGTAACATAGATGAACATGATACAGATATAGAAGCAAATATGTTAGCAGAAATACCAATAACAACTAGTTTAGCACAAATTAGACCAAGAAGTAGGCAAATAAATTTAACAGAACAAAAGTACTATATAAAGTTAGAAATAAAGAAGGAAGCCATATGGGAAGAAATAAAAGCATTAGTTGATCAAGAAATAAGTAAAAGTTTTATTGAAGAACAGTATACAGAAAATAATTTAGAAATAGATGAAGAAGGAACTAAGACAAATATAAATATAAGATTTAATAAAAGGGATATAATGAGTATGAAAATTTGGGTAGAAGAAAATACTGACAATGAACATAAAGTTACGCTAGGATCAGACTTTTTGAAAGCAGTAAAACCATATAGGATACAACAAGACAGAATAATGATAAATATAAATCATCAAACTTTAATCATACCGAAATGTTAGTAGGGATAAATAATAAAACTTATAATATAAATTTGATGTCTAAAAGTAACTTAAGATGGATAAGAAAACAAATGAAGAAACCAACAACAACATTAAATTATGTAGCAGGAAGGACATGGTATATGAGGGTACCAGTAATGTGGAATTATATAGCAAAACAAAGAATGTTAGTAAGAACAAAAAAAAGATTAGACATGTTAAGTAGAGCATGAATGAATAATAGAAGATTGTTTTTCATATTAGTAAAATTCAACTATCAAAAATATAGATCTAGGAAATATCATGCACTAGTAGACACAGGAGCAAATTTAACAGTAGCAAAATATAATGTCTTACCACCAGAACTATGGAAAAGAAAACAAAAAATGTTAAGAATGGAAAGTGCAGGAAAAGAAATACATATGATAGAATTAGAATCAAGAAATGTTAATATACAGATAGGAGAATATGAATTGGTTATACAAGAATTAAATCAATATAATGAACCTTCTTGTGATGTAATATTAGGATTAGACTTTTTAAGTCAATATTATCCTCTACACTTAATAGAAAAAGCTATTATACTAACCACACCTTGTAAGCATGAAGCATGGGGAATAAGAATAACTAATCCTTATAGAAGGAAGGATGAAAAATTTCAAAAGAAATATAATGAAAACGAAGTACAATATTTAGAAAATAATAAACCTATAGAAATAAATCATATGTTATCAACATTAATAATAAAAGAGGTAGAACCTGAAGAAATTATAAGACTTAATATAATAGAAGGAAAAATAAAAAAGACAATAGAACAAAGACTAATAGAAAATTATAGTGAAAACCCTTTAATTCATTGGGAAAAATCAAAACCATTAGCAAAGATAGAGCTAAGAGATTATAGTAGAGAAATAAATTGTAAACCTTATCCATGGACAGAACAGGATAAAAAGGAATTTGAAATGCATACAAATGAAATGAAAAAATATGACTTAATTAGGGAAAGTAAATCTGAATATTCTTCACCTGCTATGATTGTAGTAAAACATAGTGAAGAAAAAAGAGGAAAATCAAGAATGGTAATAAATTATAAAAAATTAAATGACTTAGCTATAAGAAATAGATATCCTATACCTAAAATAGAATTATTATTTAACTTAATAAGAGGAAAAAGAATTTTTAGTAAGTTTGATTGTAAATCAGGATTTTTTCAGATAAAGTTAAAAGAAGAAAGTAAAAAATATACTGCTTTCAGTACATCAGAAGGATTATATGAATGGAATGTACTACCAATGGGATTTCACAATAGTCCAAGTATATTTCAAGAATATGTAACTAAATTGTTATTACCAATAAAAAACTTTGCTGTTATTTATATTGATGATATTTTAATATTCTCAGAAAATGAACAAATACATGAAGAACATTTAGAAAAATTTATTGAATTAATAGAAAATAAAGGATTAAATATATCACCAAATAAAGCAGAATTAAGAAAAAATAGAATAGGATTTTTAGGACAATATATTTCACCCGAAGGAATAGAATTACAAGAACATATAAGTAAAAAAGTATTGGAATTCTCAGAAATAAAGAATAAGAAGGAATTACAGTCATTTTTAGGATTAGTAAATCAAGCTAGGAATTATATACCTAATTTATCAAAATTAACTGCTAAAATATCTAGATTAGCAGGAGAAAAAAGTACATGGATATGGAATGACCAGACAAAAGAGATTATAGGACAAATTAAGAAATTATGTCAAAATTTACCAAGATTAACTATCCCAACAGATAATAATGTAAAATGGATAATTTATACAGATGCATCAGAAAATTATTGGGGAGCAGCCTTATATCATGAAGATAATGAAGGAAAAGAAACAATTACAAAATACTCAAGTGGAAAATTTAATGATTCTCAATCTAGGTATCATTCAAATTGGAAGGAATTTTTGGCAATAGTAAAAGCAGTAGAAAAGTTTGAGTTATTTATAGTAAATACTAAATTTGTTATAAAAAATGATAATACCCAAGTAAAGCATTGGTTAGATAAAGGAATTAAGACTAATAAATTAAGTAACAAAATGTTAATTAAATGGCAGAGTGATATGGCATATTATGATTATGAAATTGAATATATTAAAGGTCAGAATAATTTAATTGCTGATTTTTTGAGCAGATGGAATCAGGAAGACCTGTAACTCCGACAAGTAATGAGACTTCTGAGGAAATGAGAAATTTAATTGAGCAAATTAATATGAGGTTCCAAGTGGTGGAACTAAATATGAATTTAATGCTCAGTCCAATAAATACAAATTTTACAAAAATATTTAACCAGTTGGATACACTCTTTGATAGAGTAGGGAAACTGGAAGAAAGATTAAATAGTCATATAAATCCAGAAGTGAAAGAAAAGGAAGACCCAAATAAAGTTGGGAAAGAGTTAACCCAAAAAATAACCCCTTTACTTCAGATCATAAAGAGCCAAGCCCAAGAAAAAGAAAAAGAATTATCAAGCCCAATATCTGACCAGCCATCTACTTCTAAACAACCAGTAAATTCAAAAAAAGCCACAGCCGAATTACCAGCCAATAATCCAGTCTTCAAATTATCAGAATATTTTACTTATTTTAAGAAGCTTATTTATAACCTTAACCATTTTTCCTTTAAAACTCCAAAAATCAAATATATATCCCATTATGCCTTTAATAAAGCCATTATCCACCAAGGAACACCATCAAATGTTGTAAATGCACTATATCAACATGGTTTAATTCAGTCAATTTATCCATCAGCAAACCTAGAAGAAATAGCAGAGTTACCAGAACCTCTAAAAAAGGCTGTAAAAACTTAGTTTGGCATAGTAACTCAACACATGGTATTTATAAGATGTTACTCCACAATAGCAGAAATAACTCCAGATAAATTTTATCATCCCATTAATCTTATTCGACTAGGAACAACAAGGAAGCCCTTTGAACATTCAGTTGAACCAAAGGAGGATATTAATAATGACGAAGAGTTTATGGAGACAGTATCCAGAATAAGGTCTCAAGATTATCACATAATTTTCCAAGAAATGAACCGCATTTTAGCCACTGAAGATGAAGCAGCTTGGGTCTATTTCTCAGGCCCAACGACTCTAATTTACTCCTCAGGAAGGAATACCAGAAATATCAATCAATTTAATCAGTTTTATGACAAGATAAAGAATAATAAGTTTGAAGATCCAACTGACATATCCTTTTAGTATCTGTGCTATTTTCAAACTTATTATTCTTTATCTTGTCATAAAACTGATTAAATTGATTGATATTTCTGGTATTCCTTCCTGAGGAGTAAATTAGAGTCGTTGGGCCTGAGAAATAGACCCAAGCTGCTTCATCTTCAGTGGCTAAAATGCGGTTCATTTCTTGGAAAATTATGTGATAATCTTGAGACCTTATTCTGGATACTGTCTTCATAAACTCTTCGTCATTATTAATATCCTCCTTTGGTTCAACTGAATGTTCAAAGGGCTTCCTTGTTGTTCCTAGTCGAATAAGATTAATGGGATGATAAAATTTATCTGGAGTTATTTCTGCTATTGTGGAGTAACATCTTATAAATACCATGTGTTGAGTTACTATGCCAAACTAAGTTTTTACAGCCTTTTTTAGAGGTTCTGGTAACTCTGCTATTTCTTCTAGGTTTGCTGATGGATAAATTGACTGAATTAAACCATGTTGATATAGTGCATTTCCAACATTTGATGGTGTTCCTTGGTGGATAATGGCTTTATTAAAGGCATAATGGAATATATATTTGATTTTTGGAGTTTTAAAGGAAAAATGGTTAAGGTTATAAATAAGCTTCTTAAAATAAGTAAAATATTCTGATAATTTGAAGACTGGATTATTGGCTGGTAATTCGGCTGTGGCTTTTTTTGAATTTACTGGTTGTTTAGAAGTAGATGGCTGGTCAGATATTGGGCTTGATAATTCTTTTTCTTTTTCTTGGGCTTGGCTCTTTATGATCTGAAGTAAAGGGGTTATTTTTTGGGTTAACTCTTTCCCAACTTTATTTGGGTCTTCCTTTTCTTTCACTTCTGGATTTATATGACTATTTAATCTTTCTTCCAGTTTCCCTACTCTATCAAAGAGTGTATCCAACTGGTTAAATATTTTTGTAAAATTTGTATTTATTGGACTGAGCATTAAATTCATATTTAGTTCCACCACTTGGAACCTCATATTAATTTGCTCAATTAAATTTCTCATTTCCTCAGAAGTCTCATTACTTGTCGGAGTTACAGGTCTTCCTGATTCCATCTGCTCAAAAAATCAGCAATTAAATTATTCTGACCTTTAATATATTCAATTTCATAATCATAATATGCCATATCACTCTGCCATTTAATTAACATTTTGTTACTTAATTTATTAGTCTTAATTCCTTTATCTAACCAATGCTTTACTTGGGTATTATCAGTTTTTATAACAAATTTAGTATTTACTATAAATAACTCAAACTTTTCTACTGCTTTTACTATTGCCAAAAATTCCTTCCAATTTGAATGATACCTAGATTGAGAATCATTAAATTTTCCACTTGAGTATTTTGTAATTGTTTCTTTTCCTTCATTATCTTCATGATATAAGGCTGCTCCCCAATAATTTTCTGATGCATCTGTATAAATTATCCATTTTACATTATTATCTGTTGGGATAGTTAATCTTGGTAAATTTTGACATAATTTCTTAATTTGTCCTATAATCTCTTTTGTCTGGTCATTCCATATCCATGTACTTTTTTCTCCTGCTAATCTAGATATTTTAGCAGTTAATTTTGATAAATTAGGTATATAATTCCTAGCTTGATTTACTAATCCTAAAAATGACTGTAATTCCTTCTTATTCTTTATTTCTGAGAATTCCAATACTTTTTTACTTATATGTTCTTGTAATTCTATTCCTTCGGGTGAAATATATTGTCCTAAAAATCCTATTCTATTTTTTCTTAATTCTGCTTTATTTGGTGATATATTTAATCCTTTATTTTCTATTAATTCAATAAATTTTTCTAAATGTTCTTCATGTATTTGTTCATTTTCTGAGAATATTAAAATATCATCAATATAAATAACAGCAAAGTTTTTTATTGGTAATAACAATTTAGTTACATATTCTTGAAATATACTTGGACTATTGTGAAATCCCATTGGTAGTACATTCCATTCATATAATCCTTCTGATGTACTGAAAGCAGTATATTTTTTACTTTCTTCTTTTAACTTTATCTGAAAAAATCCTGATTTACAATCAAACTTACTAAAAATTCTTTTTCCTCTTATTAAGTTAAATAATAATTCTATTTTAGGTATAGGATATCTATTTCTTATAGCTAAGTCATTTAATTTTTTATAATTTATTACCATTCTTGATTTTCCTCTTTTTTCTTCACTATGTTTTACTACAATCATAGCAGGTGAAGAATATTCAGATTTACTTTCCCTAATTAAGTCATATTTTTTCATTTCATTTGTATGCATTTCAAATTCCTTTTTATCCTGTTCTGTCCATGGATAAGGTTTACAATTTATTTCTCTACTATAATCTCTTAGCTCTATCTTTGCTAATGGTTTTGATTTTTCCCAATGAATTAAAGGGTTTTCACTATAATTTTCTATTAGTCTTTGTTCTATTGTCTTTTTTATTTTTCCTTCTATTATATTAAGTCTTATAATTTCTTCAGGTTCTACCTCTTTTATTATTAATGTTGATAACATATGATTTATTTCTATAGGTTTATTATTTTCTAAATATTGTACTTCGTTTTCATTATATTTCTTTTGAAATTTTTCATCCTTCCTTCTATAAGGATTAGTTATTCTTATTCCCCATGCTTCATGCTTACAAGGTGTGGTTAGTATAATAGCTTTTTCTATTAAGTGTAGAGGATAATATTGACTTAAAAAGTCTAATCCTAATATTACATCACAAGAAGGTTCATTATATTGATTTAATTCTTGTATAACCAATTCATATTCTCCTATCTGTATATTAACATTTCTTGATTCTAATTCTATCATATGTATTTCTTTTCCTGCACTTTCCATTCTTAACATTTTTTGTTTTCTTTTCCATAGTTCTGGTGGTAAGACATTATATTTTGCTACTGTTAAATTTGCTCCTGTGTCTACTAGTGCATGATATTTCCTAGATCTATATTTTTGATAGTTGAATTTTACTAATATGAAAAACAATCTTCTATTATTCATTCATGCTCTACTTAACATGTCTAATCTTTTTTTTGTTCTTACTAACATTCTTTGTTTTGCTATATAATTCCACATTACTGGTACCCTCATATACCATGTCCTTCCTGCTACATAATTTAATGTTGTTGTTGGTTTCTTCATTTGTTTTCTTATCCATCTTAAGTTACTTTTAGACATCAAATTTATATTATAAGTTTTATTATTTATCCCTACTAACATTTCGGTATGATTAAAGTTTGATGATTTATATTTATCATTATTCTGTCTTGTTGTATCCTATATGGTTTTACTGCTTTCAAAAAGTCTGATCCTAGCGTAACTTTATGTTCATTGTCAGTATTTTCTTCTACCCAAATTTTCATACTCATTATATCCCTTTTATTAAATCTTATATTTATATTTGTCTTAGTTCCTTCTTCATCTATTTCTAAATTATTTTCTGTATACTGTTCTTCAATAAAACTTTTACTTATTTCTTGATCAACTAATGCTTTTATTTCTTCCCATATGGCTTCCTTCTTTATTTCTAACTTTATATAGTACTTTTGTTCTGTTAAATTTATTTGCCTACTTCTTGGTCTAATTTGTGCTAAACTAGTTGTTATTGGTATTTCTGCTAACATATTTGCTTCTATATCTGTATCATGTTCATCTATGTTACTTCCTGTTCTTACTATGTTTCCTCTTCTGGATTCAGGTCTAGTTATTGGAATATCTATACTTCTTCTTGGGATTTCTAATCTCCTTGGGATTTCTAGACTTCTTCGTGCTGCAGTATTTATATTTATATTTAAGTCTGGTGCATTTATTCTTAACATTCTTTGTCCTAATGTATTATTAGTTTGTATTCTTCTAGGGTTTTCTATTTGGTTTATATTAGCAGTTCTATCTAATTCTATTTGTAATTGTTCTGGGATTGTTATATTTGTCGGATCTAATGGTATTTCTTGTAATATTGGCATAAAGTTTTTATCTATAGTTATTCTTCCTTGTGATCTATTATATATCTTATGTTCATTTGTAAATACTAGTCCTATCATAGCAGTTATACTTATTGTTTTAGCTCCTCTTAACATTTGTATTCCTCCTAGTTTATGGTAAACTATTATGGATTGGTCTATATGTTCATCTGCTCTTGATATTGCAAAATTTGTATTTACTGTAAATTTTAATTTTTGGTATATTAAGTTTCCTGTTAATATTCCTAATACACTATCCTGCACATTACTTATTATTCTTCCATCTGTTATTAACAATTCTATAGGTGAGTTTATTCCTTCTCTAAAATAAGCTTTTACTAATAATTGTACTCCTGCTATATAAATTTATGTTACTTCATCTTTAAATGATAATCTCCAAATTTCATTTTCAATTAATGCTTTACTTACTAGTGGTATTCTAAGTATTCCTTCTGTTAACGTTGATTCTATGGGATGTTTCTTTTCTAAAACTACACATGTCTTCTTTTCATTTCTATTCTTTTTTATTATTTTACTCACTTTACTTATAAATCCTTTTTTGTAACATTGTGTTACTAATTACCTAATTAACCAATAATATTTATTTCAATTCATTAAGCTCTAATCTAACTATGATAGAAAAAGGAATTTCCATAATATTAATATCTCTATCATAGTTAGAAAAGATTATTCTAAACCTTTTATAATTTATCCATGATAGGAAAGAATAAACTAATACAACCTGAATACTATCATGGATAATTAATAGCTAACCATGTTAGAAAAGAATCACCTAACATGGTTAGAAAAATAAACAACCTAATGTTCAAAAATATCAAATACATATAAATATATGCGGAAACGTATGCAGGCCTATACAAATTGGCAATATACAATTTAAATAGCCTATATAGCTCCTACTACCTAATACCCTTTCCTGCTGCTTGCATCAGTGCATGAATACCTGCAAAAATGTCAGTAATCGTGGGATGAGACAATTTGTCCCAGTAATCACCGCTTAACTCACTATAACAGTGAGATGTGCGGTAGCGAGGGCGTCTAAAGGGTACCACATTTAAAACCAATACTATATATATATACAAGTTAAGTCTTTCCTTCATCATTCAAGTTCCCCCTTCTAAATCAATTCAAATTCATCATCTCTATTTCCCACATATCACTCAAATCCCTCAGTCAATTCCAAATCAACTCAACAGACGAAAATAAACGTGATTGACACTGTGCCCAGTCTCAAATCTGAAAGCATAAAAAGGGAGCACTTTAAATAGTGAAAACGTCCCTGAAAAGGGAGCACTATAAAAAGTGAAAACGTCCCTGGTTCCTTTAAAATCCGAGGAACCTGTACAATTAACCTATCGATTGCGCAGATCGATAGGTTACATCGGCCGACGGTACTATCAGTGTCATGCAATGCTCACTATAACCTATCAATATCCTATCAATATCACTTCCACAATGACATCATTCATATCCATCAACCTTAACCTCATTCAATATTTCAATATCACAACCTCAATAATCAACAACAACATCAATATCAACATCACCTTTCAATCTATTATCCACAATATCTTTCCAAAATCTAAACTCATAACTAATTCCTTTTCTATACTCAAAACCTCTCAATATCCAACACCTGCAAATATATCACACAATTCCATAATATCCAGCAACACCACCAGCCAGGATACTACATATAATAAGTCAAATTCTTTATATGAAAGTAATCGTGTTTGAAAGGCACCCGATAGCCTGTTTTATATAAAAATACCTTTTCAAAAATAATATTTATATGGAGGGTGAAAAGGGATTTTGAAAATCCCAGCTAACGTCACCCTCAATGTTATAGCAAGGGTAAGTGTGATTACCTGTCGCCCTTTAGCACTTTTCTGCCTTTCCTCACCGTTTCCTCCCCTTCAAGTATAATCATCATTATATGCTCCTATAATGATATGATACATAATGGTATATATTAATATCATTTTCACTTTATAATACTTTGACGTCTCTCTCGTTCGAATTACTACCCATTTTTCCCTTTTCCATTTCAAATTCTCTAATCATTTTAGATTTTAAGTTTGCTACATACACATTTACAAAACAACATGATCAATATCAAAGAACTCAAACATTTCCCACCATTTGCACTTCTCATACACATGCATTATTCATATCATAGCAATTCTCATTCTTTAATCTTGTTATCATCCTTATACAATTCACACATACACAACTAAACTATAATTTTAGATGACTTATTACGTAAGCATTTGTTTTGAAAATTAGAACCTCCAAGCTAGGACCAATTTGAATAGCAAAACAAAATCTAACATACAAGCAAACACATCTAAACTTCAAGAATTCTTTAATAACTCGAACCAACCTGTCTCATGGATTAAAAGAAAGCAATAAAGCTTGTTTGCACTTAAAAATCATGGAATAGAATATTAAAGTCAGATTTAAATCTTGATTTCAAACCTTAAAGTAAGGCACATCAGAATATTGTTTAACATATATAGCATAATGTACTTTTATACCACCGTTAAATCCAACCATTTTAACGCAAATTTCCTTAGGACCCATTGACCATGACAAGAAAGAAAAGAGAAACCAAAAACATCACACATAATCAGTACACATACAAAAAGCATATAACTTTTAGAATCATTCTAACCAATCATTTGATTCCAAGCAAAATCCTACCCTTCTTTAGTACTTAGCAAATCATTAAATCCCAACATCTAATCATGAATCATACCTTCAAGGACCAATTTCAACAACTCTCAAATTGACAAGAAACTTGGAAATAAACACATACAAAATCATAACCATTTTCAATCATACTTCAACAAAGTTCCTAAACAATTCTATCATACTTGTCGCTATTTATAGGAGAACACTAGAGAAGTCTAACATTCACATATATCAGCAAAAACATCAACTTTATACATTCATGAAAAACATCTCCAGCTCTAGTTAATTTACTTGAGTAATACTCATGTTTTCACCATGAAATATCACTATTAACATAACGTCCCATTAATCATATGTCCTGCTCAATCAAATATCCTAACATAACTTCAAATTCCATTTAATCATAAATAGAAACTAATATGCAGCAACCAGAATCCAATTTGATGAATGGAGAAAGGAGAGTTCAAAAATCTAAAATTACACAACTCACATATAGAACATGTAATGCAACCAAACTATTTCATCATACTTTTACATCCAGAATTTAAAGGTCAGCAATTCAACAAGGGCACATTACTATAACAACATATTCAGATGCACTAAATAAAGAATCCACACATAAACCACATACATACCGCAAATTTATCTTTTATCAAATATCCAGAATATAAAATAAACCCCAAAAACTACAAAACTATTCCAAAACCTGCAGAAAGCACAATTTAATAGCATACCAACTTTATCCACCACAAACAAAATCATTCATGCTTTACAAACTAACATAATTCCTTATTGCACATTCCTCATACACACACACATATTTCAGTATACCGCATAAAACCAAATTCATTTGACAGAGGAGAGGGCAAAGAATAAAATCAACACCCTCACATGTACATGTAGCCACCTAACATCAATCCCACAATTATAACAACATCACAACAGATTCCTAATTAGAAATTTAGAAATTTTGGACCTAAAGTCCTCTTATACATGGACAGATTAGGGCTGTCCAATCTTAGGGTTTTCATAGAAACCATCAAATTCTTAATCCACTCACAAATCTTTGCTCAAAACACACAAAAATATAAAGTTTAGTATTATTCCAGCTTATTATTTGACCCAAACTTCAGAATCCCCACCTCAATCAGTTATGCCTCCATTCAAATCTCACCCGGTATAGCAGAAAAGAAAGCAAAATGGAAAGATTATAGCTACCTGAGCTCATTGTCGCCAGATTCCGCCATTAACCGCCGTCAGAACTCGCCGGAAAATGGCCACTAAGGTGACTGGCCGAGATTTAAAGGAAAAAGGAGAGAAACATAAGAAAAATGAAGGGAACAAAGTTTAGAAAAAGGAAAATGGCTTGAGAAACCAAAAGAAGCCGAAAATCTTACCTACCACCGTCGTACTCCATGATTTCTGCCGGAATCGACGAAGCCTCGCCGGAAGATGAAGAAGACGGTGAGGAGATGAAGCTCACCGGAACGAAGGGAATGGACGGCGGAGGAAGGAAAAGTCGGAGCTCACGAGAGAGGGGAGAGAGGAGTGAAGTATGGCGGCAGGCTTGCCGCCGCCGCTGCTTCGCTTGAGACGGAGGGAGAAAGAAGACGGAATAAGGAGAAGGCGAAGATGAAGAAAAAATATATGGGGGGGGCCGACTTTTAAAGAAAAATGAGGAAGGGTGTGTTTGGTTAAGGAGAAATAAGGGTGGTTTTTGATAATTAAGGCCTAAACTCGCCATAGTATACTCATTTTGATTTAAAACCACTTAAACCAGCCTCCAATCTTCCTAAACTTCAAAATATTTTTAGCTTTACCACTCCCTCATATTTCAAACTCTTCATTTCTTAATTAATTATATGTACATTGATTACTCAAAATTTTCCAAATGTCCTTAAAAATCACCAAAAATTCCTAAAAATTCCAAAATTTCCCAAAATACTCTCTAATCCTGAATTAAATTTTTCAGGATGTTACAATTCTCCCCACCTTTTAAGAATTTTGTCCCCAAAATTTACTAAACATACACCTTAAACAAAGAAAATTCTTAAGTCCACCTTCCATTCATCATGTTAACTCTAAAAATTTTACTACAACTTAATACACTAATCACCATTCTTCATCATTTATCCTCATTCAATCTATATAGTAATCACCAATACTCATTCCACTTCTCCTAGCTCACCCTCACTTACTAGTCACCCTAATCTCAAATTACCTATATGATAGTCCAACATCCTAATTGGCAAGGCATATACAACTGTCTTTCCCAAATTTAATCAAACTATTGTCTTTCCTCGACTATAGTCCTTCGTCTTTCAACTATTTAAATGGTCACACTTCCAATCACAGTCGTTCCTACAGTAAGTCATTTAACATTTGGAACAACATTTCAATTAAACTCCAATCAGAAATTCCTTCAATTTCCCAAAATTCCTCAACTAATATCCAATTAATCATTAATATTTTATATCGTTTTACTTCCTTTTCTCTCACTTTCCTTCAAAATCACATTCATGATCCTTATCATAACTAAACCACCAGTAAATCACGAACAAATATGATCCAAATACAACATGCAAAAATTGATTTCCTACTCAGATCCTCATATCTTCTCTACTACTCAAACACATGCCTAACATATCAAATCGACGTTGATGAATATACACAAAGCTTTTTATTTATGTCTTATTACTTGAGCCAATTGCATATGTAAAAGTTTAATAGTTTCTGACCTAGTAGAATAAGCATCAACACGATAGAAGAAAGAAAAGAAATATTGAGTCTCTTTTCCAACCAAAAGATTCAATTCATTTACCGCCTATTTTGTTCGATGTCACCAACAACCCAAAAATTAGTTTCTTACAAATTCCCATCTAAAGGACAACAAAGCTATACAAACATAAATAATTTCCTAGTTCGTTGGCAAATGATACAACAAAAACTAAACTCCTTGCAATCCATCATGGACACAGCCATACCACTCAAACAGAATTTTCTTCACTAACATTTCAAGTAAAAATATCAATAGGCGTCCAAACTGCATGCCTACAATCCTTACATACACTCAAACCAAACAGAGGCATAATTATATCAACTCATATCAGCAACCCTAAACATAATTTACAGCAACCTAAATTATTTTGATCGTTTCAAAACAAAACAGCACCATTATAGATTTTTCTTGTGAGCCATGTACTCTTAATGAAATTTGAACTATATTTTTTATATTACCAAATTGGATTACTCATAGGAACTAATACCCAAATAAGTTCCTAACCATTACGTACACATAGTAGCATTAAACTCATCATAGATTTCACCATTAACATGACAAAACAATAAAATTCACTTCTAAATAGCCCATATTTCAAACATCACAAAATCCGACCTAATTCATTGTTAAAACCATCATAAATAAAAATCAATAATAACAACTTTAGTCACTTTAATATATTTCCACACCTTTGCAATCAACCAACCAAGATTCACTCAAAACAAAGTCAATCCACATCAGTAATTGTGGTTCACAATTTCACCATGAGACACTTACTGACTCCATTTTCAATAGACTAAATCAATAAAAGAAACCATATTTCATGCTTTCCACCATGTTTTAAAACCCATACTATCACTTCACAATTCTAGTTCATTTACCAAGTAGAGCATATATAAGAATCCTATATATTTCAATCCAGTCGGCCATGAAAACCCTAGCCCAAAGTCATATCCAAAGAAAGATCCACAAAGGTCCACTGTTACAGTTACAAGGATCATATATCCCCCCAATCAAACTTAATTCCAACCAACGCAAAACACGACTTCATAATCACAAATAAAACATGTGAAGGGATTATACTCATTTAATTCTAATATCATATATTATTTCCCATGAACCTATCAAACACAAGCAATTATACAATAGAATCAACCCAAGCCTAAACATACAAGCATAATAGTACATATCACACCATCATCATTATTCCCAACAAAACGGATCGTGAGTAACAATTAATTACAATCAGATTTTCAATCAAATAATCAGAAATAACTTAATATCTACATATGACTAATACTTTTTACTTCATATAGATGAGTATCAATAACATAAATCATAAGGGTAAAGAAAATATCCATTGTTTTATCATTCTTAAAACGTAATCTATGACATCTAACACCCAAGATGAATTTCACAATACTTAAATCCATCAATCAACCAAATGATAACAAGCTTACCAACAATTATCAACCATAACTTTTTCAATCACATAATATCAATTTGCAAAACCTTTTCAATTAAAACAATAATCAATTTTAAATAAACAACTTACCGTTATTTCGCTTAATAATGATGGGAAACATCCACTCATGAAGAAGTAAGGGCTACCAACATCTATAATCAAGGGGGCTGCTTCCAGTCACTAAATTTAGTGAGGAAGCCTCCAGCCGCTTAATATAAATGGGCAACAATCCTTACTACCCATGATGATGGAATCTCCAACCATTACTAATTGAAAGATAATCGAAACATAGAAGAGGAAGAATAAAATCAATAAAAGTTATAATAAGAATTTAATTGAAATCACTTGGATAGAATAACTTGATCATCAGTTAACAAATTTATCACCTATCAACAGAATAAAGCAACTAATACAACTAATTTGGACATTTACATACACAAATAATAACAAAATAACAATTTTAGTAAAATTTCAATTGAAACAATCAAACAAAACAAGTTAATTCATCAACTAACCAAACAATTCAAAAATTTCTAAACAACTACAATACAAGGTCAACAATTCTTATTCATTATTAATTGTCATTTTCGATTTCTCTTAGTCCCTTAACCCAATAAGGTATCTCATGATGCCTCGACTATGATTATGGCCGGCACATAACTATACTCGAGACCCCAGAGAAGCATCCTTATTTCGCTATTTTTCCTAAATTTTATACATATCAACATTAGTTTTGTTATTCTTTCTATGTTCATCTCAATCTCTCCACAGTACCTATTCAATTTCTCTTATCACTCTCTCCCCACCACGGGACGAGCGATAATCCTCTCAAAAAGGCCAGATATTCATGCACAGAAGGAAGGGAATACTAAGAATGTATATTGCCAATCTATATGGAATGCAGCACAGTCCAGGGTTATCGTATACCAAATACTGATAACCAAGTTGTAACATTGTGTTACTAATTACCTAATTAACCAATAATATTTATTTCAATTCATTAAGCTCTAATCTAACTATGATAGAAAAAGGAATTTCCATAATATTAATATCTCTATCATAGTTAGAAAAGATTATTCTAAACCTTTTATAATTTATCCATGATAGGAAAGAATAAACTAATACAACCTGAATACTATCATGGATAATTAATAGCTAACCATGTTAGAAAAGAATCACCTAACATGGTTAGAAAAATAAACAACCTAATGTTCAAAAATATCAAATACATATAAATATATGCGGAAACGTATGCAGGCCTATACAAATTGGCAATATACAATTTAAATAGCCTATATAGCTCCTACTACCTAATACCCTTTCCTGCTGCTTGCATCAGTGCATGAATACCTGCAAAAATGTCAGTAATCGTGGGATGAGACAATTTGTCCCAGTAATCACCGCTTAACTCACTATAACAGTGAGATGTGCGGTAGCGAGGGCGTCTAAAGGGTACCACATTTAAAACCAATACTATATATATATACAAGTTAAGTCTTTCCTTCATCATTCAAGTTCCCCCTTCTAAATCAATTCAAATTCATCATCTCTATTTCCCACATATCACTCAAATCCCTCAGTCAATTCCAAATCAACTCAACAGACGAAAATAAACGTGATTGACACTGTGCCCAGTCTCAAATCTGAAAGCATAAAAAGGGAGCACTTTAAATAGTGAAAACGTCCCTGAAAAGGGAGCACTATAAAAAGTGAAAACGTCCCTGGTTCCTTTAAAATCCGAGGAACCTGTACAATTAACCTATCGATTGCGCAGATCGATAGGTTACATCGGCCGACGGTACTATCAGTGTCATGCAATGCTCACTATAACCTATCAATATCCTATCAATATCACTTCCACAATGACATCATTCATATCCATCAACCTTAACCTCATTCAATATTTCAATATCACAACCTCAATAATCAACAACAACATCAATATCAACATCACCTTTCAATCTATTATCCACAATATCTTTCCAAAATCTAAACTCATAACTAATTCCTTTTCTATACTCAAAACCTCTCAATATCCAACACCTGCAAATATATCACACAATTCCATAATATCCAGCAACACCACCAGCCAGGATACTACATATAATAAGTCAAATTCTTTATATGAAAGTAATCGTGTTTGAAAGGCACCCGATAGCCTGTTTTATATAAAAATACCTTTTCAAAAATAATATTTATATGGAGGGTGAAAAGGGATTTTGAAAATCCCAGCTAACGTCACCCTCAATGTTATAGCAAGGGTAAGTGTGATTACCTGTCGCCCTTTAGCACTTTTCTGCCTTTCCTCACCGTTTCCTCCCCTTCAAGTATAATCATCATTATATGCTCCTATAATGATATGATACATAATGGTATATATTAATATCATTTTCACTTTATAATACTTTGACGTCTCTCTCGTTCGAATTACTACCCATTTTTCCCTTTTCCATTTCAAATTCTCTAATCATTTTAGATTTTAAGTTTGCTACATACACATTTACAAAACAACATGATCAATATCAAAGAACTCAAACATTTCCCACCATTTGCACTTCTCATACACATGCATTATTCATATCATAGCAATTCTCATTCTTTAATCTTGTTATCATCCTTATACAATTCACACATACACAACTAAACTATAATTTTAGATGACTTATTACGTAAGCATTTGTTTTGAAAATTAGAACCTCCAAGCTAGGACCAATTTGAATAGCAAAACAAAATCTAACATACAAGCAAACACATCTAAACTTCAAGAATTCTTTAATAACTCGAACCAACCTGTCTCATGGATTAAAAGAAAGCAATAAAGCTTGTTTGCACTTAAAAATCATGGAATAGAATATTAAAGTCAGATTTAAATCTTGATTTCAAACCTTAAAGTAAGGCACATCAGAATATTGTTTAACATATATAGCATAATGTACTTTTATACCACCGTTAAATCCAACCATTTTAACGCAAATTTCCTTAGGACCCATTGACCATGACAAGAAAGAAAAGAGAAACCAAAAACATCACACATAATCAGTACACATACAAAAAGCATATAACTTTTAGAATCATTCTAACCAATCATTTGATTCCAAGCAAAATCCTACCCTTCTTTAGTACTTAGCAAATCATTAAATCCCAACATCTAATCATGAATCATACCTTCAAGGACCAATTTCAACAACTCTCAAATTGACAAGAAACTTGGAAATAAACACATACAAAATCATAACCATTTTCAATCATACTTCAACAAAGTTCCTAAACAATTCTATCATACTTGTCGCTATTTATAGGAGAACACTAGAGAAGTCTAACATTCACATATATCAGCAAAAACATCAACTTTATACATTCATGAAAAACATCTCCAGCTCTAGTTAATTTACTTGAGTAATACTCATGTTTTCACCATGAAATATCACTATTAACATAACGTCCCATTAATCATATGTCCTGCTCAATCAAATATCCTAACATAACTTCAAATTCCATTTAATCATAAATAGAAACTAATATGCAGCAACCAGAATCCAATTTGATGAATGGAGAAAGGAGAGTTCAAAAATCTAAAATTACACAACTCACATATAGAACATGTAATGCAACCAAACTATTTCATCATACTTTTACATCCAGAATTTAAAGGTCAGCAATTCAACAAGGGCACATTACTATAACAACATATTCAGATGCACTAAATAAAGAATCCACACATAAACCACATACATACCGCAAATTTATCTTTTATCAAATATCCAGAATATAAAATAAACCCCAAAAACTACAAAACTATTCCAAAACCTGCAGAAAGCACAATTTAATAGCATACCAACTTTATCCACCACAAACAAAATCATTCATGCTTTACAAACTAACATAATTCCTTATTGCACATTCCTCATACACACACACATATTTCAGTATACCGCATAAAACCAAATTCATTTGACAGAGGAGAGGGCAAAGAATAAAATCAACACCCTCACATGTACATGTAGCCACCTAACATCAATCCCACAATTATAACAACATCACAACAGATTCCTAATTAGAAATTTAGAAATTTTGGACCTAAAGTCCTCTTATACATGGACAGATTAGGGCTGTCCAATCTTAGGGTTTTCATAGAAACCATCAAATTCTTAATCCACTCACAAATCTTTGCTCAAAACACACAAAAATATAAAGTTTAGTATTATTCCAGCTTATTATTTGACCCAAACTTCAGAATCCCCACCTCAATCAGTTATGCCTCCATTCAAATCTCACCCGGTATAGCAGAAAAGAAAGCAAAATGGAAAGATTATAGCTACCTGAGCTCATTGTCGCCAGATTCCGCCATTAACCGCCGTCAGAACTCGCCGGAAAATGGCCACTAAGGTGACTGGCCGAGATTTAAAGGAAAAAGGAGAGAAACATAAGAAAAATGAAGGGAACAAAGTTTAGAAAAAGGAAAATGGCTTGAGAAACCAAAAGAAGCCGAAAATCTTACCTACCACCGTCGTACTCCATGATTTCTGCCGGAATCGACGAAGCCTCGCCGGAAGATGAAGAAGACGGTGAGGAGATGAAGCTCACCGGAACGAAGGGAATGGACGGCGGAGGAAGGAAAAGTCGGAGCTCACGAGAGAGGGGAGAGAGGAGTGAAGTATGGCGGCAGGCTTGCCGCCGCCGCTGCTTCGCTTGAGACGGAGGGAGAAAGAAGACGGAATAAGGAGAAGGCGAAGATGAAGAAAAAATATATGGGGGGGGCCGACTTTTAAAGAAAAATGAGGAAGGGTGTGTTTGGTTAAGGAGAAATAAGGGTGGTTTTTGATAATTAAGGCCTAAACTCGCCATAGTATACTCATTTTGATTTAAAACCACTTAAACCAGCCTCCAATCTTCCTAAACTTCAAAATATTTTTAGCTTTACCACTCCCTCATATTTCAAACTCTTCATTTCTTAATTAATTATATGTACATTGATTACTCAAAATTTTCCAAATGTCCTTAAAAATCACCAAAAATTCCTAAAAATTCCAAAATTTCCCAAAATACTCTCTAATCCTGAATTAAATTTTTCAGGATGTTACATTTTTCACCATTAAATTCTTCTGGTTTCAAATCTAATTTTATATCTTTTATTTTATTATATTGTTTTTCATTAAATGTGATTCTTCGTTCACATATACCTTCTTTGCTACTTATTATATTCTTCATATTCTATCTCATTATTACTACTTTGTCCTTCTTCACTAATATTCATCATATATAACATCATATTTTCTTCTTCTTCTGATATTTCAGAAATTTCTGATTCAGATTCTTCTTCTATTTCTTTTAACTTATATATTTCTATATCAGACTGTTCTAATTCACTATAAATTGGTTCATCAATTTCTAAGGGTTCTAATTCCCAATTTTCAGCTTGTTCTAATATCTTCATAAATTTCTTTTCTTTGGGTTCTGGACAATTAGTACTTATATGTCCTATTTTTCCACAATTATAACATTTACATTTTTTAGGTTTTTTACTATAATTTATCTTCCTTTTCCCTTTCTTAAAGTATTTTCTTGGTTTGAATTTTCTGTAAAATTTTTCTTTTGGATATTTTTTAAATTTATACTTAGTTTTTCTTTTTCCTCTTTTATCTCTTCTTCTTATTTTCCTTTCTTCACATCCCCATTTATGAGGTTTTTCAAATTCTCCACATTTTATTATTAACTTGTTTGTCTTATAATATTTCTTATTTCTCCATGCTCTTTTGCATGCATCTGATAAATATTCTCTTAAATATTCTTCTCTTCTTCCCATTGTATCTACAAATGGTAATAAATCTACATTTCCTATGTGTTTATAATAATCTTCCATTATAGTTTCTGAGATTAATCTAGGCAATTTCCTATAAAATAATTCCAGGTAAAATTTTTGTGTATTATAATCTTCCATTCTAGCCTCATAATAATATTTCTTAAATTCACAAATATATTGTTCTAAATATTTTGGATTTAGTGAACATATTTCTATTTGATATAATTTTTCTATTGCTCTTGTTTTTGTTGTAGATTCATTTAATGCTACGCTTCTTCCTAGAAATTCATTTCTAATTAAAGTTTCATATTTTCTAATTAACATTGCTATATATTCTTTTATATCATTATATGTACCTTGTTCTATATGTCTTGCATGTATTCTAAATACTTCTGTTTTACTTTTCCACCAGTTATTAACATTTCCTAGAAAACTTGCTTCTATTACAATTGGTATAAATTGTGGATTTAAACTTTTTCCTATAAGAGCTACCAAATGTGATTTACTCCATTCTTGTAATCTTTTTTCATTATCTAAATTACAATCTAAATCTAACCATATTCCCATACTTGGTATTACTCTTGTTTCATATTGTTCTAAAGGTGTTGGTGTAAATCTAGATTTATTTGGTGTTTCAAATGAAAACTCAAAACTCTTTTGATTTATTGGTTGTTTATGATATAGTACACTATCTTGTTCTTCTTCCTCTCTTCTTTGTCTCATTTCTTGATGTAGTTGTTGCTGTGATGTTTCTGATGTTCCTTCATTTTTTGGTGGTTCTAATTGCCTTTCCATATTAATCTGAAAACTGTCGTCTTCTTTTATATTTATTTTTGTAGCATATTGGAATTCTTTCCTTATTTGTTCTATCTTTTCTTCTTCCTGTCCCATTATCTCTTCTATTTCATCATCATCTATATTTTCTAAAACATTCATCATGTTTATACTAATGCCCTTATTTTTCTTGTCTTTCTGCTAATATTAGCTATACATAATACTATATATTATATATAGTATATATATAGCTAATATTAGCTATATATATACTATATATATACATAATACTATATATATATATATATATATAATATTAGCTATATATAATATTAGCTAATATTTTATATATATATATATATATATATATGAATTACAGGGTGAACCGACCAATCGAATTCATATGTATATATATATATAAATGCAAAACATTAAAATTAAATATGCACAACAGGAATTTTCGAGAGAAATTAAAGGGCATATGAATTACAGGCGATGAACCGACCATTCGAATTCATTGTGACAGCCTCTCTAACCCTCCGAAAGGGGTAAGGATATGATGCGAGGAAACAAATAAATAAACATAAATAGTATTATATATATAATATAATAATAATAAATGGCATAATAAAAATAAATGACATTATTATATATATATATATATATATATAAGAGTATATGTGTGTATATTATCAATAACACTAAAAACAAATGTAAAGAACATACCTTAATTTTGGAGCAAATTCGTGCTGATAACGTGTTATGAAATAAGAAGAAAAATTATGATCATAAGAAGAAAGATGAAGAAAATTTATGTAAGGCTAGAAGGGGGAGGAATAGAGCATTTCTCATTCACATATTTCTTGGTACAAAATGTCTTGTATTTAACCTCTATTTATAGGCCTTCATACATTAAATCCTAGAGCTATGGTTACAAGAATTAAAGAAGATCATAATGACTTATAATTATAAGAAACCTCCACAAGTCATTCATGGGGAGGTTATAGGAAAAGGAATCCTAAGAGTTGTGGAATCACATGGACATCCACTCATACAACAATATGTCAATATTCATAACATGATAAAAGTTTTGATCATTCTTGATTCCAGGGACATAACATTCTGCCCAGAAAATATCTTCTCCAGAAATGTAAACTTGCTAGCCTGCTTCGATTCAATAGATTCATGCAAACACATACATACACAATCATTCATGAAAAATACAAATAAAGAATGTAAACATCAAATACTTCAACACTCATAAAGAATGTAAACTACAACTGTTGTTTCTGTACTCTGCCTTGGTAGAAGATTTGGTAACTGCTGTTTACTTATAAAACGACCAGGAAAACAAATTTAGCCCAAAGTAAGAAACAAAAGCCTATGGTGCTTCTTTTTTTCATTACAATCTGAAGCCCAATTTGCATCAATAAAAAACTGACCTAAAAACTAAAATATGCGATTGGCTGCCTTCCAATGTTTTTGCAGAGGTGCATACATGAACAGGCATACTTTATGTGCAGCATATTGAAGGTCACCAATAATAGACTAGTACATGAATGAATATATTAATGAAACTTGTTCCATCTTCGAGTAGTTTCAATTCTAACGTCATAGTAGTTTTAGTCCCTTGACAGAAATGATCCAACCATTCTTGAGAAAGTCATCGATGTACTTGTATTAAAGAAGAAAGAGACCACTATCAATGTAGCTAATGTTGCCAAGATCTTTGACCGTAAAGTCAATGTTTGAAGCCTATAGATAGCAATTCAAGCAGAATTTCTTTGCAACAATGAAATATTTTTTTACCATTTACTAGTTTTCAAATGCTTTCTCCGTCCCTGAATTGTTATAGAGTATATTGTTGTAGCTCTCATATGTTGAAAGATTCTTCCCGATTGGATCATTTGACTGGACGTTTCGCATTCTGCAACATCACACGCATTCAGCTGATAATTAAGAAATCACATGGCCAGGAAATATATTAACAAACATATAGAAAGAAAAAAGAGCCCAAGACTAGTATAAACAATGATCATTTTTGTCCAAGACCATGTTAGCCTCGCTGGCACTTACACGTGAACCCATTTTAAAAATTTGGGGGAGTTGGAGACACCAAAAAAAACAAACAATGAAGGAAAGTGCAGACTCACTTCCTCACTGACTCCTCTATTTTCCCTTTTTGTTTTTAGGATTGCAAACTAAGTTATAAATCTCTTCCATTCGACATCCACATCAATGTTAGAAAGTCAAAAGGGAAAAGATGAAGAAGACCAAGATGGCATCAGTAATTCAACACCTTGCTAAAATGCCACATCACCTTCACTACATTTTCTTCTTCTGCATTATCTTGAACTTTTCTGTGTCCAAGTCTACTCTGTATGATCAGGAGCACCAAGTCCTACTGAACATAAAACAGTACCTTAGTCCATTGTTCATTCAGTGGGCCCCACCAGATTCCTCACATTGTTCTTGGCCTGGCATCACCTGCACCCATGAGTCAGTCACAAAACTGAATTTTAGTAACATGGAAATCACCAGCAGTAATACAATGCCACCTTTCATTTGTGACCTCAAAAATCTCACCCATATTGATTTTCAGGCTAATTCGTTCTCTGGGGAGTTCCCAAAATTTCTGTACAACTGCACCAAGCTTGAGTACCTTGACCTCTCCAATAACTACTTTGGGGGTCAAATTCCAAACGATATTGACCAATTAACCGACCTGCGTTTCCTTAATCTTGGTTACAACTATTTCTTTGGTGACATTCCGGCGAGCATAGGGAGGCTGAAGGAGCTTAGAAACCTTCAACTTGCATATAATTTATTTAACGGCAGTATCCCAAATGAAATAGAGGACTTGTCCAACCTTGAATTATTGGACTTGAGCATCAACAATTATCTACCCCCTACACAGTTTCCATTGAGCTTCACCAAGTTGAAAAAATTGAAGACCCTTTGGATGTTCTCTTCAAATTTGATTGGGAAAATTCCAGAAAGTATTGGAGAAATGGTGAGTTTGGAGAAATTAGATTTATCCCAAAATAACTTAAGTGGGCGAATCCCCAGTGGTGTGTTTTTTCTGAAAAATCTAAGCATATTGTATCTTTGGAGCAATGGGTTGTCTGGGGAAATACCTACAGAAATTGATAAAGCTATGAATCTGACTGTGCTAGATGTTGCGAATAATTCTCTTACAGGAAAAATCCCAGATGGTTTAGGAAAGCTCAAAAGGCTAACTGATCTCGGTTTATGGATGAATCAACTATCAGGAGAGATAACAAAAAGCCTTGCTAATCTACCAGCTTTGGAACATTTCAGGGTTTCCCAAAACAACCTCTCAGGTACTCTTCCTCCTTACTTCGGCCGCTATTCCCCACTCAAAACGATTCATATTGCATCTAATAGATTGACGGGAAAATTGCCAGAGGATTTGTGTTACAATGGCAAGTTACAAGAAGTTACTGCTTCTTACAACATTCTAAGCGGGGAGCTACCTCAATGGGTAGTGACGTGCGATAGCTTGGCACACTTACGTCTTTCTGGTAACAGTTTTTCCAGCACTATTCCTAGCAGCATTTGGACAAAAAATAATTATGTTACTTTAATGATCGACGATAATAAGTTCACTGGTGAGCTCCCTCAAAGATTTACTTCAAATTTGGTCATGTTATCAGCAAGCAAAAATCTCCTGAATGGAAGTATTCCACAGCAGCTAACGGCTCTTCCCAATCTAACAACACTGCGGCTTGATCAGAACAAGCTAATAGGGCCACTGCCAACAGAAATCATATACTGGAAGTCTCTGCAATATCTAAGTTTGAGCTACAACCAACTCTCTGGACAAATTCCAAATGGAATCAGTAGTTTACCGTTACTTGAAACTCTAGACTTGTCAAATAATCAACTCTCTGGTCACCTTCCACCTCAACTTGGTAAATTATCAATGACACTCATATATCTCAATCTCTCCTCCAATAATTTCACGGGAAGGATTCCTAGAGAATTTGAAAAGTCTATTTATTCACACAGCTTTCTCAACAATTCTTATCTGTGTGCTGCTGATATATCTACAATAAACCTTCCCTTGTGCAGTTCTAGTTCCCAAAGGTCGAGAAGTAAGTCATCAATGTCTCCTCTAACCATAGTCATCACGCTAGTGGTCTCTTTGTTAGCAGCTTTGTTTGTGCTGCTCATACTAGTCAAACTCTACAAAACAAGAAGAAAGCGGAAATCGGATACATCATGGAAACTTACTTCCTTTCAAAGGTTGAATTTCACCGAAAAAGACATAATTCCCTCCATGACAGATGAAAATGTCATAGGGAGAGGTGGTTTCGGTACTGTCTATCGTGTTGCTGTTGAAGGTTTTGGCCATGTTGCTGTGAAAAAGATACGGAATCACATGTCAGAGCATGAGAGTATGAATGCATTCGAAGATGAAGTTAAGATCTTAGGCAATATTCGTCACAAAAATATTCTAAAGCTCTTGTGTTGTATTTCTAACAATAATACTGTTCTACTTGTTTGTGAATATCTAGAGAACTACAGCCTTGATCGCTGGTTGATCAAGAACAATTTAAACCATAATTTTGTTCTTGATTGGCCAAAAAGATTGCAGATAGCCATTGGAGCTGCACATGGTCTTGCCTATATGCACCAATTTTGTGCCCCTCCCATCATTCATCGTGATATTAAAACAAGTAACATCCTTTTGGATTTTGAGTTCAATGCAAAAATTGCAGACTTTGGTCTAGCTAGGATTTTGACTAAACCCAATGAACTCACCATGTCATCAGTGGCAGGCTCCTTCGGTTATATTGCTCCAGGTAAAATTTATTTGCAATATTTTCTCCCCCCATTTAAATTAATCATCTGATAGATTTTTCCACCTTCAAATGTAGAATACGTTCAAACATGCAGAATCACCGAAAAGATTGATGTGTATAGCTTTGGTGTAGTTCTATTGGTACTGGCAACTGGAAGGAAAGCAAATCAAGGAGATGAACACTCATCCCTTGCACAATGGGCAAGGCGATACGTCCAGCTTGATGAAGATGTGGTAGAAGAAGTTCTAGATAAAGAAATCAAGGAAGCATGCTTTGTGGATCAAATGAGTCGTGTCTTTAAGCTCGGGTTGATGTGTACTGCAATACAGCCATCTAGTAGGCCTTCCATGAATGAGGTGTCCTCAATACTACTTCGTTGCAGGGACCCCATTGTAGATTTGTAGATAAAGAATGTTGAATCTTTATTGCTGTAGCCTATAAGTATTCTTATAATAATTCAAAAAAAGAGATTATTTCTTTTTTTATCAGCAAAAAAAAACAGAGAGATTAGTTCATGTGTTCATCATTTTATCAGCGATTTTATCTTAAAATGACACATGTAAAATCTATAGCAAACTGCACTATTTATAAGTTTGTAACACAATTCATTCTTAAGGATTTGTGTAATGTTTGTATCTTTCTCAAGACAAAATGCTAGAAGAATAAAGAACAAGGTGGTCCTGAAATACATTTCTTACCAAATGCTTATACCAGGTCATTCCAAGAGGCCTTCTCTGTCAGTGCTCTCTCACACTCAGTTGGTCATTTCTCCATAATGTTGCTGTCCAACCTCTACTTTCCTCTGTTGCCTTCAAATACACTTATCAATTTTAGCAAACAAAATTCCACAAAGTTCAAATGACAAAACAAAATGCTACTGGTTTTAACAGACACTCAGAGAGCTACCTTTCTTTGGTACTCTATATCCTTTGCTACTTTCTCCAATTCCCTGATAGACTTGAATATGGAAGACAAACTAATATCATTATTTGAAATTTCACCTTCCAGTTTCTTTGCACTAATCTGCAATAATTAACTTGGTGAGGAATTAGGAATGTTTCTATTGAAGGACATATAAATAAATAAACTACAATTGAATCATAACTAATATCAATTGATACCAAATATATA
This sequence comes from Mimosa pudica, assembly GCA_029929735.1. NCBI lineage: Eukaryota > Viridiplantae > Streptophyta > Magnoliopsida > Fabales > Fabaceae > Mimosa > Mimosa pudica. Next base: position 4,533,874 of record JAKELP010000029.1, read on the forward strand.
TCTAGTTGGACTATTCATGCCTAGTGCAAGGGCCAGAACTAACCTAAAAGGCTAAAATGGACATATACCTGGAGTTCCTCTGCATACCATAGATAGTCAAAAGGCAAGAACTCCTCATCTGCTAGGCAAAGAGCAACTAGACCCAAACACAGGCCACCTGTTATTTCCTTCACATATGCAATTATTCACAGGTTATACACAATTGAATAAAGTAAGGAGATTTAAAGTTTATTAATCAGAAGCTATAAAAGAAGCTCCAAGACCAACCTGCTTAGTGCCTTTGAAAATTAGGGTCACCATATTTCTCCATCCAGTCAAAAATTATTATATAATGAGTGGTAAACTGGATAATCTGCAAGGGATTTTAATCAAGTCCAAGACCTTAAAATCAAAACATCAAAACCCCAAATGAATGATATACATCTAAAGAAATCTTTGAAAAATGTCTCCAATACATTAGTAGCATATGTCAATCACTGGTCTTTTAGTTGAAGTAGTTATGCTGATAATTCACATTGAATCAACACCAAAATAATACACATCCAAGATATCTAGTTCTTGAACTAGCCCACTGTTAACATGAATGCAACATACTAGTACGCATTAAACGATTTGAGACATCCATGTTCAACAATCAAGACATTAGCAAAATGAAAATATGGGTATGGCACGTAACGAAATTCCCTTCTATGGAAAATAAGGAATTTTCCCAAAGTCCAATCCTTTAGGTGTCAAAATTTGTTATAATGATATTCAATGTTATCTTCATTATGAATTCCTAAAGAGAAAGCTAACATGTTTTAGCTCAATTTTATTCTTCAGAAACAAAAGTTTGAAAAGAAAAATAGCAACTTCTTTCATACATTTGTGGTAGATAAATTTTTATCAATTTTTTCACTAGAAAAGTGAATCAACAATATAAAGGATCTGATTGACAAACCTGCATCAGGGCATAAATAGTAGTAACAAATAAATTTGGGTGATTACCTCTCCCAAAAGACACATCAGCTGATGGAATTCCCACATGTTGCACAAAAGCTGCATAATCTGATCTCCCACCTCCTAATCTACCAAACTATCCAAGGACCAACAAGTTGTTTTTGAGCATAGATATTGAGATTATATAAATTAAAACATTTAATCCTCAGAGACCACTCCATAGTTTGTTGAAAAGAAAAATAATTTCTTCTCATGGCAATGTGCAGCTTACAATAGAGAAAATACAATATGGGCAAAATAGTGACAAAATCATACGGCATTTAAAACTATAGGCATGGAGTTGAAGTGAGCAAAATTTAAGAGACAGAGTTACAGTTTAAGTCAAAACTAAAGGAACTGAGCTGTACCAAGTCAAAGTGCAGGCATTGAGTTATAATTGAGTCAAAATCACGGGCCAAAGGATTAATTTATCCTAAACATAAATATGTAATGTAAAACAATCACAATTGGCCTACCACAGGAAAACTACGAGAACCAGCCCATGATTCATAGATAGTGAATGAGGAATTCTCTGGGTCCTTGACTTTCAAACGAATCAATGTCAATATTGAAAAACAAGGATTAGTGACCACCCCATATAGTATTGAATCGTTGACCACATTTATATCCTTTTGGAGATTAATTCTGCAATATCTGTTGAGTTGCTTGTTTGATTAATTCTTCAAGCTGTGGAGTTGCAACGGCCTGCAACTCAAGTCCCATTACTACACAATCAGCGTTCAAGTAAGCAACAGCTCTTGCAGCAAGAATTTCTCTATTCTCTTCTACCCATTCAATAAATCCTATCTGGAGGGAGTGATGAAATCAAACTTTTGCTGAGTGTAATTAAACAGAAGCAGGGAGAAAGAAAAATACAAGGCCGTATTCCTCTGCATCCCAGTTACATAAGTTTCCCAAGTTGTTGAGCAATCTGCGTCATAAAAGGATAAACACACACACACATTAATAACTACATTTAATACCTATATGCTGGTGACTGCCTAAAGAATTGGACATTACTCAGTAACAATGTAGCATACATCTTAATTTTTTAAGCTCCATCCTTTAAGAACTAAACAGTGATACTAAACAACCAATAGTACTTGGATAAGAATTTCAAATTTGAGTTTTGTTGATGAAAGAGATCATGCTAGGAGAGCCCCCGCCATCAAGCACCTAATCCATTAAAATTGATGTGGTAATACCAAATTCCAGATGATACTCAAAAAATAATGCTATGCAAGCCTTTGAAGATCAAAATGTTAAATCAAGCTTGGAAATATTGAGTGGGTGTGTCATAAGAACAAGTCTCATATTGTTTGGGATTGTTGAGTCCAAATTATAAGTAAATTTAGATTACTATTTAGGTAAAGAGGAGGAAATAATTTGCACAATAATAACCCACTAGAGACCAAATCCGACTAATATTCTCCATCATCTATGTGCAAGTTAATTGTGGATTGGACACCTTATATTGTAAGTTTTGGGTTATAAGAATATACTTTTATTGATGACATAAAAGCATATTGCTTTAGCCTTTAATTGTGACCTAAACGTTAGTGTTTTAATGGATCAAAATAATTGCACATGATAGCATTTGTGGTTGTGCGTTTTATGTCTTCAAGTCATAATAGGATTTATATATAAAAAAACGTTTGTATTGAATTATCTTTTAATGACTTTTCAATATGAATAATTTCCAAAACTGATTTCATCATTAAATCCTTTATGACTGTCAATGCACATCTTAAAGCTACATGATTAATCATTTTAATGGGATTGAAACGTACCATTTATTTTGTTTTAAGATGGTCACAGTTTTGTTGGGAAAACTCTATATATAAGGTGATTCATTAGATGGTTATGGGTAGAGAACTATTGAGTTCTATAGCACCACTATCTTCCTCTTCCTAAATATTTTGCCTTACTAAGTAAATATCTTCCGTAGTTCTGTTTCCCTGTATGTTTTACAGGAAGGGTTCGTTTAATGCTGGGGAGCACACAACTTCTTTTGCCGGTAGTCGTGAAATAGCTCTTAAGTAAAGTGTCCCTGAGGACGCGACTCGAACTGTGTTTTTCAGTGTTTGCAGGTATTGCCAGTGATCGTCACCTATCAGTGATTGTCGCCTATCACATCGTCGCCTATCAGTGATTGTCGCCTATCAGTGATTGTCGCCTATCACATCGTCAGCTATAACATTGTCGCCTATCATAGAAGATATCCATGGAAGTATTGGAAAGATTTAGGAGCGAATGCCAACAATCTTAAGAGCTATTTCTGCATATATAGATATGACATTCATTAGAGGCAGATTCACCGAATAAGGAGACCTCTAAACTTTGTTTAAATTTAGTTGTGTTACTTTTATATTTTCCTATTGTATAGGAATTATATAATTGAACTCATATCTCTATTTTTGTCTATGTCCAGGACATTTTCGAGATGTAATAATGAAATTGGAGAAAGAAAAGTACTTCTAGTCTCTATGGCAAATTTGAGATGAAAAAGCACAATCCTCTAAAGAGCAAGAGATGATCTTATCTAAGAATTAAGCCTTAGATTTTGTTTGTTTCTCTGGGAACAAATTTACTCCTCATTCCTGTGGGGGGATTGAGATGAAAAGTTATAAGCCTCTAGAACTTTTAGTGACTAGAGATGATTTAATGTAAGAATTGAGTCTTACATTTGTTTGTCACTGTGGACAAATTTTTTGAGATTTTTGTATCTACCCATTCTTGTGTGGAATTGAGGAACCATGTGTAAAACCTCTATATTAATACTAGAGATGATATGAGAATTGAGTTTTAACTCAAAGAGATAGCTGAGCACAATTACCTTGTGAGGTAAGTGAACTCAATGAAAATATGTATTGAGGTGTTGAGTCCAAACCTGAGTTGTGAACAAAACCATATTGTAAGGCATGAGTCATATGCTTATACACATAATGGATATTGTGGTAAATAGCGTGGAGATGGTAGAAGGGAAATACACAAAGAAGGGCACACAACATCACTATGGTAAATCTCTTGGTTTATATTCAATTTATTAATTGAATTTTGAGATAAATACCATTATTCATTATTTGTTTTGAATGTCATGGTTGATTTGTAGTGGACAATATTCAATGTTTGTAGTGGACAATCTAAGGCATGCGAGAAGCCATAGTTGATTTGTCTAATAGTATAAACTAATTCCAATTGATTAAATTGGTTTACTGCTTTCGAGAGATGAAAGTTGTGTTTTAGTTTTTAGTATTTAAATCTGGAAAGATTTTAAATGAAAATGAGAAATTATTATGTTTGCATGTCAGTAACTTAATAATGTGAAATTGGCTATTTGACATTCAATTTATGTTTGATTATAGTAATATAATGAGTCTGATGTATGGGACATTAACAAGTAATTAATGTGGATTTCATCTACACACATTTGCCTAAGTTTACAATTATCACTATGTTTCTAAATCTTATTTGTTCCAAGGGAAATGGAATTTTGTATGTTGATAGGGATTTACAACAGTTATTTAAAAATTTATATGAGAATTTTATGTTCAATTTGAATATAAAATTAGTGATTCTATCTTTACTGAAACTACGATTTGGACAATGACAAAACATAAGTCATACTTGTGTTAATTGAAATTGGATTTTTCCTTAGAGATATTCTAATATAATTAGAATGGAAGGAAATTATTTGGGTGATATTCTAAATTAATTTAGAATTGTTATTGGAAAGTTACTAAACATAATTTTAGTATTCCTCTGGAGACTTTAATATTTGAGCTAAAATATTGGTTTGATTAAGGGTTAAGTCAAATTGATTTTATTATTTTATGATTGTATCCTTGTTGATGCAATTTCCTTAAAATGTAGTTGGGGTCAAACGTATATGTTGAGATTATAGTGTGACTTATTATCTCTAATGGGCATTTATAATGCAAAAACCTTGTTGTACAAAAATGGTTATATATTGATTGCCATAATAATGGGATGGGTTATTTGGTCAACAATTATTAATATTATTTTGGTAATAATGAGTATTTTATAGGTGAATGTAATTCCTCTTGTGAGAGGTTTTAATTTTATAATTAAGTGTTTTCTTAGAGTGTAGTAGTCACCTAAGAAATTAAACATGTGAATGGGTTACATTACGTTGAAATTTTAATTTAGTCATTGAGGACTTATTAATATTCAATTGGTAAATCAAAATTATTATTTGTGAATGAAAAACATTGATTGCTTGTTAGGAAGACAATATAATTGTTTTCTGTGACTTTGATATTGTTTAAATATAATCTCCATATAATCCTTTGGTTCAATTGGTTTCCTATGAAATTATATTTAACACATATCATGTGATGAAATTTCAATTTAATTGTAATTTCCAAATTACTAAATATAGTTGATATATTTAGTACTATGTATGCCTAAAATGTAATGTACTTTGAAATATGTTGATACTAAGTTGTTACAAACCTCCTGGTAAAAATATTGGAAAATATCCGACATTTGTTGTCGATGTGTTGTGATTGTCAAATGACAATAACCATTGTTAGAAATAATAATGATGTGAAATTATTTTTTTTTTTTGGTTACCCAAGGGTATCCCCACCCGCGTGTCAAGTGAGACTAATCCCTCGCTGTTCTGAAGTCCCATATAGGGGGTAGACAGCTGGTCTGTGAGTTTGCTCCATTCGCAAGAGTTAGGGATCGAACCCCCAACCACTTGCTTAAGGGACGAGAGTACTTACCACTCACGCCAACCCGCCAGGTTATTGGAAATTATTTTGAGATATTTCAAAGTGTGTGGGTGTCATACATTTAGGATACCATATGCTTCATTAATTAAAAACATGTAATTTTATTGCCTTTACAAAACACTTTGTTTGAAGTGATTTGGCTATGCACAAGTTATTGAGAATTTGATGCATTATTGGATTAGATGAATCCATGAGATATAGCTTATGCTATATAAAAAGAAGCATATATGAAACTCTTTTGAGGAGAGTAAAGTAGTGAAGGAATACCATAATATTGGTATTATGTAAGTGGACTCCCGTTGTATGAGATATATACACGGACGCTAAATAAATTTTGTAAAAAAAAAATTCACTAGTCACAAATAAATTATTGTGATGTCTATCCAATATTTAGTGTTGATGTATTATATGCCAAGTTTCTAAATATATGAGATATTTGGGACTGTGGGGGCATAAATTTAAATTGCCTTTTAAAATTTTGAGACCAAATGGCTATAAAAATAGCAAATAAATTGGTAATAAGCCAACATTTAATGTTGATGAATTGTGATTGCTAAAAGGCAATAACCATTATAAAGAAAAATAATGGTATATGTGAAAATCTTTTGAGATATAATATATATAAGCATGCTTGAAAATTGTGGAGATATCTCAATTGATTTTGTGGGGTCAAAAGTTGACCTATCGGTACCGTTAACAAAATCCTCTGGAAGTTATAATTAGTCGAGGGGAATGTGACTAAAGCCAACCTGAAATTGACAAATGATGGCAACCCAACCTCTGTGATTGGTGATCCCATGAAGGAGGTTCAATGGGTAAGAACAAGTCGTGCATCAGTTCTGCTAGCACTTGTTGAATAGTTTGCTAGTGCATTCCTATGACCCGGAAAGTGTTAGATTGCATTTTTAGTGAGGATGAGTATAAACTCTTAATGATTTCATAATCCTACGGGATGGTGTGCTCATTGCAGGCGCATTTAATGAAATCACCTCTACGAATGTCGGAGTGGGGCCGCTCCTATGAGATCGTGGCGAAATCTCTAGAGCATTAGTTATGCACTGGCCACGCTCATGGCCGTCTTAACGGGCAAAACCGACGTTAACATCGGAAATGTGGGGGTATAATCTGACTCATAATGCCTCTGGTATACGCCAAGAGTTGTCAATTCAATTCCATAGGAACATTGACTTCTTTGTGTACCAAGTATTACCTGTCTAGGTCTAGTTCAAGTCCAGAGGACCACTAGATACAATGATTATACTCCATGTGTACTCAGTTAAGGCGTTCCTTATGACACATGTGGGGGATTGTTGGAAATATTGAGTGGGTGTGTCATAGGAACAAGTCTCATATTGTTTGGGATTGTGGAGTCCAAATTATAAGTAAATTTGGATTACTATTTAGGTAAAGAGGAGGAAATAATTTGCACAATAATGACCCACTAGAGACCAAATCCGGCTAATATTCTTCATCATTTATGTGCAAGTTAATTGTGGATTGGACACCTTATATTGTAAGTTTTGGGTTATAAGAATATACTTTTATTGATGACATAAAAGCATATTGCTTTAGCCTTTAATTGTGACCTAAACGTTAGTGTTTTAATGGATCAAAATAATTGCACATGATAGCATTTGTGGTTGTGCGTTTTATGTCTTCAAGTCATAATAGGATTTATATATAAAAAAACGTTTGTATTGAATTATCTTTTAATGACTTTTCAATATGAATAATTTCCAAAACTGATTTCATCATTAAATCCTTTATGACTGTCAATGCACATCTTAAAGCTACATGATTAATCATTTTAATGGGATTGAAACGTACCATTTATTTTGTTTTAAGATGGTCACAGTTTTGTTGGGAAAACTCTATATATAAGGTGATTCATTAGATGGTTATGGGTAGAGAACTATTGAGTTCTATAGCACCACTATCTTCCTCTTCCTAAATATTTTGCCTTACTAAGTAAATATCTTCCGTAGTTCTGTTTCCCTGTATGTTTTACAGGAAGGGTTCGTTTAATGCTGGGGAGCACACAACTTCTTTTGCCGGTAGTCGTGAAATAGCTCTTAAGTAAAGTGTCCCTGAGGACGCGACTCGACCTGTGTTTTTCAGTGTTTGCAGGTATTGTCAGTGATTGTCACCTATCAGTGATTGTCGCCTATCACATCGTCGCCTATCAGTGATTGTCGCCTATCACATCGTCACCTATGAGTGATTGTCGCCTATCACATCGTCAGCTATAACATTGTCGCCTATCATAGAAGATATCCATGGAAGTATTAGAAAGATTTAGGAGCGAATGTCAACAAGTTCCAATTGATACAATTCAGAAAACCCATTGAGACTTAATCATCGTTAGAAGATAGAAATGTGATTCACAGTGTTAGTTTAAGTAAATCCACAGCCATGAAGTCATCTTGACCTCAAGAAGTGCTGCAGTTTCACTATTGGGATCAACAGCTCCAAATGTCCATGCATCCCTATGATTATTAAGGATGACAAATTTTTAAGTTAACTTATAAACTGAGAAAATTCATACACACCAATCAGGTTTTTCTGCTCCTTTAATGATATAAATAACATTCTCAGTCTTTGCTAACATCTGCTCACCTGCACACCAAAAAGTGAATACAACCAATTCAGCTAAGGACACCCTTTTACTTTTACTTGTTCTGTGATATTTTAACAACCACACAGTTGACTTTACATTGATATATCATGGATTTATAAAGTAATGTACAAACTTCAAATAAAATACATACTTAGGTTGGGAATTCGTGGACCTGGTCCAACCCTGTAAGTAGGTGCTTCTTTGTCTCCTTACCAATCATCATATGCTACTGGACCACTAAATGACCTTAGTATGTCTTCACCATCAGCTGCTGAAACTGCTAAAGAAGGTAAAAATAGAAAAAAGAAAAGCATTTCTCAGCTTCTTCATTGGTCAGCATGGTAGGATTGTTGTGGTAGAAATTGGGAATGTGAGGGAAACCTTTATAGGAAGGAATATGAGAGAACATAAGGTGGTTGGAGTGATCATGAGTTCTTCTTGCAAATTGCAACTTTTCATTTGCCGGGAAACAGAATTTGTTGTGATATATTCTCATGTCTTTGAGCACTTCCCTGTCTAATTAACTTGGGTAGGGACATTTAAGTCTTTTCACAACAATTACAAATGTTAAGTAAGTACCTGATTTATTAATGGTTCTTTTGAAAGTTTGCATTTCTTACTTGTCCTTTTGAGTATTCGGAGGAATTTATATGTCATTTTCCTTTACAGGAACCTCCCTATTTTGAAAAAGCAAACAAAGTTCCCTCAAAATTTAATTATATGTGACACATAAGAGATGTCAGTGTAATGGAAGAAAAATAAAAGTAGTTAATGAGAGGGTTAGTTAATAGCGATACAAAAGTAGTTAACTTTAATGCATTAGTAGTTAATGAGAAGGGTAGTTAATAGCGATACAAAAGTACTTAACTTTGATCCATTAGTAGTAACTCATTAACTATTCATGTATCACAAATAACTACTTGAGAATCGTCATTAACTACTCTTTTACAATTAAGACACAAATTTCATTTAGGATAAATTGAGGACTATTTCTTATTTGTCCAAGTTAGAATTGCAGAACCCATTTTGTCCAACTCAAATTCAAGTGTCATTTTTTTGTCATTTTCCCAAAATAAAAGGATGGCAATGTGTGATTTAATATTAGGGACAATTGCAGTGTAGTCCCTAGCAAGCAATTTTACTACCTGAAGGTCCCAAAGAATGCCTTAATTAACCACAGGTCCCAAGGGGCCCCACAACAGTAAAATAAGCCAGCCAAAAGACCGTCTTACCCTCCATTAAAACATAATTATATTGTGGATCCCATATAAATTTTCTAGGGATAATTAACTAGAGGTCCCTCACAAGAGAGTTAATACTAGAAAAGTCCCAAAAGTTGAAAATATTAATGTAGGGTCTCAAGGGACATCACATTAATATATTTGAAAAGTGAAAAGACAGTTTTACCCCTAGCCTTAAAAAAAATTACCACCCCTTCCTCCTCCCCCACCCCCCACCCCTTCCTCCTCCCTCCATCGCCCCCCAACCCCAGCCTCCTCCTCCCATGCCCCCTACCCCCAGCCTCCTCCCCTGCCCCCCCACCCCCAGCCTCCTCCCCTGCTCCCCCACCCTCAGCCTCCCTCCTCGGCCCCCACCCTCCCCCCTCCCCCCTCGGCCCCCCACCCCCCCTCCCTCCTCGGACCCCCACCCCCACCCCTCCTCCCTCCTCGCGGGTGAGGGAGGAGGAGTGGGGGTGGGGGTGCGAGGAGGGAGGAGGGGTGGGGGTGGGGGTGGGGGCCGAGGAGGGAGGGGGGAGGGGGGTGGGGGTGGGGGGCCGAGGAGGGAGGGGGTGGGGGTGGGGGGCCGAGGGGGGAGGGGGGAGGGTGGGGGCCGAGGGGGAGGCTGAGGGTGGGGGGCAGGGGAGGAGGCTGGGGGTGGGGGGGCAGGGGAGGAGGAGGCTGGGGTTGGGGTGGGGGCGATGGAGGGAGGAGGAAGGGATGAGGGGGGTGTTTGAGGGAGAAGGGAGGGGTAATTTTTTTTTAAGGCTAGGGGTAAAATTGTCTTTTCACTTTTCAAATATATTAATGTGAGGTCCCTTGGGACCCTACATTAATATTTTCAACTTTTGGGACTTTTCCAGTATTAACTCCCTTGTGAGGGACCTCAAATTAATTTTCCCAATTTTCTACTCCCACCACATGTCTCTCTCCTCCCCCTGATTACTCTGCCGCCCTTCTATCTCCACCGACCTCGTCTCTCTCTCATCCTCCCACCACCCCATTTCCTCACCTTCAATCTTACCCAACCTCACCACCAACCTGAAAAGCATTGTTCTTTGGCTTGAAGCTTTAAGCTACATACCATGCCTAACTCTAAACAAACACATACGTGAATATGGTTTTTGTTGTCAAAAGCTTCAGACTTTTGAAATGGGTGCAAGAAGAGGAAAAGGAATAAGGAAGATCAACCACCGATACATCCAATAAAAAAGAGGAAGATGAATAAAGAAAAGCTTCAGATTTTGTTGCCCCACACTTTGAGGTATTCTCGGGTAAAAGAGGTTCATGGGCAGTGAATGGTGATAGTGCGGCGGCGGAGCCATGAATGATGGGAGAGAGAAACGAGATCGGTGGAGAGAGAAGAGTGGAAGAGAAATCATGAGGAAGGAGAAAAAGACGCGTGGTTGGAGTGAAGAGTAGAAAATTTATGTGGGGTCCACAATATAATTTTTATGTTTTAATGGAGGGTATGACAGTCTTTTGGCTGCCTTATTTTAATGTTGTGGGGCCCCTTGGGACCTGTGGTTAATTAAGGCATTATTTGGGACCTTCAGGTAGTAAAATTGCTTGTTGGGGACTACACTGCAATTGTAACAATTATGCAAATAAAAAGGGCGCATGTAAATTCTGCAAATAAAAATCTCCTTTGTTATCAAAAAAAAAGAAACATAAAAAATCACATATTATTGTGTGGGCACAACTTCACACTTTTAAACTGATTTAAATGGCTCTATGCATAAGTATTTTGAAATGACAAAAAAAACAATATAGGTACTTTTTGGAAGATCATCAATTAGATCTTTTGAAGTGGTCTTAGGTACTTTGTGACTGGCCCTTAATTAGGTATTTTTATCTTAGCAAGATGGAAAATCCGTGAGTAGAACTATATTCATGTTATCAGCTTCCATCTATTAGCTTTAGCTTCCTCCTATCATGACCCTTAATTAGATCTTTTGAAGTGACCTTAGGTACTTTGTGGGATGACATGAATATAGGTCACACAAACTAATTACAAATTTGACTTCATTCGTTTTTAATTAGCTATAATTTTTGGGTACTAGATTTGTACCTTAACTCAATCTAAGAAAGTTAACAAATACCAAATTGACCAAAATCACTACAAGAAAATGGGTGTCTAGTCGCTTCAGGCTTGTCGCTCATGGAGGAGGGGTGACAAAAAAAATCGATTGTCGCGTTTTCTTTCACCAAACGCGACACAAAATGTTGGAAAATAATAATTTTATATTGTTGTCGCGTTTTAGGGGTTTAGAGGCGCGACAAACATATATATAAATTTATTTTTTCATTTCATTGGTTGTTTTAATAGTTTGTCACGTAATAAAAATGCAGTAAAGTAAACTTTATGTGCGACACATGTATTTAAACATTTTTTTAATATAAGTTTTGTACAATAATTCATAAATGAGACACTTAATTATACATATCTAATAATAACATCTAATAATCCTGATCAAAGATTGGACACCAACCTTTCATTAACTTCCACCTTATTTGTTTTTCTTCCTCAGACATGTCCTCAAATATAGGCCCATACGCGACATGTCGCGTTTCAGAAACACTTTTTTTATTTCTTTTACTACATGTCGTGTATGACCATACGCGACAACAATAAACATTTCAGAATATTATGTCATGTATGACTTCATACGCCACATAAGTTAATTCATACATGTCGCGTATGAGTTCATACGCCACATAAGTTCATCAGATAGCCATTTTGATACGCCACATAATTCCATTTTGATACGCGGCATCTAGATGAAATTTAAAATTTTCCTGCCAGCAGTTCCCCTATATAAACTCACTTCCAAAATCTCCATATTCACCTCACTTCATTTATTTCCTTCACCATCTCCATCTTTCTTCCTACCAACCACTATCATTAATTCTTCACTTAAGGTCATGGCCAACTTGCATTTACACATTTTCTGCAGTTATTTCATCTACTATTCTTTAACTATCTTTACTCTACTACTTAATGTTCGTAAAGTCTATTATATGAATTATGCTAATTTTGTTCTTTCATTTTGTAGGTTGCTTTAAACACTTGGCTAGCTAAATTTGGGACAAAAGACTCATTTACAATTTAGTCACACAATAAAGTGCCAAATTGCAAAAAAGGACCCCTACAAAATTATACATATTAAAATAAAAACATTTAGATGCAGAAAAAAAAATTAAAATTTGATTTGGTTAAAATTTTAAATTTCCCGCCGCCACAGCAGTGTAAAAAAAATTTGAATTTCCCTCACAATTGTGTCGCGTATGGGCACGTGCTTTGACAAAACAATTATGTCGCGTATGAGTTATGCCGCGTTTGGACCAATCCATACGCGACAAAAACAACTAATATTATATTTCCCCACCTCTTAAGTTTATCGCGTTTGGTTCAGCTTGTCACGTTTGGTTCAGCTTGCTACGACAATATTACTCGCGTTTGGTCGTTTGCATTACACGTGACAAACCTAGTTTGTCACTAATTTAAACGCGACAAGGTCCATATTTCAGACACGACTACCCTCTATTTTTCTTGTAGTGAATGTTTTAACAAGAAAGAATATACTCGTATATTCAAAGAGTCCAATTACTATATCATGATTCATTTTCATATTATTAGTTTGTATTTTGAAACAAGAAGTTGGTGATCACATCAATTAAATATTATTTTAATAAGGATTTTGTATTGAATTAACCTCGCTCATTTCTTGAAACTTTTTGTTAACAATGATGGTTTAAGAAATTAGAATGTACTCCCTCCGGTCCCTAATGTAAGAGCTAGCCGCCAAAAAAACGCTTTTTAAGAAAACATGTGAATGTTAGTTGGATGTCTGGAGTTAATGCTTCTTTTCCAAAATTGCCCATATTTATTATGGTATTTTTAAGAGAGAGAAATACATAAGCATTAATAAATATGAAAGAGAGTTAGGGGTAAAGTAGGAAAAAATGCATTAAATAAGGAGAGAATGTGGGGTGAGCTCTTACATTAGGGACCAAATCAATTCAAATTTTGGGCTCTTATATTAGGGACCGGAGGGAGTATAAAAGAATAAGTGCGTGTGTGCGTGTATATGGACACACACAAGTTTCTATGACACCTAAAAGTTTAATAAAGGTTAAGGTCGATTTTTTATTGAGAAGTAACTACAAGCAAACGAGCACTAATAAAGTATTTAGAAGTGACTAAATGAGCATTTATGTTTTAAAATTATCTAAAACATATTGAATTTTTGCAAATGTTAAAAATGTCAAGTTTGATAATTAAATCCTCCATTTTGACACAACGATGCTAGGGTGGCTTTGTCACCATTTATATGTCATCTTTTAGATATCTATTTTTGTCTCAAAAGTAACCATCAAATATTTTTTTCTCAAAAGCATCCAAATCATAACAAATTTATTATGTCCATTATTCCAAATTAAGTTTAACCATTAAACAATGTGTGACACTCCACATTGTATCCATTTACCCATCTTATCACATACCTCATCCGTATAAGACATTTAAATTATACAAGAAAAATTAAAATAAAATAATAGCACCATCCCTCTTCTATCTCCACTCGTACTAGCTTCTTTATCACCATCTTTCTCTCACAATACCAGAAATGTCAAAAGATAACCATAATCCTTTCAATATATTATTTTTAAAATAACCAAAAAGACAATTTTGCATAATTTCATAACTTGATTCTAATCAGCTAGTCACGATTCTTTTTTTTTCCCTGCATATGGTGTGATAAATTATTGCGGTGCAGTGTAGATTACCATGGATTATTTAATGGTTAAACTTAACTTTGGATAATAGCCTGAACAAACTCCATACAATTTGGATAATTCTATAGAAAACTCTCTTTGATGGTTATATATTGAGCAAAAAATGGACCTTTAGAAGATGACAGCTAGATATTTGAGTCATGTTAACATCCATGAGTCAAAGAGGATGATTTATTGTTCAAACTTGACATTTTCAACATTTGGAGTAAAATTGCTACAATTTTCACAGTTCTAAACAAAAAATGCTCATCTTATTACTTCCGGATATAATGCTCTCTTTTGCGATTACTTGGGAAAAATGGATTTCAGCCCATATAATAAATAATTATTAAATGATAAATAAGCAGATCAATAGGCCGAAACCTGAAAGGGCATCATAAATAAATATTCAAACAAGTAATATAGGACGGCGTTAGCATAACCCAATGAGAGCATTTATCATTTATCACAATCACACACCAACAATAATCAAGAGGGCTGGCCACTCACGGGCAAAACCAAACAAGAACACCAAAGAAAAATAGCCGAAAATTGTCTTAGAGACAACGTTTTTGACCTCAAAAAAGCATTACTTGTCTATGGTTCTCTCTCTCTATATACGTGGATGTCATAAGAAGAACCCGTGACATGTCTTTCTCTTGCACTTTACTTCCACTTCCACACCTAAAAAAACACCACAAGAACCAATCAAACTTGTATATAAACCCATAACACAGAGCCATATTCCCCTACACTTTTGTTCAACATTCTACTTTCTCACAATGTCCAATTCTTATTCTATTTGCTTCACTCTTGTTCTTGTTTTTCTTGTGCAAATTCCTCCTACAACATATTGCCATACCAAGGGACTCCGACCTGGCCGGCATAATTCGGGTCCCGGGTTATCCATAAACAGGACCCAAATTCAGAATTCCGAGCTGCAATTCATGAAATGGATTGACTTTGTTGGTAGCCTCAAGCATTCTGTGTTTAAGACTGCAAAAAATAAGCTTTTTCCTTCTTACACTCTTCACGTTTCTAAGAATCCTGCCATAGCAGATTTTGAAACTATTCAAGAAGCCATTGATTCTCTTCCTAATATCAATCTCGTGAGAGTCATTATTAAAGTTCATGCAGGTGTATACACGTGAGTACTATTACTTCTACTGTGCTTCAAAAAAAAACATCCCATTAATTCTCAGCCATTTTCTGTGACTTTTTATTTTTTTCCTGCTTTGGACAACGTAATCTGTTGTTCTTCCAAGACATGGATTCTGCTACATTTGTCTCTATCTCAAGTTTTTTCTCCCATGTTAAACAGTGATATACTACAGTTCTAGTAACTTTTGTTTTTTCTTTTGTTTTTTCCCTCACATTCGAATATGCTATGACATTGGTGTTTGACCAAGGAGGATATTAGAGCTTTTTGTATTTTATTTTTTAACTTTTGAGACAGACACTAATAAGTCGAGATTTCAAAAGGATTGAACATACAACCTTTTACTCCTAGAAAAGCTTCATTTCATTAGGCAACAATGTGATAGGTGGAAGAATTTCGGGCATAGAATGACGTGTTTCCCCTTAGCTTCTTTTCTATCATTTTGTCTTGTTAATGAAACTTAGTGAGATATTTTTCTTCTTTGTGTACGTTTTCAGTGAGAAAGTGAACATCCCTCCTATGAAATCCTTCATAACAATAGAAGGAGCAGGAGCAGAGAACACAATAGTTCAATGGGGTGACACGGCACAAACACCAGGTCCCAGAGGACAGCCATTAGGAACATTTGCTTCCGCAACATTTGCTGTGAACTCACCTTATTTCATAGCAAAGAACATAACATTCAAGGTAAGTAAACTTAATTACAAAACCAAAAAAAAAAACACCCCCCATTTTGTTGCAAGATTTTGATGATATAATAGAAAAATATTTGCAGAACACAACCCCAGTTCCGGCACCAGGAGCAGTAGGGAAGCAAGCAGTGGCATTTAGAATATCAGCAGACACAGCAGCATTCTATGGATGCAAATTCCTAGGAGCACAAGACACATTGTATGACCATGTGGGTAGGCATTACTACAAGGATTGTTACATTGAAGGCTCAATTGACTTCATATTTGGGAACGCCCTCTCTCTATTTGAGGTAAGAGATAACTTTATTATATGGGTCATTATGGTCAATTTTTAATTTAGGACTAATTATAAAATTAAATTAATTTAACTATTCCCTCCAAATATTACTTCATGCCAAACATAATTTTAAATCATTAATCCCACCCCAAACCCAATGCCAATCCTATACTCATTTCCAATCTCATTTCCATTCTCTCAAATTCAATGCCACGTATCAAACAATGCCAAAAGGTTCAAGGATCAAATATAATTACCAAATTAGTATCACAAAGGTAATTTTTTACATTGGAGCCCACTTGTCATCGGACTTTTGGTGATCACATTTTTTTTAATTGAGGCCTTCAAGAAATTTAGAAAAGGGTAATGGACCTAATCTGCCCCCAAGTAACCACCAAGGAGCGCTGAGCACCCTAAACTAACAACAGGCCCGTATCTGGACTCCAAGTAACCAAGGTGGTTAAAAACTACCCTGGTTGGACGGTCAATAACGTTTGACCGTTACTATGCCTATGTGGCTGCCACGCGAGCACCTGCTTTGCCACCTCTGCTTGCCACGTGCGTATTTTAAATGGACCTAATCTGCCCTCCAAGTAACCACCCAGGAGCACTGAGCACCCTGAACTAACAACAGGCCCATATCTGCACTCAAAGTAACCAATGTGTTTAAAAACTACCCCGGGTGGACGGTTAATGATGTTTGACCGTTACTATGTCTATGTGGCCGCCACGTGAAGGTCTGTTTGCGCCTTGTCATCACCACTTAAGATATGTTCATGTGGGTCCCACCTATAATAATAAACAATTTCTCTCTCCCTCTTCATCACCATCACCACAGGCCCCCTAACACCCACCACCCCCACCCACGCCACCCCCTCACCTCCCCAGCCCCATTGCCTCACCTCCACTGCCCCCCACCCACGCCACCTCTGCTTGCCAAGTTTAAGGGGGTGGCGTGGGTGGGGGGTGGTGGGTGTTGGGGGCTGTGGTGATGGTGATGAAGAGGGAGAGAGAAATTGTTTATTATTATAGATGGGACCCACATGAACATATCTTACGTGACGATGACAAGGCGCCGGGTGGCAAAACAGGCCTTCACGTGGCAGCGACATAGGCATAGCAACGGTCAAACGTCATTGACCGTCCGCCCGGGGTAGTTTTTAAACACATTGGTTACTTTGAGTGCAGATATGGGCCAGTTGTTAGTTCAGGGTGCTCAGTGCTCCTGGGTGGTTACTTGGAGGGCAGATTAGGTCCATTTAAAATACACACGTGGCAAAGCAGGTGCTCGCGTGGCAGCCACATAGGCATAGTAACGGTCAAACGTTGTTTACCATTCAACCGGGGTAGTTTTTAACCACCTTGGTTACTTGGAGTCCAGATACGGGCCTGTTGTTAGTTCAGGGTGCTCAGCGCTCCTTGGTGGTTACTTGGGGGGCAGATTAGGTCCATTACCCTTTAGAAAAATGACAAATAAATAACTTTCAATTTCAAAATCTCAAGGAGATTTTGTTGGAATAAACTTATTTGCGATTTTCCCAAGAAATTTTCTCTAATTCATAATCATACAGTGTATGGTAGTTTGTTTCTGTTATGGTGGGTATTGAAATTGAAGGAGGGATGTGTGTCACGTGAGGGTGCAGGGGTGTCACGTGCATGCAATAGCACAGACATTAGGGGCATTGACAGCACAAGGAAGGAGCAGCATGTTGGAGGACACAGGGTTCTCATTTGTGAACTGTAAGGTCACGGGTTCAGGAGCACTATACCTTGGAAGGGCATGGGGTCCTTTCTCTCGTGTGGTTTTTGCTTACACTTACATGGACGACATCATCATTCCCAAGGGCTGGTACAATTGGGGTGACCCAAATCGTGAAATGTATGTTACTTCATTTCCCTTCTCTCCCTTGCATTTATCTCTTAAATTCAACTTTCTAGCCTATGCATGCAATTATACACCGATAGATATCAATATTGATGAGTAGTAGTCCCTCCACTCTTATAATTCACCAACTACCCATAACTTTCGATCTTAATATAAGTCACCAATAGTCATATAAATGTTTTTCCCACTTTAACCTTGTTATTGATGGAGATTCAAACTTGACAATGTGCAACACATCACCTTTAATGAAAGGTGAAGTTGAAGAAAGTGACAAATTTAATACTCCCTCCGTTCCTAAATATAGGACCTAGATGACTTTTTTGAAAAATCCTAAAAAAAACAAAAAATAAGTTAATTATAAATTGATTTACCTAATTTTTTCTCTTAAACTAGTTTATTTTACCTATAAGCTAATGGATAATCTAAAAAGATATCAAATATGTCATCATTTAATAACCTATTTCGCAACCTTAATCTTTCCAAAAAGAAGTTATCTAGGTCTTATATTTAGGAACGGAAGGAGTATAAATTTTAAGACCTAACTACCATCAATTGATATGTGAGAAATAGGTAGTTGGTGACTTATAATAAGTAGGAGAGGGAGTATTGTTTAATGTGTAAAACTCTCTAGATTTTTGTATTAGGACCATGGGAAATGGAAATAACTTCTCCAATAATGGCTCATATCTTTTTGACTTGCATTGGTATCATAATGGGTACCAGCGGCCAGCATTGATTTGAGTAATCCAATTATTAACATTATTCTGTAGTTTTAGGGACCCTTGGATCAAGAGAGTAGTTATAGGTTGTTAGACTTCCTCTGCCATGTAGGCTCTGCATGTATTCTCTTACTTTCCACCTTTGGTTTCATTTGGACTAAGAACAAAATTTTAGGAGAGAAAAGTTCCTAGAATAATAAAATTGTTTGATTTGCAAGTTTTCCTCCTAATATTCTCTTATCCCCATTTTTCTCTTTCCAGGGTTAAACCATGGCTAAACTACATAAAATCCTCCTAAATTTTTTTTTACCAATAAAAAAAAAAATTAGCTATGTAAAATCCTCTTAAATTTTTTTGAGTTTTTAATCCGGTGTCCTGGGCCAGCCCCTATGTCACGGGGAACTCAACGGGCTTAGACTAATCCAGATCCGCACCGGGAACCTCCACTTAAGGGCAAAGTGCTGGCCAAGGGGCAGGCTGCATTCCCAGAGCTCGAACTCGAGACCTCTGGTTAAGCGGCGAAGTGAGGCTATCACTACGCCAACCGCGCTTGGTTAATATCCTCCTAAATTTTAAACTATATAAAAGCAAGCTGCCTTACATTTAAAATATAATAATGATTTCACCTTAAATTTTGACTATGTTGGGATAAATCTCAACGATCAATCATATACCTCCATAATTTTTTTTATATCTATGATATACCCCCTTGAACTATTAGTTATATGCATATAAGCCCCTAAACGTTAGTATATGTGTAGGTAAGTAATGAAAGTAAACTATTAGTAGGAGAGTTATCTACATAAATGTAAGAATTCAAGAGAATTTATTGTAAAATTTTCAAATTTAATTTGAAGAAGATTACACATACATTAAATGAGGTTCATGTGAGTTATGCATAATGTCGCCTTAAAGGGTTATAATATCATTAACACGGTCACTTTCTTCTTAAATATAAGCCTTCATCTTTTCACCAAAAAAAAAATATAAGCCTTCATCTAGCTAGGATAGTGCAGAAAAAGGATTCAGAAGCAGAGAACTTTGTTTTTAATGTTTTAAGTTCTTTGGACTTGCCAGTTTTCTTTTAGGACTAAAAAGTAAGTGGGGACAATGGGGCGGTCACTATAAGCATGATCTTATTGTTGCAGAAGCCACCTATTGAGATAGATAAATACAAGATTTCCTTTTGTCATTTTGGTGGCGAGGTGGAGAATTTAGGAGCAGACTTTTCCCCATACTTCATTAACAATACTAAGTGACAAGCATGCGTATCCATCAATCTCTACCATCAAGAATCTCAGCTTTTTTTTCTCTTTTTTAATGAAGAAACCAATTGAAACCATAAAAAATGAGTGTATTAGGTATGTGGCTAGTTACAGAATTGTGAGGTCACAAGATGGTGCAAAATCTACGTGTTACCCACCCCACAACACAAAAAAATATACTCCCTCCGGTCCTAAATATAAGACCTAATTGACTTTTTTAGAAAATCCTATAAAAAAGCAAAATAAGTTAATTATAAATTGATTTACCTAATTTTTTCCCTTTGATTAGTTTATTTTACCTATAAACTAATGTATAATCTAAAAATATATCAAATATTTCATGATTTAATAGCCTATTTCGCAACCTTAACTTCTCCAAAAAAAGTCAATTAGGTCTTATATTTAATTTAGGACCGGAGGTAGTATGCAATAAACTTTGGCGGTTCTAGTTGCACTGTGTATACATACATACATATATACACACACATATGAACAAAGTGATACTCTATATTTAGGCACCAAACTAGGCGTGTCTGTATTTTGGCTTATGCACTGAAAAGGAATCTAATTGAAGCATGCGTGTGAGTGAGTGCGTTGTGTGTGCAATGAAATGTGAATTCTTGAAAGAGCATGAGCTATCGACCTAGTTGGTTAGTTTCAAGGCTTCTTTTTCTCTTTGTTTGGACATGGCTTATTTATTTAGTATCTCAGTATGGGCTTCTAACTTCCAAGCATCATGCTCTGTGAACAAAGAATGATATAGCCTGTACGATTAAGTGGGTCCCACATAACAAAATAGACCTCATGGCGCATTTTGTATTGTTTTTTTAAGGGAAACTTAATTTATAATCCCTCACAACACACTTAATAGTAGAAAAGTCTCATAAATTCTACATATTATAGTAGGGTCCCTACTTAAAATACAAAAAGACTGAATTGCCCCTTCTTCCCTGCCCATGAACTAACTATATGTGCGCATAACCTTGTCATTCCTGCCCACGACCTCATCAATGCTTGCCCATTCACTTGTCACAGGGTGGATCATGACCTTGTTAAAGTTGCTCATGATCTTGTTATATGTGTACATGACCTCGTCATTCCCTGTCCATGACCTTGTCACAGGGAGGGCAATATGGTCTTTCTGTATTATTTGAAGTATATTAAAGTAAAGTACTTAGGGTCCCTACTTTAATATGTGGAGTTTATACGACTTTTCTACTATTAAATCCCTTGTGATTACAAATTAATTTTCCCTCCTTTTAATTTCTTTGCAAAATGTCATATTGTAATGTAAAAGAATCTTGATAGAATTATAATTCAGCCTATTTCTAGAGGAAGAAAATGACACTTCTAGAACATACAAAGGATAGTGATATAATTAAGGACATTAACACGGAAATGATCAATAAAAACTAACTTATAAATACCCCAGCTCCCTAAGCCCATGTACTTCAAAAATGAAAGAAAGATACGGAGGGCATTGAAATATAATAATTTTGAAATGTTCATTTGAAATGGCTTAAATCTAACTCTATAGTCAGACCAAAAAATCTAACTCTATGGTGAGTTTTTGTTGAGATGACTTAATTCGTCTAGAATAATCGGTTAATATCGTTTTACTTATTGTCATTCGATTGATTAAAATTGTTATTGGTTAAACTACTGTATTCATTCAAGTTAAAGGCAATTAGATGATTGAGTACTATCAATTACTCTTCTTTGACAAAAAAACAAGAGTAATATCTCTTAATGTCTTTTTATCAAGAATGTAATGTGATTGATATGTAACTGATAACACTAAGTAAGATAAGCTTTTTTTTTTGTCATTGATGTAGTGGCCATCATCTCACTATACAATTTATTGTAAAAAAAACATTTAAGTTATTAATCCATTTGAAGCCCCCGATTGATATTTGCATAATTAAAGGTTATTTTTGTGTTTTTCTTTTTTAAAAAATGTGTCGTTTTCCGTTTTATTTAAAGGCACATGAGCATAAAGGGTGACTTAAATAAGTGTTTGGATGGATACACAGGACAGTATTTTATGGACAGTACAAGTGTACAGGACCTGGAGCTAGCTTCGCAGGCAGGGTATCATGGTGTAGAGAACTCACCGATGAGGAAGCTCAGCCTTTTACTTCACTTAGCTTCATTGATGGTGATGAGTGGACTTACGTTTAACTTCTCATATTTATTTCTTTACTCTAACAAATTTTGATGTATAAAGTTTATATATATTTGTGTTTCCATAGTTATTTTCAAAGTTCCCAGCACACATCATTTACCCATTTTCATGTATTAAACTATTAATGCAATAATAACACCAAAACTTCCACAGATTGAGTTTGACAAATCGTAACCGACTTTATTTAGTAAAATTATTTAATATTGTATAATATTAGAATGGATTAAGGTGCATTTTTAGTACTCTTAAATATAGCAAAAAGCACCATACATAATATACAATATTTTGATCCATTGTGATAATTAAGAATTATTTTTGTTGTTTATCTAGTAATGACGTAAAATAAGTCAAGTTTGACCGTTAGGTTTCAAATTTTGACTATTAAATGATGAGGTAAAACCGTAAAGGAGCATTTTTTAGCACTTAAAAATATAGTAAGAAACACAAAATCATAATATCCACTATTTTAACACCACAAAGTACTAAATCACAATATTGTTCAAAGTGTCAAAGAATTAAACATCACAAAACTCTAAAGATCCATAGACTTCCCTAGTACCATACTTGTATAAACATATAAGCCATTAGTATCATATATGTATAAAAGAAGAAGCAAATAATCATAAAATAAACAAATAATAAAAAAGGAGAAAACGGGTCTAAACGGCTGGCCTGCAAAATCCCTTGGCCCTTAAGGGCCGACCCTTATAAGCCTGCATCTCATTTTTCCTATAAATCCTAAGTCCAACCCTCCTCAGACTTTGGTTAAAACGGGTTGGTTCTACAGGCTCAGCCCGAATTTACAGCGTTATGATAATATAATAGAAGAAGAATTACTTCTATGTTATTACATTATTATATAAACTTAAACTAAATATTCCTCAAATTGTCATTTTAACATATGTATATAGTATTACACATTATGTCACATCGGCTTTTATCTTATGAAAGTGAGTTCTAGCTAACATGTTACTAGATAAGCAAAGAAAATAATTCTTAGTTATCAAAAATGGACTAAAAAATTGTATATTATGTTTGGTGCATCTTGCTATATTCTAGAGTACTAAAAATGTTCATTTACACACCTTTTAACAGTCAAAATTTGACTTATAACGGTCAAACTTGATTTATTTAACGTCGTTACTAGATAAGCAACGAAAATAATTATTGGTCATCAGAAATGGACCAAAATATTGTACATATTATGTTTGATGTTCCTTACTATATTAATTTAGAGTACTAAAAAAGTAAAAATGCACCTTAACCCATGTTAGTAGGGGTGTAAATGAGCCGGGCCGAGCCAAGCTTTACCTAAATAGGCCTAGGCCCGTAATGCAAAAAGAAAACATAAGCCTAGGCCTAGGCCTGGTTGTAGGCTTTTTTTTAGAAAAAAGCCTAGGCCTACGAAAAATATTAAAGGCCTGAAAGCCTTTTTAAAGGCCTACTTACACTGTAGGCCTTTAAAAGGCTTCAGGTCTTTTAAAGTCTACTTCGAATTTAGACTTTTAAGGGCCTACATATCAAGTTTAAAAAGACCATAAATATTATTAATATTTTTTGATAACACTAGGGTAATAGGATTTTGTTTTGCTAATAATATTATTATTATTTTATTATTACTTAATTAGTAGTTTTATTAAATAGGTCAGGCCTGAAGGCTTTCGAGCCAGACTTTAGTGAAATAGGCCTGACCTTTTTAGTTAAAAAGGCTTTTAAATGGGCCTGAATATGACCTATTTATTAAAAAGGCCGAGCCAGGCCGTGCCCTAAATAGGCCGAGTCATAGGCCGCCTGTTTATGGCCTGGCTCATTTACACCCCTACATGTTAGAATGCTAAAACTTATACTTGCCTAATCACGATGTGAATAGCTTGAGACTCGGAATCTCCGATCCTGATTGAAGAATATGGGCCTAATTTAAATTCAAAGGGACAAGTTTTCAAGTATCGAATTCAATAATCCTTTCATTTAATTCAATTATATTACATATAAGATTATTATGTTAATTAAAAAATTGAAATTAACGTATAATAATGCAAAAAGAATTTTGTAGTTGAAGAAGTCTAATTTCTACATTGAAACTCATCATAACATATAAAAGAGTTAGTATTAATTCCATGTGGTGAGAGCTCCATCAGAAATAAATTTGGGGAATTTAAGACCTTTGCCCTAAAGCACTATGACAATCGATTGTAACCTAAAAAATTCTAAGATATTTAATTACTACAAAATTATAATTGAATTTATAAAAAATATGTTAATTGTGAATATTTTTCATTCAAATTTTGTAAGATTTTGATTAGTGACTATTGTAATTCTGAATTATATAATTAATTTATAAAGTTGAAAAATATAACTAAAGTTAATTATTCATAAAACTAGCGATATCTCCCGTGCTTCGCACGGAAAAGATAGGCAAATAAAAAGACACAATAAAACATTTGTAGATATATATTAGGTCAAAAAGATCATCATAATGTTGACACTAAAGATATAAATCTTTAAGGCAAATTCACACAAAAAAAATATGTGACCCAAATAAATTCGCCCAAGAAAATAAATAATACGTGGGCCAAATAATCTCGCACAAGAAAGCAATCACATACAATAGTAATAGAGAATGTCAATCACTTCACTAAAAATTTGCTCATTAACTAATTTTTTAACTTTTTTTTAACAAATTTAAACTAAAAAAATATATGACAATTTTTTTAGCTAAAATATCGGGTGGAAAAAATCATATAATAACGTAATTTTTTTAAAAAAAAATAAAAAATAAATAAATAATATATTATATTCTACCAAATCACTATTCATGAACAGTGCTAAAAAAATATGTGACTCAAATAAATTAGCCTAAGAAACTAAAGAAAAAAAGAGTTAAAAAACAAAATTTGCTCATGAACAATTTTTTTAATTTTTTTTAACAAATTTGCACTAGAAAAATATATGACAAATTTCTTTAGTGCAAAATATCGGGTGTAAAAAAACATATAATATTTTTTAAAAAACCAAATAATAATAATATAATATAGATCCAAATAAATTAGCCCAAGAAAGTAAAGAATACGTAACCCAAATAAATTCGCACACGAAAGCAATCACATACAATAGTAATAGACAATGTTAATCACTGCACTAAAAATTTGCTCATGAACAAATCTTTTAAATTTTTTTTTAACAAATTTGAACTAACAAAATATATGACAATTTTTTTTAACTAAAATATCGGGTCAAAAAAATCATATAATAACTAAATTTTTTTTAAAAAAAAAATTTATTGTAATTATTCTTATATTTAAAAATTTTTGGCTAAAAATTTGCTCATGAACAAATTTTTGAACCTTTTTTTCTAACAAATTTGCACTAAATAAATATATCACAAATTTTTTAACTAAAATATCGGGTGAAAAAAATCATATAATAACTAATTTTTTTTAAAAAAAAAGTTTATTGTAATTATTCTTATATTTAAAAATTTATTGCTAAAATTTGCTCATGAACAAATTTTTGAACCTTTTTTTTAACAAATCTGTACAAAATAAATACATGACAAATTTTTTTAACTAAAATATCTGGTGAAAAAAATCATATAATAACCAAATTTTTTTTTCAAAAAAGAAAATTAAAAAAAAAATAATAATATTATATTCCACCAAAACACTGTTCATGCACTCACAAAACACTGTTCATGAACAGTCCTATGAAAATCATATAAAAAAAATTTGCTTATGAACAAATTTTTTAATTTTTTTTAACAAATTTGCACTAAAACAATATGTGACAAATTTCTTTAGTGCAAAATATCGGGTGTAAAAAATCATATAATAGTTATTTTTTAAAATAATAATAATAATAATATACTATAGACCCAAATAAATTAGCCCAAGAAAGTAAAGAATACGTAGTCCAAATAAATTCGCACAAGAAAGCAATCACATACAATAGTAATAGAGAATGTGAATCACTGCACTAAAAATTTGCTAATGAACAAATCTTTTAAATTTTTTTTTAACAAATTTGAACTAAAATATTGGGTCGAAAAAATCATATAATAATTAAATTGTTTTTTTAAAAAAAAATTATTGTAATTATTCTTATATTTAAAAATTTTTGGCTAAAAATTTGCTCATGAACAAATTTTTGAACCTTTTTTTCTAACAAATTTGCACTAAATAAATATATCACAAATTTTTTAACTTAAATATCTAGTGAAAAAAATCATATAAAAAATATTTTTTAAAAAAAAAGAAAATTAAAAAAAAATAATAATATTATATTCCACCAAAACACTGTTGGTGATTCAAATAAATTAGCCTAAGAAAGTAAAAAAAACAAAAGTTAAAAAATAATTTGCTCATGAACAAATTTTTTATTTTTTTTTAACAAATTTGCACTAAAACAATATATGACAAAATTCTTTAGTGCAAAATATCGGATGTAAAAAATCATATAATAGTTATTTTTTTAAAACAAATAATATTAATAATAATATATTATAGACCCAAATAAATCCCAAAAAAGTAAAGAATACGTAGCCCAAATAAATTCGCTTAAGAAAGCAATCACATACAATAGTAATAGAGAATGTCAATCACTGCACTAAAAATTTGCTCATGAACAAATTTTTTAACTTTTTTTTAACAAATTTGCACTAAAAAAATATATGACAAATGTTTTTAACTAAAATATCGGGTGAAAAAAATCATATAATAACTAACTTTTTTTTAAAAAAAAATTTATTGTAATTATTCTTATATTTAAAAATTTATTGCTAAAAATTTGCTCAAGAACAAATTTTTGAACCTTTTTTTTAACAAATCTGCACTAAATAAATATATGACAAATTTTTTTAACTAAAATATCTGGTGAAAAAAATCATATAATAACTAATTTTTTTTTTAAAAAAAAGAAATAAATTTATATAATATATTTCCTGTGCTTCGCACGGGAAAGATAGACAAATAAAGAGGCACAATAAAACATTTGTAGATATATATTAGGCCAAAAAGATCATCATAATGTTCACACTAAAGATTTAAATCTTTAAGGCAAATTCACACTAAAAAAATATGCGACCCAAATAAATTTGCCCAAGAAAGTAAATAATACGTCGGCCAAATAAATAAATAATAATAAATAATATAAATAATAAATAATATATAATAAATAAAAAATAATATATAATTCAATAATTAAATATAAATAAAAAATAAAAAATAAATATAATAATATAATAAATAAATTAAATAATCAATAACTAAATAATTAAAAAATTGTCAAATAATAAATAATTTATTGTGTAATATTAATTAGCCCAAGAAAGTAAAGAATACGTAGCCCAAATAAATTAGCACAAAAAAGCAATCACATACAATAGTAATAGACAATGTCAATCACTGCACTAAAAATTTGCTAATGAACAAATTTTTTAACTTTTTTTAACAAATTTGCACTAAAAAAATATATGACAAATTTTTTTAACTAAAATATCGGGTGAAAAAAATCATATAATAACTAATTTTTTAAAAAAAAATTTATTGTAATTATTCTTATATTTAAAAATTTATTGCTAAAAATTTGCTTATGAACAAATTTTTAAACCTTTTTTTCTAACAAATTTGCACTAAATAAATATAGGACAAATTTTTTTAACTAAAATATCTGGTGAAAAAAATCATATAATAAATATTTTTTTTTAAAAAAAAAAGAAAATTAAAAAAAATAATAATATTATATTTCACCAAAATACTGTTTGTGACTCAAATAAATTAGCCTAAGAAAGTAAAGAAAAAAAAAGTTAAAAAAAAATTTGCTCATGAACTAATTTTTTAATTTTTTTTTAACAAATTTGCACTAAAACAATATATGACAGATTTCTTTAGTGCAAAATATCGGGTGTAAAAAATCATATAATAGTTATTTTTTTTAAAAAAAATAATAATATATTACAGACCCAAATAAATTAGCCCAAGAAAGTAAAGAATATGTAGACCAAATAAATCCGCACAAGAAAGCAATCACATACAATAGTAATAGAGAATGTCAATCACTGCACTAAAATTGCTCATGAACAAATCTTTTAACTTTTTTTATAAAATGAAAAAAAATTAATTTTTTTTTAAAAAAGAAAATTAAAAAAAATAATAATATTATATTCCACCAAAACATTGTTCATGCACTCACAAAAACATTGTTCATGAACAGTGCTATGAACAGTGTTTGGTGGAACACTTTTATAATATCTATTGATGATTGATTGATGATGATTGATTGATCATTACGGATGCCTTGAGTAGTGGTGCAAAGCAACCGCTAGTAATATCGGCATACTTGGGTAGTTATTGAGAATGGTAGTTAACAGGGATACTTTGGTAGTTAACTGCGATACATGAGTAGTTATCTATTAACTACGCAAGTATCACTATTAACTACTTTAGAATCATCATTCACTACTTTTTTGGCACAACGTCAAAATTTCATTTAGGACAAATTGGGGACTATCCCTTATATATCCAAATTGGAATTGAAGACCCCATTTTGTCCAACTCAAATTCAAGTGTCATTTTTTGTCATTTTCCCAAGTTACATTCTAGTATTCCCTTATAACTTTTTGGTATTACTTTAATTATCACAATTTAGTAATGAACCTTGTAACATTTGGGTGATGTTTCAAAGTATGCTAGAAATACTTTATTAAATATTGAGATTCCCTTATGATATTTTGTTAATACATTATTGCAATTGAGTATTACCAAATTTACTCAAATAATTTGAGAAATTATTCTGATTAATCTCAACATTGAGTAAAGTAATCTCAACATGCCAAAAGAAAATCCAATATTGAATATAATATTCTCAACATGCTACAAAACTTCACCTAATCGTTACATGGATCATTCTCAAATTGTGATAAGGTAATACTAAAATGTCTTAAGAGAATACCAAGGGACTCCCAACATAGCATTTGTAATATAAAAGAATTTGGCCCAATGCTATTTCAGCTATTTACTTTTAATTTTGTCTGGAAAATTTGGGGCAATGTCTCTATTGGTCCTTTGTGTAATTTGGTGTTCCAAATTTATTAAAAGTAAAATTTAATTGTCTTTATTAGTCTTTTCCCTAAAAGGGAGTGACTTCATTCTTTTTCTTTTTCTTTTTTTGGTAACATGGATCGACTTCATTCTTTATATATGTAAATATATTCATCTTGCGTGGGCCAAAAATTTATTAATTATACTCTGTGCAAGGATATAATGATGCTTATATAAAAAAGGATAATTAAAGTGATGAAACTAGAAGTTATCCGTGGCAAAATGACAAAAAAATGACAATTAAATTTGAGTTGGATAAAATGGGGTCTCCAATTTCAACTTGGACAAATAAAAGATAGTCTCCAATTTGTCCTAAATGAAGTTTGTGACTCTGTGGCAAAAGAGTGGTTACTGGTGATTCTCAAGTAGTTATCGGTGATACATGAGTAGTTACCGTGAAGGGTAGTTAACAACGATACAAGGGTAGTTAACTAAGATACATGAATAGTTACCTCAGTAACTACTCATTATCGCCGATAGCTACTTGAGAATCAGCAGTAACTACTCTTATGTCATAAAGTTACAAGTTTCATTTAGGACAAATTAGGGACTATCCCTTGTTTGTTCAAGTTGAAATTGGAGACCCCATTTTATACAACTCAAATTCAAGTGTTATTTTTTTGTCATTTTCCCGTTATACTCTGATATACTACCTCCTGTCCTAAATATAGGACCTAATTGACTTTTTTGGAGTGATTAAGGTTGCGAAATAGGTTATTAAATGATGACATATTTGATATATTTTTAGATTATCCATTAGCTTAGAGGTAAAATAAACTAGTTTAAGGAAAAAATTAGGTAAATCAATTTATAATTAACTTATTTTGCTTTTTTAAGTATTTTCTAAAATAAGTCAATCAGGTCTTATATTTAGAAGCGGGGGAGTAATATATAAAAAATACATTCAGAATTGCAAGAAAACGAGGTTTTTCATCCCGTCCTTGCAAGTTTCACTTAAACTAATATTGGCCTTTTATAACTAGTAATGCATAGATATGGGCCTCCAATTTGTCAAATCGGGCCCTTTTTTATAGTCTCAGTATGTATGATATGATACTTCGAGCCATCGTAACATTTTTGTGTCAGCATGTGCAAAATTTTGAAATTACTAAATTGAAACTAGAATTTCACAACCCTATATTTTCACCCGCATTAATTAAAGAAAGAACAAAAATTAGATGAAAATTTTGATTTACTTGTATTAAATTATAAAATACACACACACGCACACACATATGGCATTGATTTAGGAGCTAGATGGCGTTGTCTCAAGAATGCACGTGACGTGACTTAGTCATTTAATATATCACGGTGACTAAGTATACTATGACTCTCATAAACAAGGGTATGATAGGAAATAAAAATTTAAGGGAAAATTAATTTGAGGTCCCTCACAAGAGACTTAATACTAGAAAAGTCTCAAAAGTTGAGAAAATTAATGTAGGGTCTCAAGGGACCTCAGTTTAATATATTTAAAAAGTGAAAAGACAGTTTTGCCCCTAACCTATTAACAAGGGACATAATATAGAAAAAGTTTCACTAACTTGCAAAATTAAAGTAGAGTCCCAAGGGACTAAACTTTAATAAATTCTGATGATGTAGGACCCACAGATAATAATAAAAAAATCAAAACTCTCCATTCTCTCTCTTCTCCCTCCTCCTTCTTCTTCCCCACTCCTCCTCCCCTCCCTCGCCGCTGCCGCCACCGCATCCCAACCACCGCCATCACCGGCCACACCCAGAAAACACTCCTCCGAAGCTGCCAACCACCACCACCATGTCCTCCAATCCTTCATCGTCATTCAGCTTCGTACCAATATTTTTCTTCAAACATATTGATCCCAAGTCCCCAAGCACACAAGCATTGTCACCCACAATTTAATGCCATGTCCAACAGGACATGTATAGTGCAGCTACTACCCTCTCTAAAACCCTCCCAAAGATCAAACCTTTCCACTACTTCAATGGCATATGAGAGAACTACCACCAAGAATAATACCAACAAGCCTAAACATAAAGTTCAGATCTTTTTCTTGTTGGGGTGGAGGGGAGAGGGTGAGATTGACGAGAAAGCGGTCAGAAGGGGAGGGAAATAACCAAATCTTTCACACATGTGGCATTTGAGACCAACCACCGACTCCGAAGCCGCCTCGTTACTTTCCTCCTCCCCAACCAAATCTCAAACCAAGGTTGGTCACATGAAAATGGTTGAAGGAAATGGTGGTGGTGGTTGGCAGCTTTGGAGGAGTATTTTTTAGGTGTGGCCGGTGAAGGCGGTGGTCGGGATGCGGCGGCGAGGGGAGGGGAGGAGGAGTGGGGAAGAAGAAGGAGGAGGGAGAAGAGAGAGAATGGAGAGTTTTGATTTTTTTTATTATTATCTGTGGGTCCACATCATCAGCATTTATTAAAGTTTAGTCCCTTGGGACTCTACTATAATTTTGTAAGTTAGTGAGATTTTTCTATATTATGTCCCTTGTTAATAGGCTAGGGGCAAAACTGTCTTTTCACTTTTCAAGTATATTAAAGTGAGGTCCCTTGGGACCCTACATTAATTTTCCCAACTTTTGGGACTTTTCTATTATTAAGTCCCTTGTGGGGACCTCAAATTAATTTTCCCAAAATTTAATGAGGTATACAAGAAGGAATAAAGCCTTATTGAATATAATCAAGCGTGGTTGGTGTAGTGGTTACCTCACTTCACCGCTTAACCAAAGGTCTCGAGTTCGAGCTCTAGGAATGCAGCCTGCACCTTGGCCAGCACTTTACCCTTAAGTGGAGGTCCTGGTGCGGATCTGGATTAGTCTGAGCCCGTTGAATTCCACGTGACATTAGGGCTGGCCTAGGATACCGGATTACAAACTCAAAAAAAAGCCTTATTGAATATCACATGTTTTTTAATGGTTTAATATAACTTGAATAAGGTTTTAGATAACTTTTCTACTACACGGATAAAGATTAGTTAATTATAGAACTTAACGAGTTTTTAAAATGGTGGGTAAATTTCTAAGATTTAGTTATTTTCATGGCAAAAATGTTCCCCTGATTACTTTCATTTCTTGTAAAAATGAACCTTAATCATATTATTTGTCAAAATCTAAAGTTGGCGTTTGATCCTGAAAAGTAAGACAATTACTTTTGAAAAATTGGTTTTTTAGGTTACTTGCTACCTTGACAAACCATTTACATAGATATTTAGTTTAATGAAATTGTCTTATTTTAAAAATAATTATCGATAGGATAATACACGCATATTTTGTCATTAAATCTTATAGATAAAAATTATATCTAGTTTCAGTCCATTAATCTTAACACTGTTAATCTAATTAATAGAAAATGATGATTTGACAAATTAAACTTGTATACTTAAAAATTGAAGGTGGGGTATGTGATAAACATTCAACATCCATGGAACTCTTATCTTACCAATTGTTCAACACTTTTATATCAATGCATCATTTCTTCTCCTTTTATTTACCTGAATACATCATCTCTTCGATGATCCACAGTAATGTTTCAATATTAAAATAAATAGTGCACATATATTTTAGTAGGATTATTTAAATTTTCGATATGCATTAATATATTAAATGATTAATATTTAATTATATTTTTGAAAATATTTAATGGTACATTAATGTTTAAATTTAGGTTAAGATCAATTTTGCCCTATGAATTTCAGCTTTTTACCAATTTTACCCCAAATTGTTTTTGTTCATTTTCGGAAAATATTTTTCCCCTTACTATTAAAATATTGACAATCAACATAACTTTTCAACAGTTAACAGAATAAAAATAGTCACATTTGATTATTATAAGGTAATTTTGTACCTAAAATAACATTTGGGACAAAATTAAGTCTTGAATAAAACTTTCATGATAAAATGCGCCGCTAGACGTCAAATGTTAACATTTTCAGTCGATAAAATTAATAATAAT
Organism: Mimosa pudica; assembly: GCA_029929735.1. NCBI lineage: Eukaryota > Viridiplantae > Streptophyta > Magnoliopsida > Fabales > Fabaceae > Mimosa > Mimosa pudica. The sequence goes on from JAKELP010000029.1 coordinate 4,567,434, forward strand.
ATTAGAATTCAAAAACTGACCATACATTTATATCATTATTTTTGCCAACAGACCACACATTTTATAAACTTGGAAAATAAATTGAAGTTGATATAAACTCAGAAGACAGACGTACAGTTTATTTGAAACAGAAGAACAATTATTGAAAAGTCCAAGAGACACGAATCACCAAGTAATTTAATTAAACAATTAAAACCCTCATCAGATTCAAAATTCAAATGCGAGGTTCGGAATAAAATACTCTGAGCATGGCAGGGCATATAAATTGCAACATTGCATTTCTGCCAATTACGTGTTAGATTCTTTATTTGTTTGGTCAAAGACATTTAAGATTCACTCACAATCAAGTGAAACGATTTGCCAATCATTTCTTATAAGAAATGCCAATCATTAGTTTTATAATTTTGATTAAAAATTAGAGAGAGAGAGATTAAAGTAAAAGATAAGACCACAAATTATTATTCCCTTTTGAGTTTTGATCATAACTATAAAACCACTTTAACTTTTTTTTAGATAAATTAAGAATACAAATCAATCATTTTAAATTGTTTATAATTATCTTTTTTCCCTCAAAAATAATTTATTATACTTATAAATTAACATATAATCTAATTGAATGTGACACACATTATAGTTTAGGATCTGATTTGTTTTCTAAACTTCCATACAAAAATGTTAAAGAGTGACCTTGTACTTAGTACCTAAGGGACCCTTAGTAATTATATCCATTCTTTCTTTTGTACATTTTTTATTTAAATAATAATTATTTTAAACTAAATCTTATTTTTATTTTAAAAACATCATTATTACTATTAGTTTTTGATAGCGTTATTGTTTTATAAAATAAAGCCACAAATCTACACTACATTACATAACAATATTAGTTGACAAATGTTTTTTAATAGTTCTCTTCTTAAAAATAAAATTTAAACTTTCAAGATGGATAAGATTTGAAATAATGTAATATTAGTTGACAATGGCAATGTAAAATTAAATTGAAGTATAAAGTTAAATAAAATTATTGCTGAATACTCTCTCTGGTCCTAATTATAAAACCTCATTGACTTTTTTGTTGAAGTTAATGGAGTAAATTAAACTATTGAATCATAAGATATGACACATGTAATTAGATTATATGTTTGTTTATCGGTTGAATAAATTATTTTTTAGAAGAAAAAATAATTATAAATAAAATAATTTAATTTGTAATTTTAATTTTTCCATAAAAGTCAAAGTGATATTTTAATTAGGACTAGAAAGAGTAGTGTGTAACCACACGTTTATATATTGATTGTCTTTGAGTTCTGTATTTTTAATTCATGGTAAATGTGACAAACTTCTATGATGAACTTTCATTTAAAGTCGATCAAATTAAATACCATATTCTTTTATTATGTGTGAAATTAACTTTGAAAAAGAATTAAAAGCATTACAAGTACAACCATAAACATAAGTTAACGTCTTAGCTTTTTTATCTGTAGCACTAATACGGTGGCGCCATAAAATATAACCGTTGTTAAATTATTTTAATTGTTGTGACACTATTACTCTCATTGTATTTTATGTATATATATTGGTAGTAGTGTCATCATCAATCTTAGCTTCAAGAAAGCCTATTTTTAAATTTGTTGCACACATCTTGCGTAAATATTTGTTACTTTTATAGTATTTTACAATTTTATCATTTCATTTATTATTTAAACCTCAGCATGTTTTGTTACTTGTATATATCATTTTTTTTCCAACTTTAAACGATCCAACCCTATTATCATAAGCATGTTTTGTCTCTTAAATATATAATCCAAATGACAAAGAATGTGAGCTCTTACTCTTGCAATTGGAAGCAGTATATTAATTTGGGATCTTTATAGAAAATATTAAGAAAAAATATATATATATACCAACCGACAAAATAATCCATTTTTTTAAGTAATTTGAATTCTCATTTAATATGGCCTAATTGTTAATAATTTAGTTTTACGTATATTTAACTTTGATCGGCTTGTTCAAGGAAGGAGGATAGAGGGTTAGGCCTAAGGAAAGCTAAATTGCATAATAGAGCATTTATGATGAAGTTGTCATCATCATCATCATCAACGTAAACCTTATCCCACTCAAAGTGGGGTCGGTTACATGGATCACACGACGTCATATTGCTATGTCTCTATTCTTTCCTTAAGATAAATCTTTCACTAACATATCTTTTTGAATAACTTCATCAAGAGTTCTCTTTGGTCTCCCTCTATTTCTTATATACGTCTCCCTTACCATCTACTCCACTATTCTTGCTATCACATCTAATTTTCTTCTTTGAACATGTTCATACCACCTTAAACGATAATCTCTCATTTTCTCTGAAATTGATGTTATCTCAACTCTTCCACTAATGTGATCATTACTAATCCTATCTTTTAATATCTGAAAGTAATGGATGCACAAGAGGGGGGGTGAATTGTGCTACCAAATAAAAATCAAACAATAACAACACAAGGGTTTATACTGGTTCGGTCTTCCTGACCTACGTCCAGTTCTCAACCACCCAGGTTGAGTTCCACTATCCCCAGGTTTTAGAAACGGGTTCACCTGGAACCTTTACAACCGCAAGTTTTGGACGGGATCACTTGCAACCTTACAACCACAAGTTTTACTCAAGGTTTACTTGCAACCTTGCTAACTAGCTCCCCCTTACAACCAGCAAGGGTTCAACCTTTACAAATAAAGGATTTTCTAAACTTAGTTCTCTTAAAGAACGGATAATGTTACACACTTAAGTACAATGAATGCTCTTAATACAAGAAGAGACTTAACTACAAAGAGTACAAGATATGTAGATGAAAAGAACTCTCAATGTGTTAAATGCTCTTTCTCTTTTCTGGGCAGCTTTGAATGCTTGAAGGATTTCTTAGTTTCTCACTCTAGCTTTCTTCAAGATGTCAAAGATATTAGATGTCTTCATAAATGAAGGTGAGCTTGTTTATACAGTCTTCAAGTATTCTCACTCTTGGTAGGTGGGTTAGCCATTTGAATATGGCCGTTTTTCCCAAGTTACCGTTTGCCCAATTAATGCTTCATTAATGCTTAGCAAGGTTGACTTTGCTTTATCTCTGAAAAGTAGTTCTGACACCTCTACTCTGTCAAAAGCATTCTGACACTGCACTGCTCTGAACGTTCTGACATTCTGATTGCTTGCGGAAGCAAGTCCACATCCGGAAGCAACTTTACTCAGTGTACTGCATTTTGAACGTTAGTCTTAACAATAATAGCACATACTCACATGCAGTGGGAGTTCACTTAGTCTAAGGGAGGTCTTTTCCATCCAGAAGCAATTCCACATCTGGAAGCACTTTCACTGGACGTTGGGTTATGTTCACATTTTACTCACTGACGCTCAGTGTTATCCATACCAACAGCCAGCGCTAGTTGTAACACCCCAAATTTTCAAAATAGAATAAATAAGGCAATATTTAGAATCTTGATGTATTATTTAGTATTTAAAAAAATTTAGGGAATAAATTTGGGAATTAAAAGATACCTAGATAAATTATATAAGGACCCAAAATATCTATTCACTCAAAATATCTCTTCACTCATCCCTTTACCTCTCATTCTTATCCTTTTCATTTTCTTTTAATCAATTACTCTCTCTCAACCACATATTATTTATTTAATTTAATACTCCCTCCTCCACCATCCTTATCTTCACTATCACTTCATCACTTTCTTTCTCTTCTTCATCACTTTCTCTGCTCGTCACTTTTCCCCCCAACCATCATCTTCACCAAAACTCTCCAACCTCACCTCACACTCTTCTCACTTTTCCATCTCACCATCAATCCCTTTTCTTTGCCTTCACGCCCCTCCCACCTTAATCTTCAACATCACTATTCATCATCATCATTTACATCATCTCATCATCCTCACTTCATTCTCCTTTCACTCTTCATCCTCAACTCCTTGCTCGGCCAGTCATCATCGGCGACGGTGAAGCCCAAGAAATCAGCCAAGACTTTCATACTCAGCCATTAGGTGACTTCCTTTTCTCTAATTCATACTTTTTTCTTAGATTCTTGGGTGAGGTTGAGAGGAAATCCGAATTTAGGTATTTGGGTTTTTGAGTTTTGGGTGTTTCAATAATTCGAATATTCTTCCTTTTTCTGATTTAATAAATTTCTGACTTTGTATTTACAAGTTGAGATTAGAATTTAGATATATGAAAGATTATTGTTATTCTCATGGCTGCAGATTGACTTTTGTAGGTTTTTGGAAGGCTTTCAATATTCTTGATGTTTAACTCTATTTTGTGCATCTCTGTTTTAATGGATACTGCTATGAGTATTGCAAGATATAATCTAAAATCTTATATGAAGGAACACATTTCTTTAGACTACATGTTAGATTTCCTTGAGTTTAGTGGATTTTAGAATTTCCGTTTCTTTCCTCTATTGGGCTGATTTTCTGGAATAAGAGAGATGTTTAGGAATAATAATTTGCATGATAAATTTCTATGCTTGAGCTGAGTATATTAAATGGACTGATTGAATTGTTATTGATTTTTGTTTTTGTGATCTGTTTTGGGAATTGTTTTCTTGCTGTTGGTATGTAGTAGGACAAATAGGATCAAGAAGAGAAAATTAGAAATGTGATGTTTGATGTTTTTTCTTTAGATCGGGTAGTTTATAATTGTGAGTTAGTGGTGTTGAAAATGACATGATACAACATGTGGTAATTGATGTGGAATATTGCTACCGTTCTATTATGGCTGATTTCTTTTCTATTTATCTTCTTTTGGTTGGAATCTTGGTTTGGTTTGTGGTGAAGCAGGAGTTTATTTTTACACGTTGAATTTTCTGTTTTAAATGAGGCTTTAGAAAATCTGATATATATTCCCTTTGCTGGACTTATTTTGGGCCATTCTCTGTTGCTTTTGTTTAGGTCCTGTTATGTTGAATTGGTAAACTTATATATATATATATATATATATATATATATATATATATATATATATATATATATATATATATTCTTGTATGTTCAGCTTTGAATTGAAAGTGGAGTAAATTCTTTATTCTTGTTTTGATCTCCTTTTGTGTTTCATTACTTGGAGTTGTTGGATATACAAGTGAAATGTTTGTTTGATGAATGTTGTGATAGGTGCTTTTTACTGATTATTGGAATTAGTGAAGGATCCTATGTTTGATTATAAAAGGAAGGATTAAACTAATTTTGAATAACAAGATAGATTTGTTTTGAAAAGATGGAAGTTCTTGTCTAAATGAATGTAGTGCTGTTATGTTTCATTGGTGCATTGAAATGATGATTTTGGAAACTTGTATTGTTAATTGTAAAATGGCCAATTACTCTGTTCTATTTTGAACATGTTTGAGTTGTTTTATAATTGTAATGTATGGTTGGAAAGTTAAATTAAAAGTGTATGGTTGTGCAAGTTTGCACATTCAAATTGTGCTTAGAATGTGAAGAATTTCTGTAATTCTGGTTCTGTTTGGGCTGCTATTTTTGGTGCTCATATAAGTATGTGCCAAAACATTTTATGCTTAGGATGTTAATGCAGTTAGCCAAAATGATTTGAATTGGTTTAGTGAATGAGATTGGTTATCACAGAATCTTGTTTGCTTCAAATAAGAAATATGAGAAATCTGGTTTTTACTCTCATTGATTTAATCAATTGAATATGAAGGTGTTGATTTACTTTACTGTGATTTTAATAAATTGCCAGTGCTGCTATGGATAAAAGTACTTGACATTAATTATTATTCGTGTACTGCTTAAATGAGTTTCTTATATGCCTATTTTGGGAATTTATGAAGTGGCATGTTGAATGACTTGATATATTGAATTAAGATTTCTTTTGATGTTGAAAAGTACCTACATGGATGAATGTAGTGATTCTCAGACATATCATTTATCTTGCAAAATGTTTGAATGTCTAATATGTATGAGATGTGGTATAATTGATTAAAATTCTATATTATGGTAATTGTGAGTGGTGAAATTTATTGGTTTGGAATTGTAAAAGAATTCCTAAGCTTCAACAATAGTGAAACTGAATATTAGAAATGAAATCATTGAAATAGGGGAGAAAGGGGCTGGATAGTAAAGATTTACGATTTCGAGAGCTACGTTCTTTGATATAATGTATGAAAATGATTATTTATACCTGTTATTACATGGTGTAATAATAGGGTGGATTATGGATCACATGTCTCAAGGCATTGAAAACAAAAAGAAGAAAGTTCAAATTGTATTACCAAAGGCGTATTGATTGGAACCCAGGTAGCGGGTTATTTCAGTCATATAAATAGCATGCTATGAATTTTGATATATACTGCATTAAATATGAGTATTGAATTCTTATACCTTATATGCTTATGTGATATTATTTATGATTTATGGATTTTGGAGTACTCCAGAGGGTCGCACCCTCTTTGTCAATTTTATCATTCTGTATTGGTGAATTTGAAATTCCTGCAGGTAAAGATCAACATTAAATATAATGAGTGGTATCATTATATGAAATGTTGGTCGGTGCATGTCGCACCTTGTGTGTCAGAAGCTACATAACAGTGAAGCTATTGCTGCTATGGAGTGGAGGCGTTATATACGCGAAAAGGATATAAGAATCATATCACTCATATGAATGCAGTCTTATAAAACAAATGATAATGAATGAAATAAATTGCTATTGAGATTCTTTGAATCTCACCGCTTTTTAAAAAAAAACTGCAGGTAACAAGGAGAAGAATAGAGAACAAAGAATTTTATCATATAAAGTGGAGATGCCTGCTAGGCCCGTATGTGCTTAGAAGTTGCCGGAGTCTAGGTTTGGATCTTTTGAGATCAATTCTTGTAACAAGCTATTAGCTTGTATTGAATACAAGTAGGAAAGCTATCACCTGAGATAGCTGGTTTGTATTTAGATCAAATTGTAAGATTCAACCCTTTAAAGTATAATTCAAATGTAGATATATTAAATTGTCCAGGTGGTAGATGCTCAGTTTACAAAGGAAAATATTTTATCTAATTTTTTTTAAAGAAAAAGTTTTAATTTATTCTCATTTTTGGACTTCTAATATTAAAACAGTGGTTATAAATTTTATTAAGTTGCTAAAAATATGGTAGTAAAAGCTAGGATGTTACACTAGTCACTAAGCAATCGGAAGCAAATCCACTGGACGTTGGGTTATGGTCACTGGCGCTCAGTGTTATCCATACCAACAGCCAGCGCTAGTCTTAATACAATCGGAAGCAAATCTACATCTGGAAGCTTCCTAACTTAGTCTCAAGGATTTTATACACTAATGCTCTTAGACTGAGTTATGACTTAGTGATATACTTGCTGTCGCTGGGGGATGAGACGTTCATCCGCGAGCGCTAGTCTTAGTCCATCCGGAAGTAAATCCACATCCGGAAGCACTCTTACTTGGGGTTCTATATTAACCTAATATTCTCTAAGTGTTTGGCTTGTTCTTTCATATTTTAGTCTTCATCAAAACTTAAGATTCTAACAATATCTACTCACTCATCCCTCTCAACATTTTCATCTCTGTCACATCCATCTTATGTCTTGTTGTTTTGTTTAACTGTCCATCATTCACAGTTTACATTAATTGTTTCCTCCTCAATTACCATTTTTATCGATAATAATCTGTCACCACTTCTATAAACTTCAACCACATTCTTCTTCCATACTTCATCCACAATTAAACCTACACCATTCATATGACTCACTTTACCAGTATACCCAAGTTTATAACCATCAATATCCTTATCCTTTTCACCTACCCATTTATTCTCTTGTAAATATAAAATGTTTATCTTTCTATCCTTCATCACACCTATTATCTCCCAAACTTTACCTTTTAAGGTTCTAATATTCCACGTACTAAATCAAATCCTACACCCGTTCACTTGCTTCTTTATATATCCCTTCTTCTGTAAAATGCTAGACTATGACATATTGCAAAAATGGTTGTGTGTGTCCATGCTTTAAGATTAGACAAATTTTACGTTGGCTGCTGAAGCCTAACACAACCTACTCTTTTTTATCCGGGCTTAGGACCGGCTATATTATAGGCAGAGTATTGCATACAATAATAACAAAATACAAAAAAAAAATAAAAACACTAAACATTAATAATAATTAATCTATCACAAATAATAACAAATAAATAAAGCGATAAACAATAAAACAATAATCGCAATACAATAAAATAATAACACAATACAATAAAACCATAAAAACAAAATAAAATAATACATAAACAAATAATAAAATAAATAACAATATACAATAAACAATAAAACAGAACGACCACAATATTCAACAATAAAATAAAACTATAATTAATAAATATACTATGAAAACATAACAACACAATGTTCAACAAACAATAAACAAAGGTTAAGAGATGCATAAGAAACAAAATATTTAATAAAACTATGTAAATTTAGTAAAATACCTTAAAAAGAAAATCAAAATTAATTCATTTTGATAGATTGATGAGAAAAAAGATTATAATAAATGAGAGGAAGAAGAGAAAAGATCAGATATGAATGACATAGATAACACGGCGAAGAGGAAAAAAAAAACTGCATTTTCCGCAAAAGTACGAGAATGGGTCAAAAATTGCAATTTCCGGAAAAAAAAAACTGCGTCAAAACTGCATTTTCCGCAAAAATAGGAGAATGGGTCAAAAACTGCAATTTCCGCCAAAAAAAAAAACTCCTAACATGAACCCTTAAAATTCTCCTTAAAATTTTCCTAACTGACTCCTTGAAATTCTCCTTCATCCACGGCCAACTCCTTAAAATTTTCTGACTATGTCAAACATGAACCCAAACAATCATAACAATTTTCCTACAATCTTGCCACTAATTCCAAATAAAACTCCTAACAACTAGGAAACTCATCTAACTTCACCATGGACAAATCCTCATTCACATCACAACTCCGGCAACTCATCCTCCCTATTTCCGACCACTTGCAAGCAACAACTACACTTTCTATTATACTACCATTAAAATCCTATTACTAAAAATTAATGTAGTTCATAAAAACACATGTTAAAAGGAATTTCAAAGTCAATTATATAACACCAAAAACTTGAAACACAAAACTCACACAATAAATATAAAACACACAACATATAAAGTAAGGGATAGATAGAAAAAGCGTACCTTAATAATCACGAAACCTGCAATTGAATAAATAACAACAACTAAACTGACCTGGAACATGAGGCACTACCACGGCGAGCTAATGAGATGAATAAAATGCAAACCTCTTAATTCACCTTATGATATAGCGCCTTCCATGCATTATCATCATTAGCATCCTTACGCATCAAAGAATTAGTCATAGAGAGACGACAAAGACTGGGATAATCCAAATAACTCAAAGCATGCGTCGTAATCTCCTGCACCAAATTCTCCATCATAGACCAAGAATTGAGGAAGCCAGGATCCGTGAGATATAAGTCATCAGAATCATCCTCAACATCATCGAACATTAATGCTCCGAGGGACTTGTCCACCCCGAGGGAGACAGAATCAAGGCCAAAAGTGTAATGACAAAATTAAATGAACAAAGAGTAATGACAAAAATGTGGGATTTTTCTCCAAATGAATCCCAAAAGTAAACAAACAAACAAAAAAGAATCGATTTTGAGAGTTGCAGAAGGATGATAAAGGAAAAGCAATGAACCCCAGAAGGAAAAATCAATAGAAGAGATTCATTGTAGGTTAATTTAATGAGGGAAAAATACAAGTGTGGTTCCAAATTAAGCTCTGTGATTAATAAATCAAGAGTAGGTTCTCATGTGTGGCAAGTAGGGATGAAAATAGGGCAGACCGGCCTGTTAAGGCCTGCGGCCTGGCCTGTTATGGCCTGGTTCAGCCTGATTAAATTCAGGTCAGGCTTAGGCCAAGACCTTTTTTTAGGCCTGTTTTCATTAACAGGTCAGACACAAGCTTTAGAAAAAAAGCCTGTTAGGCCTGTTAAGCCTGTTAAGCTTTTTTTCAAAAAAAAAAAGTGAACCCAAAATATAAGCCCAAAACTTGAGCCCAACTCTTCTAACCCTAGTACCTCTCTTGCTTAGACTCTCTCTCTCTCTTTCACGTGGCCTACATCTCTTTTCCTTTTCCTTTTTCTCCTCTTTTTGCTTTCACTCTCTCACTTTCTTTTCTCTTTTTTTTCCAACATCTCTTCTTCTTGCATTTCTTCCACTCTGAACGTTAATCACTCTCTACATTCCACTGGCAAGGAATAAAAAATAATTGGGGAATGGTGCAGGATGGTTTGAGTAGGAAATTAGGGAATGTAGCTAATATCCGGTTTTGGGAGGACAGGTGGTTACCAGACCAGTCTAAGGTTTCAGAAATTGTGACTCAACCCCTTTCTCAGGTAGCACTAGAGATGAAGATTGAGGAGTATATTTCTGAGTTTGGGGTATGGAGACTGAATACATTAGAGTCTCTTTTATCTCAGGAGGTAGCTCGATTTATTCATTCTCAGCATATTGACTTAAATATGGAAGATAGTCCTTGTTGGAGATATAATGCTTCTGGGGCTTTCTCTACTCGTTTAGCGTATATGAGTCAAACAGAAAATGGTAATGGGTAGTGGAAGTGGAAGAATTTGTGGGAGTTGAAAGTTCCACAAAGAAGCAGGATGTTTATGTGGCTTTTGTGTTCAGAGAGTTTGTTGACTAATGTAGAGAGGAATAAACGGGGTATGACGGATGTGATGGAGTGTGGAAGTTGTAATAAGGGGATACCCGAGGATGTACTTCATGTTGTTAGAGAATGTAAGAAAGCTGCAGAGGTTTGGAGAATTATTGTTCCAGTAAATGATTGACATCTTTTTCATAACCATACTGAGTTGAAAGAAAGGGTGGATTGGAATATTAAAGCTAATCTTGAGTACAATTGAATTTCATGAAATGTGGTTTTTCCTTTGGTTTGTCATCAACTTTGTCTAGCTAGGAACCAGAAGGTCTTTAATGAGTGAATGTTTTTGCCCATTCGATTATAGCAAAAGTTTTAGCTTGTGCTAATTGGGGTGGTGAGTGTATTAATCCTTGTTTAGAAGTAGATGAGGGGAGATAGAGACAGCCAATAAAAGGGTATGTTAAGATCAATGTGGATGGGGCTACTACCTCAGAAGGGAATATGACTACTTGTTCTGGTATCATGCGGGATTATAAAGGGGAGGTGAAAGGGAGTTTCTTGTTCAATATTGGAAGATGTAACAGTTTTTTAGCAGAGACATGGGCCATTCCGATGGGGTTAAGGTGGACTTGGGATTTTGGAGTTATACATGTATTAATTGAGTCAGATTGTCTACATCTTGTTCAAGATATTGAGCAACTTTGGGATCATGATGTTGAGGTTTGACGGGAAGGAGTTAGCGCTGAAGTCAAGGAGATTATATCCCTTTGTAGTCGCCCATGGGATATTAGAATTGTGTGGTGCAAAAGGGAGCAGAATGAGACTGCAAACAGATTAGCGAGGCACGCACTGGTAGAAGGTCATGAATTTGTTCAACTACAACAGATTCCTGCTGATGTCCAAGATGTTGTAGCGAAACATAAGCAGTTTGTTTTGCATTAGTCTATGTGTTTTGATTGAAATAAAAAAGAACTTTGATCGGCAAAACAACTTTGAATAACTCTTTGTAGTCTAATAACATATAAGATTGTTCAATAAAGTTTCTATACTTTCGAGGTATATCAAGCTTTATTTAATCAGCATGGAGCTTTGAACAAATGAAAGAAAGGTGAGGAAGAAAGGCAATGTACACCTCTACAAAAAGGAAATGGATATGTAACCGAAGAAATAAGGAAAAGGATTTGTAGATCCCTTTTTTTGCTTCAAACTTTAATTTTTTTAATATAGAATTAATTATGGTAAAAAAATTATAGAATTAATTAATAAGTTATTTTTATACATAATACATAAGCTCTTATTTGCAGTACTAAGCGCAAAAAATCTTTTGTCCTTCTTTTTACCTTTATTACATGTTCCTTTTGGATTCATGTATCTCCGTTTTTGTGAGTATTTTTTTGCATACTCCCTCTAGTCCTAAATATAAGATATCTCGAACTTTTTTGTGGAAGTTGAGAAAGTAAATTAGATATTTCAATTATAACATATGTCATTTGTAATTGAATGACATCTTAATTTATAAGTAGAATAAATTAATTTTTAAGAAAAAATTATACTATAGGCAATTTAAAATTGTGTATCCTTAATTTCTTATAAAAAAAGTCAAAAAGATGTTATAATAAGACAAAGTATATTATGTAGTAGTTTGAATGGAAATTCATTTCAAGTTAAGCCGTCCACATTATAGGTTGTTTGGTAGCTAAATAGGATGAGAGATTGAGAATATAATGGATTGGGTCAAATAAATAAACATAGAAAATAAACCCTCTATTTTAGTACAAAAAAATCTTTATCAAACAAAAAGTAAAATGAATTGATTGCAAGGGAGTAGTCTTTTATGCAAATGTTTAGAAAGAATAATTTGAGACTATACATTTTTTAACAAATTAACTTAACTAATTTTTTATATTTATAAATCACTTATCTATTTCTTGTATTTTCTGGTAAAAAAAAAAGAACTCGTATTTATCATAAGAAGTGCATGAATTTGGAATCATCACATACTCCACATATCTAAAGAAGTGTTTCTCCCAACAAAGTAAATGACCTCTTCACCTTGTGAATACAACTGATTTATTTTCCTTCCTTATTTTAGTCATTTTAGTGTCCAATTTTTCATCCATTCTAGCAACCAAACATCTCTTGAGGTTTTATTTTCACTTTTCATGGCTTTCTCATGGGAGAGCAAGCTCAACTACAATTACATAGAGGCAAGAGCTAAACAGTCCTAAAGAAAGAAAGATTACAAATGAAGACATTTTGCAAGGGAATGAGCTGAATTGCCCACTTGCATTCCATATCAAAGACAGAAATGCGAAGAGAAACAAAAATAATAATAGTCCCATGAATAAGCTATCCACCATCATCAAATCAAAGTACAACAAAAACAACAACTTGAAACCTTATCATTCTGTTTTTCTTCGTCTGTTTCTGCAAATTGCCCAATCAACAACCAACCAATCAATCACCATACCACCTCCTCTGCGAGTAGTAACCATCTCTCCCAATCTCCCCAGATTTCTCAATCCTCCCCATCACAGCATTCTTGAAATTAATAGCTTCCTGAACTTTAGAACATGTCCTCTCCATCCTAACACCACTCAAACTACTCCTACACTCCATCATTTCATTCAACGAAAGCCTCTTCTTTGCACCCCCACCGGATTCCGGCCTTTGCTTCGGAGCACTCCTAGATCTCAATTTGGCCTTTGACGACTGAGTATTTGCCATGTAACTCGGATAATTCCCATATTGCCACACCAATCTTTCAGCATAAACACTCTTGGGTGTGCCAGCTAATGATCCACAAGAACATGTATTAGCAGCAAAACGTGGAGTGCTATGTGCTGTAGAGAACTTACATTCCTCCCCTACTAGCCCCCATTCCGTCGAAATCCGAGCTGGGGTTCGAATTTGAGGAACTGGGATTGGAGAAGAAATTGCTTGAAATAATGGGTCGTCACCAAAATCCGACATTGATGTGTTACTTCGACGAGACCTTGACTTTGGCCTGCATCCACTTGTGTCCATTTCCACTATCTTTGGTGTAGGACTTCCATCCGTACTATTAGTGTTGTTATTCATGGAGGCATCATAGGAAGAAGATAGTCTCATACTTTCATCAAATCTCTCCTGAAAATGAAGTAATGCTTAGGATATTTCAAATGGGGTATGGTATGATTGTGGAAAGTTGACATCTTTACCTTGTAATATCTTCGAGGTTGAGTTTCATGTTTGTGTAATTCTTTACTTTTGTTCATGACTTGGCGAGCTTTATGGAATCGAACTGTGGCTTGTGCTCTTATTAGAGCTTGCATGCTGTATAGTGTTGCACTTGCTTGCTTCCGAACTAGAAATCCTCTCACAAGTGCTTGAATCTTCACTAGTCCTTTCAATGCTCTTAATGCCTTCCTTGCCTGATTCAAAATTCAAAAACAAAAATTTCCAAAGCAAATTTAAATATTACTAATTTTTTAATATAGAATTTAGAAAATTTGCAACTTGAGATTCACTAATCCTTTCAATGCAACAGATGCTTTCCTTGCATTTCTCAAATTAAAAAAAAAAAAAACCCATCTGGTCAAAACAAAAAATTCTAATTCAAAAACAAAGATTTTCAAAGCAAATTCAAATATTTCTATTTTTTTAATATAGAATTCAGAAAATATGCAACTTGAGATTCACTAATCCTTTCAATGCAAGCAATGTCTTCCTTGCATGTTTCAAAATAAAAAACCCAGAAAATATCTTTTGAAAAAACTTGAAGATTTTTCTTTTCAAAATTTTAAATTCAGAAAAAATACAACTTTAAGAGTCAGATTTTTTTTTTTGTGTTTACCAAGAATCCCCTAAACACTGTTTGAATCTTCACAGCAGCAAATTTCTCATGTCCACGGCCAAACATGGTGGTGCTTCTGCTGTGACCACTAGTCAACCTCACGACGGCGACCGCCGCCTGCGCGGCGGCGACGGCGGCGTCAGCGGCAGCGGCTGTGGCGGCAGCCACCGCAATGGCATGCTTGTTCTTCTGCTCCTCTGTTTCTCCATAGAATGAATGAATCCAAGCAGCCTCTTCCGGTGAAAGATGATTCGCCGGCGCCGGCGCCGGCGCCGCCGTAGATTTCAATGTGCCACGGTGGTCGGAGTTTGAGTTTTGTTTTTTGTCTCTGTCTTTGTGTTTCTTCACACCAAAGAAGCCCTTCAGCCACCTTGTTGCTCTTCCCATGTGAGAAGAAGAGAAGGGAAGTTGGAAATAATGAAAGATTCAAACCAAGGAGAAGAAAACAAAAGATGGATGGGAGATAGTGAGGGAGGTGTTAAGACAAAAGTGGAGGTTGTTGTGAGTTGTTGTGGGTCATAGATTTTGTTTGGCGTTTTGGAAGAAAATGGTGAAACAGAGAGGGGAGATACAGAAAAGTGGAAAACTCTCTTGAAACACTCAAAAACGAGTTTGAAAGAAGGAAGAAGACGAAGAAGATAATGGGTGGAAAGACTGAAAAGGAAATGTATGTGTCTCGAGAAGTTGTGCATTACTCCAGTTGTAATTACTCCTTCCTAAATATAAGATCACTTTGGTTAATTTGAGGAGATTAAGGAAGACAATAAAATTATATGATCTTCCCAAAATCCTCTCAATTACTTAACTTTAAAAGGAGGAGAGAGTTTTCAATGAAAAGCGGGAGTATAAGGGTAGTTTGGGCAAAACTTGAGATAAAATAGGAAGTGATCTTATATTTAGGAACTTATCCACTTTCCCGAAGTGAACTTATATTTAGGAACGGAGGGAGTATATCCTTAATACAAATCACTAACCACCATTAACTAACTTACTATTTATTAATTTTTTCCTAATATACCATCATCATTGGAAAAAGATATTTTTTTTATTTGAATTGAAGTTTTCTCCACTTCATTTTGTCCCCCTCATAAAGATAGAGGATTAATGAATAGAAAAAAAAGTGGTGGATCATAATGATAAAGGTGAGAGGGATAAAAATGGAAAATACAAATAAAATAAGACCAATTTAATATTGCAGCTTCCATTAACTTCCATTCCTTAATTTGTACAATTGGGTGGTTGGTGACTTATAATAAAGATCAGAGGGAATATATGACAAAATATTAGGGTTGGGACATGCAGCTGGGGCAAGCAAGGGGAAGAAATTTGAAAAAAATGTTACCAACTTACTACATTATAAAGAAGGATTTTTTTTGGGTTTCTTTCCGTGGAATACATGTTAGGAAATAAAGTAATGAAATTAAAAACTGAGAAACTGAGTTATTATTAAACAATGAGATGAAAGCAGACGAAATTTCCTTGGGAGAAGAATGAGATTCTCGAAAGAAAGGATATTTAAATGAGTAAAAGGTTAGAGCAAGGAAAGTGATCTGTGAGCCCATGTTTTCCCCAGCTCTGCTCCTCGCTGGAAGTTAGAAACGTATAAGGTTAAAATTGCATCCAGGTCACTTGAGATAAATTTATACTAGGCCTAAATATCATTCCGTGGAATAAACTATTTTGAAAATATTAATTTGGATAATGAATAATAAAAAAGTCTCATTATGATCAATGAACAAAAAAAAAATGTCCCATTTAACCTGGGGGTATGGTTGAGTGGCAATGACTCATTCACCCTTAACCAATTGTCTGGGGTTCGATTCCTGGCGTTGGGTATGGAGAAACATTAAATCTCCCAGGCCAGCTGTCCCACCCTTTGAGGTGCCTACAAATCAGCGGGGGATTAGTCTCTCACTTATCGGGTGAGGGGATACCTTGATCATGGATAAAAGAAAATGTCCCATTTTGGCCAATACACTACTGAAAAATATTAAAATATCATTCTCTCCACTTGAGAAATTCATACATAACCACAAATGACCATTAGCCAAAATGAGTCATTTTTGTTTATTGGCTAGAATGAAACTTTTATAGTTTGTTGGCCAAATTGATAATTTCGAAATAGTTTATTGGGCATAATGATATTTCACCATTTATACTACAAATAGTACAGTTATCCATGAAATCTTAAACATATATTTGGTCTAAAAAAGAAAAATAATGAAATCGCAACATTATTAAAGGTTTCAAGGAAATACAGCCCCCATTTCTTATTATAAGATTCAAATAATTAATTTGTGTGTATAAAAATATTAAGTCAGGATTTTATTAGTTAGTAACAATAATTAAGTCAGGATTTTAACTCGTTTTCCCGTTAGACTCATCAAAGATGAAAGAAAGAGATAAAAGACAAAATATAGAAAATTAGAGAAACTAAATATTAAAAAGAATAAGCAGAAAAATATATGAATGTGTGAAATTGTAAAGAAATGCAAAAAATATCTAGACAAATCTGAAAATTAAATTTATAATTAATATTGGACAGCCACATTTTCAAATTTAAAAGCTTATAATTTGGGAGAAAAGTTTATAATATTATTGTAAAATTATCAAATTACCTGCATTAGTTGGTAGTAAATACTTTAAAAACAATTGTTAATATACTTGAATTTAGTTCTTAATAACAAGTGTTTTCAGTATATTGATACTTCTTGTTAAAAATAGATAAACTTGTTAACCAAAATATTCCCTCTAATATATATTTTTATATTACACCCTCTAATCTATATTATAAGAGGTAATTTATAGTTTTATAATTGTTTGTCTTATTTTATTAAAAAAATAATTGTTTGTCTTACTTGAAACCTAACATAATTTTCCTATAATCTCTCTAAAACCGTAAAATTATGAAAAGTATGTAGTTAAATCAGTAAATTTTATTCAAAGAAATGAAAACTTTTCCTGTTAAAAAAAATTAAAACTTTTTGCAATTTAACCCCATAATGAATTGATCTTAATTTCAATACCTTTATCACATAAAAAAAAATTCCTTAGACATTTCAAGTGCCACATAATTTCAAATAATATGCATGATTTTTTTATGAGAAAGAAGTTTGAATTGACTTTACTCTTTTTTTTTTATAAAATCTTAGTTTGAGTACCTAAAGTATTTTTATTATTTTTTATGATTAATTTTATTCTCTCTCCTTATATATTTTTATATAGGAAAAAACTTACCTCAAGTACTTACCTTAATTACATTCAGTAAGCCAATAAGAATTAGACACATGTCCAACTAACCCACACCACTTTCTCCTTCTTTTCTCTCTCCTCCATGTGTTAGTTGTGTATGGGTTAGTTGGACATGTGTTAAATTCTTTTTAGGTATTGGATGTAATTGAGGTCAAGTACTTGAGGTAAGTTTTTCCCTTTTATATATTAGTATTCTTCATTTTTTATTTGAATTTTACTTCAATATCTTACTTTCCCCTTTAATTTATGAATAAGGAAAATTTTCGGGAAATATCATTTTCTCACTTATTTATAACTTTTAATTGATTTTAACTTTTCTTAAGCCGTATACTTTAGATATTTAGCTCCTATAAAATGAATCTGAGAGTACACATCAGGCATCATATATAATATGATGAATTACTAAATTTAATAAATTCCACTTAAAGTTTATAAAACTTAATATTTTAGTTCTAAGCTCGAATTTTGATTTTGAAGTTAATGCATAAATGCCACTTAAATGTTTTAACATTAAAGGGAAAAACAGATTGAGACTATTTAAAGGGCACAATAATATAATTGGAAAAAACAAGCACACAATAATTTAAGGACTTAGATCGAAAGGGGTGTAATTCACATTATCTTGCATATCATAATCCCAATTCAGAAGTGTATAATGGGGATTTAAGGAAATTTCTTTATTTTTTATAAACATAAAGTTGCTTTCTAAAGACCTCATAATTTGAAAATGATAGATATTAGTACTAAATTATTTGGGATTTATTATGATAGCCACACATAAAAATTACCCTTCCTAAATTTTTCCTACATGTCATTGGTGAATGGTACAAAGGATCTTAACTTTTGAAAATGACGTAATATTAGTACTATTATATTTATATACGTGTGCAGCACAAGAATTTGAAATTCCATTTGAAATTGAGGATTTTAATAGTCCATCATTAACCTCTGAGTTTATGAAACTCATCATCTTGATTTTCGAAGTTCAATTTTAAAATTCAGGGTCATTATCTATCATCATTTTCCAAAATTGGTCCCCAGGTGTCATGTTCCCCATCATCACACACACATATGTTTTTAAATATATAATGAGAAATTATTTTAGGGTCCCATGTAGCAAACATAATATAAGAAGAGTCTTGCTAAAACATACTCCCTCCCTTTCTAAAATATAATATCACTTTTCAAATTCAATTTATTTCTAATTATAAGATCATTTTCTAACTTTTCCCAATTTTTTTCTAAATAACCCTATATTGGTAATATCATGTGTAAATAACTAACTTTAATCTACTCAAATTAGGGAAACTGATCTTATATTTAAGAACGAAGGGTAATATCATGTGTAAATAACTAATTTAAGTCACTTTATTAATCTAGTCAAATTAGGGAAACTGGTCTTATATTTAGGAATGAAGGGAGTAAAATTCAAGTATGGCACCGAAGAACCTTATTTCTATTATCTTCTAAATTAAATTTACCTTAGTACCCTTATAATTTGAAAAGAGAAAAAAAAGAGAATCAAGCCTCAAAACCTTAATCTTCCTCCTCTAAATTGAAAGAAGCAAATTGTGCCCTTCTTATTGGCTTTATCTTTGCCTATATAAGGAAAAGTAAGAAGAAATCCATTTAGTGGGATGGCCACCTATTAAATGATGGAGGATGAAGAAAATCCATCATCATCGTCAATATCCAAGAGTTCCATTGATCAAGAACGATGGGATGCTAGCTAAGAATGGAAATAGAGGATCAAAATCTTCATATGTAAGGAGTAACAATTGGACGTAAGATATTTTTGAGGCTTAACAGTATGAGAATCTTACAACCTACAAATAAGTTAATTAGCATGTTTGATAAATGTAACAGGGAAGAAGGAAGGAGGGAAGAGGGAGAAGGGAGAGTTGTGAATTTTTTATTAGGGTAATTACTCTAATTTACCCTTCAAGTAACCACCGTGTACTACTGGACACCTTAAGTTAACAACGGGACCTAATTTGCCCTTCAAGTAACTAAAGTGGTCCAATTTGACCCTTACCTAACGGTCAATGACGTTTGACCGTTAAAAACCTTCACGAAATTGCATATTAACCCCATATACTATTCTTATTTATATTTTGGTCCCTTTAGTTTGCTTCAATTTTCGTTTTAGTCCATGTAATTTAAAACAAAAGGTTTATGTCCTCAAATTTGATTCTGTTAGTATAATTAATTCCAATAGTTTAAAAATATAAATTTTCAATTTTAAAAAAGTTAAAAAATTATATTTTATTTGGTCATATCAATCTTCTATTCATCAAGCTATGTCATCATAATTAATATTGTCAGTGACATGTCAGCATATTTAACACCGTTTACCCATATGCAAGTCCTCATTAAACTATAGGGACTAATTGTGCTAACGAAATCAAACTTGAGAGACACAAAACCTCTTGTTTTAAACTATAAGGACTAAAATAAAAATTAAAACAAATTATAGAGTATAAAATATAAATAAGAATAATATATGAGGTCAATATGAAATTTGACAACTTAAGTTACTTGAAGGGCGTATTATGGTCATTACCCTTTTTATTATTATCCGTGGGTCCTGCATCATCAGAATTTATTAAAGTTAAATCCTTTGGGACTGTATTTAATTTCTCTAGTTAGCATGACTTTTTCTATATTATGTCCCTTACAAGGAACTGTAATTAATTTTCCCAAAAAAATTATTAAAGAAACTTTTTATTTTTAGGGAAAATGATAAATAAATATCTCTGAATGTCCAAAAAGACAAGTAAAAAAAATCAAACTTTCATAAGGATAAGTAAGGAAATTCAATAAAAATGAACAATTGGAACATAGCAATTAAAACAATTGTCTGATTTCTTAATTGTCCTTTTGGAATTCGGAGTTCCTTACTTGTCATCTTAAAAGTTTAAGTTCCTTAGTTATTTTTTTAGATATTCAAAGCTATTTATTTGTGATATTTTCATTTCTTAATTCCCCAGTTTCCTCTTAATAACATTCTCATTCTCTTGAAACCTAACTCTTGCCTCTTCCTTCCTCTATAGGCTGAATCTATCATGCGAAGCTATAGGCCATAAGCTAAAGGCAGCGAAGTGTTCTTAGGCTCATTTGTTTTAAGCTTAAAGTTTCTACGATTTATTTATTCAAATTTGGTATTTTGGGCAATATTAATATTCTTCCTTCTTCCCAACAATATGGCTGCAACTCTGGCTTCTAAATGTTCTTCTCGTGGTACGTTTTCTTGCTCTTTCTTCTTTTATCTCACTTATTCACATTCATTTTACATGATTCTAACTACTTTACTAGTTCATACATGTAGACTGTAGTACTCTTCTCACCATCCATTGCTATGATGAATTTGGGGTTATGATTAAGCTTAATCTCTCCAAAACAAACAAATTAAATGGTCTTGTAGACAGGAAGTAGCATTATATGCAGTCATTCTTGAGTTGTCTGTTTGTGAGATGGCCCTTCCCATCTCTACAAATTCATTAAAGTCATGTGCTTTTTAGGGTTTTTGATTAATAGAGCAATGTAGTTAGTGGGATTATTTTTTTGGGGTAAGGGTAAAAAATACACATAGGTCCCATATGAAAACTTGTGTATTTTTTTGTCCTAATAAAAGCATACGAGTATTTTTTACCTTTTGGTTGAACAAATATATTTTTTACCCTTAACTCATGCTCAATGGTAAGCTCGCTTGACGTGGAGTCTGTGGTTGTGAGTTCGAATAAGTTTCTCTGTATAAAGCAAATGTAAGACGACCTAGTATAGTCCCTTCCCCCACCCTCACCAATTGAGGACTAGAATTGAGTTGACCCTTATTTACTCGTTTTCTTTATTGGGGGTGAGGTGAGAAG
Organism: Mimosa pudica; assembly: GCA_029929735.1. Taxonomy (NCBI): domain Eukaryota; kingdom Viridiplantae; phylum Streptophyta; class Magnoliopsida; order Fabales; family Fabaceae; genus Mimosa; species Mimosa pudica. Next base: position 4,589,076 of record JAKELP010000029.1, read on the forward strand.
TAAAGAGGGAAGCGATGGGTAAAGTTAAGGTGAATTGGTCATTGGTGTGGCAATGCCCACAAATACTCAGGAGAAAGACTTAGAGATTGATCAGAAAGAGTGTGGTTTTGACGTATGATTTTTAATTTCAACTTTTAATGTATAAGTGTAGACTATGGAGTGACCCTTTTGTGGGAGTGGAATTAATATTTGTTTTTATTGAAGCGATTGTCAATTCAGATGCTTTGATTCTTTGAACTTCTGATTAGATGCAAGGTGAGCCAATTATGAGAGAAAAACCAATCTTTGAATATAGGAGTTTCACTTTGAGTAAAATCAATATAAAGTTTGAAGCAATACTAGTGCTGTTTCAAAGTTTGGCTACTAATGATGTCTCCTAAACGAAACATGGTGAAATTCTTATTCTGTTGATCTCATTGAGTACATTAGCCAATGTTTTATTACAATCCCCACAGACAAAATCATGTTATTATTCAATCATGTTCTTCAACCTGTTTGATTCTCACATTATATCCTTTATTTTCCCCAATTGTGCAAACAATACTGTAACTCTTGAAGGTAAATTTTTGAAGTAATTAACATATTTCAATATGTTTCTTATTTTGTTAATCAAATCAGTGGGTCATTTTCTGCTTGGTGGGATAGGCAGTAGTTTATCTGGTTTAGTCACCACATCACAAGAGACCTTATGCAGCAAACTCTTGTCTCAGGTTCGTATGTTGAAGACTTTTATGTTAACATGACTATATGAGATGTTAATTCAAGATTGTTGGAGCAAGTATAGATATTTTGATATATTTTACATCCCGAACATATTTATATTTTTCGGTTCTTTCTTTTGTAAAAACATTGTCTGTAATTTGTTCTTATATCAATGATGTCATGTGTGGAATAATGATAACCATATCTTATTTGTTTTAGCGTAGTGCTTGCTGTTTACTCCAACTCTTTGCGATCCTCTGTTATGACTGTCTTTTCAACTAAAAATAGTAGTGTTGTGCATTTTAGCAGCAGTCACGTGCTTTCATACAGATGAGGACTGTTCTCAAGGTTGTGGATAATTCAGGGGCTAAGAAAGTTATGTGCATACAACCTTTGAAAGGGAGGAAAGGGGCAAGATTGGGAGACACCATAGTTGCATCAGTGAAGGAAGCGCATCCTAATGGAAAAGTTAAGAAGGGAAAAGTTGTGTATGTTGTGGTTGTGCGTGCTGCCATGCAAAAGGGGCGTTGTGATGGCAGTGAGGTCAGGTTTGATGATAATGCAGTGGTGTTGGTTGACAAGCAAGGGCAGCCGATTGGGACAAGGGTTTTCGGGCCAGTCCCGCATGAGCTGAGAATGAAGAAACATGTCAAAATTCTTACTTTAGCTGGGCACATTGCTTAAAATATGGAGTTTGATGACTCAAGGTGATCCATTTGCTATTATTTGGTTTAAAGGGTTTAAGTTGTGGCCAAGATATGATAGGATAGACATATGTTTTGGCGGCACAATATGTGATCTGTCTTGTGATTCTTAGACAGATGTTTTGATAGACTTTTGTAATGTTCAATAAGAAACAAAAGTAGCAATGGATATTGGGAAGAGCTTGGTAACTTGCTTAAAGAAAGTCACATTGCAGGATTAATACCCACCCCTTTAGAGATATTGATTATGCTTGATTCACTGGAATTAGAAACAGGCTGGTTGTGTTTTTACCTTTCAGATATACTTGAAGGGAAGATCTGTTCATTGCAAATTACTTATCAAAATTCTCTCAAGTTTGATATAATGTTTTTGTATATTTGATCAGCCTTTTATCCCACAAATGCGGTGATTAATCAGATGCTACAATGTAACTTTATTTGGACCTGTCATTGAAAACATTTTATCTTATTACAAAAAAAACTTCTGCAGACAACTTATGAACATCCTGTTCAAAAGTAGTGTCAAGGATAATGGTTGGAATATTGAACCTATATATCATAAACTCCTAATTGAAACCTAATTCTCCAATCCTCTATAACTTCAACCTTAACTCTATTATGTTGGGAATTAAAACGGAGAGGAGGAGAATTTATCAGGGTTGATTTTTGGGTTGTAAAGATAAAATATAAGAAATGATTATGAGTATAGAAATTTGATAAAGATAATTACTTTGAAGTAATTTATTGATTGATTACAGTATTAATAGCATAATATTACAAACTACAAAGAAAGACTATGTCTTTAAAGCTCTTCTTTAAACTAATGTGACTAAAAAGTCCACTTCAAAAGGGAAAAGGTTATAATTGGTTGAGATTTTCAGGCTCCTATTACATATGAAGTGATTATAAATGGGATAATTAATTAGAGGTCCCCCACAAGGGAGTTAATACTAGAAAAGTCCCAAAAGTTGAAAATATTAATGTAGGGTCCCAAGGGACCTTACATTAATATATTTGAAAAGTGAAAAGACAGTTTTGCCCCTAGCCTTAATAAAAAATTACCCCCCACCCCCACCCTCCTCCCTCACCCAACCCCCCACCCCCACCCTCCTCCCTCACACCCTCCTCCCTCCTCCCTCCGCCCCCCACCCTCCTCGCGGGTGAGGGAGGAAGAGGGGGTGAGGGGGGGAGGAGGGTGGGGTGGGGGGCGTGGGGAGGAAGGTGGGGGGTCGGGGGCGTGAGGGGGGAGGGTGGGGTGGGGGGGCGGAGGGGGGAGGGTGGGGTGGGGGGGAGGAGGGTGGATGGTGGATGGTGGGGTGGGGGGGGGGGGGGGGGGGCGGAGGGAGGAGGGTGGAGGTGGGGGGTAATTTTTTATTAAGGCTAGGGGCAAAACTGTCTTTTCACTTTTCAAATATATTAATGTGAGGTCCCTTGGGACCCTACATTAATATTTTCAATTTTTGGGGACTTTTCCAGTATTAACTCCCTTGTGGGGGACCTCTAATTAATTTTCCCATTATAAATCAATTAAAGTACTAGACTAAAGCTATTAAAATTAGTTGTTAGATATTATGTTATATTATATTATTTTATTATTATATATTAAATTTAAATTGAATATAAATGCAATATTGGTGTATTCTATGAAAAATAAAATAAGAAGAAAATTGTAACACCTAAAAAATTGAATTAGCTATAATAATGAGTTATTAGAACATCATTAAGGAATTAAAAGTATTAAAAATAATTTTATGATATTTGAGTTACTTTTAATGTTTGTAAAACTTATTTCCTTTTAACTTGGTGGTTGGTGTGAGTGGTAAGTACTCTCGTCCCTTAAACAAGGGGTTGGAGATTTAATCCCTAACTCTTGCGAATGGGCCAACCCTCTCTATGGGACTTCAGAATAGCGAGGGATTAGTCTCATTTGACACGCGGGTGGAGATACTCTTGGGTAACAAAAACTTATTTCATTTTTATCAAAAAAGAAACTTATTTTCTATGGAAATGAAAGCAAAAATAATAAGAACATGAGTATTAATTTGAAAGGTTGAGATAAAATACTTTAGGCATTGTTTGGTTGGAGAGTTTTGGTGGGAAGGTGAGGAGAGGAGAGGGATAAAAGACAAAAAAACATTGTTTAGCTGAATAAAATGAAGGGGAAGAAGAAAAATAATAATTGTCTTCTAATTGCCCCTTGCTCTCTCTCTCTCTCCTCACCCCAAAAGTGTGGTTTTTGGAGGGGAGAGAAAGTTATTATCTGCTCCTTCTCACTAATTTGCCCATATCATATTTACTACTATATTTCAAAGTTACCCCATCAATTAAAACCCTCGTAAAGGGTTAAAGATCAATCTAGCAAACAAACAATTAAGGAAGTACTCCATCCGGTCCTAAATATAAGACATAATTGACTTTTTCTAGAAAATCATTAAAAAAGCAAAATAAGTTAATTATAAATTGATTTACCTAATTTTTTCCTCAAACTAGTTTATTTTACTATAAACTAATGAATAATTTAAAAATATATCAAATATGTCATCATTTAATAACATATTTCGCAACCTTAATCTCTCAAAAAAAAAAGTCAATTAAGTCCTATATTTAGGACGGAGGAAGTATATTCCAAAGTTACCCCATCAATTAAAAAGCCTCCTAAACCTATTGCCTCAAATTTATGTTCACTCATCTTCATTCATATCAAGTGCCGTTGCCTAGTGCTCTGTCCTATTAATAAAAGTGTGAAGGGCATAAATGTAAAATTTTTGATTCCTTTAAATCTCAAATCAGATTCCCCTCTCTCAATTCTTGCGTCTTCTCCATTCCTCAGTGTATTAATCATTTGAGTGGCTGCATATTAGAGTTGTGATTTAGTAAATATGTAAGTTTGGTACATGTAAGTTTAATAATGATTCTGAGGTTACATGTTCAATTTTCAAATTTAAACAAAATTTTCTAAACTCTTCTTGTTGAATAGGATGGGAGAGGAAGGTAAAGATGGGCTTTTAGATTCTGTTCATTCCACAGTTTTCAAGCAATCTGAAAGCTTGGAAGGAAAGTCCATCATAATTGAGGGCTATGACTTCAAGCAAGGTGTAAATTATCCACAGCTTATCAAGTCCTTTGCCTCCACTGGCTTCCAAGCTTCAAATCTTGCACATGCTATACAAGTCATTAATCAAATGGTTTGTTTTGTTCTAAAAATCCCATCTTTCCTTTTTTTGAGGCTGCCCTTTATCTTGTTTCATGATTATCATAAATTTTTAATTTGTGAAGCTTGATTGGAGTCTTGCTGATGAGCCCATAGGAGAAGATTGCAATGAGGAGGAGAAGGATATGGTTTATAGAAAATCTGTTAAATGTAAAGTCTTTCTTGGTGTTACTGCTGATGTTATATCTTCTGGTGTTAGAGATTCAATTCGATACCTTGCTCAGCATCATATGGTGAGTTTCTTTAGAGAGTGAACATAGTGGCATAATCTTCATCAACTTCGTGTTGTTGACTTTGTCTATATGCGACATCACAGTACAAAGATTTTCCATCGAATGTATTCCATGTTCGTGTTTCAATATTGGAGTTGTTATTTTTCTGCTTGTGTTTGAGTGTGGTTGTCAACTACTTTAGTTTCTTTAGGTTGGTGGTATCTTTAAGGTTTAAAGTTACGCATGATGCTTTAAGGTTTAAGGTTAGGCATCATCATGAATATGTTATTAGTTGCTATCTAACTGTCTTAATGTAACCTTTTTAATATATAATATAATTGTTCATTTTGTGAAAAACAAAAATGTGGTGAGTTTCTTTTGTGGGCATGCTTGTAGCTTAGAAGTCGATTCCCCATGTTTTGATTTTATGGTCCAAAAATTGAATGCCTAGAAAGATCAGTTTTTTTTAGAGCGGTGTGTTGTTGTCTGTCTTGTGTTTTCTTATTTTGTAGGTTTAGATGCTTAACTCCTACTGTTGTTGTTGTTGTTCTTTCTTTCTCTGCAGGTTGATGTAATTGTTACAACAGCAGGTTGCATAGAGGAAGATCTTATAAAGTGCCTTCTACCAACTTGTAAAAGGGATTTTTCTCTTCCGGTAGCCGATCTTCGATCTAAAGGATTAAGTCGTATTGGTAACTTGCTGGTCTCTAATGACAAGTACCGCAAATTTGAGGATTGGATCATTCCAATTTATCATCAAATGTTGAGGGAACAGAATAAGGAGGTATTATTTTCTTGCCAGTGTTTCAAATGCATTATGGAATTCAAATAGTTCAGTTCTTTTCCGGGATCCAAGCTACATTCTTCCTAACATATTTGCTATGCATAGAAATGTTTCTACCATGTTGCTCTTCTTTCTCTTGTAAATTACTCTATTTTGTTGTTTCTACTGTGATGAGGCATGTGTGGTTTGTACTTTTGAAGTCAACTGAAAGGTTAATTTGTTCATTAAATGGTGTCCTTATTATTGGAAGATTTCTTTTCCTTTTTCCTTAGTTGTGTTATGTAAGTGTAAATTTTAGTTTCCTTTCTTCTTTACCTTGTCCTTTTGTGTTTTCAGCATGTAACTTGGACACCTTCAAAATTGATTGCTCGGTTAGGAAGGGAAATAAACAATGAGAGCTCTTATCTTTACTGGGCATATGTTGTAAGTTTGAGATCAAGCTAGAACTCAGAACTTTTGTAATTTATGCCTTTTTTTAAGTCCCTTTCTGATTTATATATTTAATTTTGTCATTACCAATCTTTTTTGTCCTGTAGTCATTTACATTACATTTCAACCGTTAGAAGCCTTGAAATTAAGGACACCCAAAATCAAGGGCATTGGTTTGTTACTGGTGACTTTATTGAATAAAACTGTCCTACATGGAACATCGTTAAACCAAGTGATATGCCATGATACAATTTTGAATTACGCGGATTCAAATATGACTTCCTGTAACTTGAAATATATCTTTTGATTTGTTGGTGAGTATGCTTTCAAAAAGAGATAGTATTAATCGATGAAATTGATTAATGTAACTAGAGGTGCACTTTGTTTCTTGCAAACTATAAATGTAACTCACCAGTTGCCAGTCATATATGCAGCTTGCTACCTATGGCGAGGGGGCTTTTCTTTTACCTGTCACCTAACATTTATTGCATTCACATGACGATATGGCATTTACTCTACTTCAGTGCAGTTAGCTATAATCACCTTTCAAATATCATTAGCTCCTAATTATGCATTTGAACTCTTAAGCCATAAGAGATTTTGTTTTTTGGGGACATTTTGCTTTAGGGCTCACAGTGTTTAAGACATTAAGTTAATTAATTTTCATCAAATTATTTCATATGGAACTTGACATTGCGGCAGTGCAATCAATAACCCAAGAATTCAGAGCCTTATAATATAAGCCATACCTTTGCTTTTTCAATTTTCTTTTTTGGCATCATTGCTCGTCAATATTGACCTAGTTGTGTTGAGATAGAAGCTTTCAAATCAATTTTTTAGAACTTTATTTTGAAGGGCTAGTTTGACTTAGCTGTAAGCTAACTTGCCGTGGGTTCTGAGATCATGGTTTTGAATAAGCCTTTCTACATAAAAGCAGGGGTAAGGTTGCCTAGTATATTCTCTTCCCCAACATCCCCAACAAGTAAGGACTCAAATTAGGTTGCCCTTTTATTGCTCGTCATTATTCTGTGCATTTTGTAATTATAGAGTTCGACCTAGTTATTGTTCTATTTTTCTGCTTCATTAAATATTGTTTGTTCTAGAATGTAACAGATAATATCATTGACTTTTGCTGGATATGTTCCAGAACAATATTCCAGTTTTCTGTCCTGGGTTAACGGATGGCTCACTGTGGAATATGTTGTTCTTTCGAAGCCCTGGTCTGCGTGTGGAAGTAGTGCAAGGTATAATTTTCATTGTTTCAATTTCATGATTGGTTGCCTCTGGTATGGTAGTACAATAATATAATTATAATTGCAGATTGTGAGGCCATTGGTATTGAAGCTTTTCATGCAAGTCCTAGGAAGACAGGCATGATTAGTCTTGGAGGAGGGATTCCCAAGAATGACATTTGCATTGCCAATATGATAGGCAATAGTGCAGATTATGCAGTTTTCATAAATACTGCACAAGAATTTGATAGGAGTGATTCTGGAGCTCGTGCAGATGAGGCTGTTTCTTGCGGGAAAATCTGTGGATCTGCCAAGACAGTCAAGGTGTCATTTTGTATATCTTTACAATTGGATTTCTTGTTTCCGAAATCCATCAGATTTGTACCATTAAGTTCTTGAGGGTTAAAAGAGTTCTTTTTATTTGATTAAACAGGTACATTGTGATGCAACTATTGCATTCCCTCTTGTAGTTGCTGAAACATTCGCCACAAGGAATGGGCTTTTAGCATCAGTCCATTCCACTGTATTCAAGCATTCGGAAAACCTGGAGGGAAAATCCATCAAAATTGAGGGCTACAATTTCAATCAAGGTGTCAATTATCCACAGCTTCTCAAGTCCTTTCTCTCCACTGGGTTTCAGGCTTCCAACCTTGGAGCTTCCATACAAGTCATCAATCAAATGGTTTGTTTTGTTCTAAAAATCCCATCTTTCCTTTTTTTTCCTTTTGCTTCTGTCTCTTCATGCTTTTCTATTTTGAGAATGCCCTTTCATTTGTGTTCTTGGTGAACTATTTGGAGTGAAGCTTGATTGGAGTCTTGCTGATGAGCCCATAGCAGAAGATTGCAATGAGGAGGAAAAGGATCTGGCTTACAGAAAATCTGTTAGATGTAAAGTCTTTCTCGGCTTTACTTCTAATCTTATCTCATCTGGTGTTAGAGATACAGTTCGATACCTTACTCAGCATCATATGGTGAGTTTCTTTTATGCGCATGCATGTACCTTAGAAGTCAATTATCCAAGTTTTGATTTTATGTTCCATAATATGAATATCTAGCGAGATCAGTTTTTTAAGAGTGGTGTGTTTTCTGTCCTGTGTTTTCTTATTTTGTAGGTTTATATGCTCAACTCCTACTGTTGTTATTGTTCTTTCTTTCTCTGCAGGTTGATGTAATTGTCACAACAACAGGTGGCATAGAGGAAGATCTTATTAAGTGCCTTGCACCAACTTATAAAGGGGATTTTTCTCTACCGGGAGCCGATCTTCGCTCTAAAGGATTAAATCGTATTGGTAACTTGCTGGTCCCTAATGACAACTACTGCAAATTTGAGGATTGGATTATTCCAATTTTTGATCAAATGTTGAGGGAACAGAATGAGGAGGTATTATTTTCATGCCAGTGTTTCAAATGCATTATGGAATTCAAATGGTTCAGTTCTTTTCCTGGATCCAGAGCTACATTCTTCCTAACATATTTGCTATGCCATAGAAATGTTTCTACAATGTTTCTCTTCTTTCTCTTGTAAATTACTCTATTTTGCTGTTCCTACTGTCAGGAGGAATGTGTGGTTTGTACTTTTGAAATCAACTGAATGGTTAATTTGTTCATTAAACGGTGTCCTTATTATTGGAAGATTTCTTTTCCTTTTTTCTTAGTTGTATTACGTGAGTGTATATTTTATTTTCCTTACTTCTTTACCATGTCCTTTTGTGTTTTCAGCATGTAACTTGGACACCATCAAAATTGATTGCTCGGTTAGGAAGGGAAATAAACAATGAGAGCTCTTATCTTTACTGGGCATATGTTGTAAGTTTGAGATCAAGCTTAGAAGTCATAACTTTTGTAATTTATGCTATTTTTCTGTCCCTTTCTGATTTATATTTTTTATTTTTCCATTACCAATCTCTTTTGTCGTGTACTCATTTACATTACATTTCAACCTTTAGAAGCCTTGAAAATGAAGGACACACAATCCCGGGCATAGTTGTGTTACTGGTGACTGTATTGAATAAAACTGCCCTACATGGAACATTGTGAAATCAAGTTAGATATGCCATAAAGGGCCGGCTTAGCTCAATGGTAAGCTTGCTTATCGTGGGGTCTGAGATTTTGGGTTCGAATCAGCCAGTTTGCCAAAAGCAGGGGTTAGGCTGCCTAGTATATTCTCTTCCCCAACACCCTCACCAAATAGGGACTACAATTAGTTGGCCCTTTATGCTTTCAAAAATAGATACTATTAATCGATGAAATTGATAAATGTGACTAGTGTTGCACTTTGTTTTTTGCAAATTATAAATTTAACACCACTTGCCAGTCGTATATATGCAGCTTGCTACCCATGGCGAATGGTCTTTTCTTTTACTTGTCACCTAACATTTATTACATTCGCATGACGATAGGGCATTTACTCTACTTCAGTGCAGTTAGCTATAAAACATCATTTAAATATCATTAACTCCTAATTAGAATCTGAACTCTTAAGCCACAAGGGTTTTGTTAATGGGGGATATTGTGCTTTAGGGCTCACAGTGTTTAAGACATTAATCTAATTAATTTTCATCAATTTATTTCATATGGAACTTGACATTGCAGTAGTGCTTCAATAACCCGAGAATTCAGAGCCTTGTAATAAAATTATGTCATACCTTTGCTTATTCTTTTCAATATTGACCTAGTTATGTTGAGACGGAAGCTTTCAAATCAATTTTTTTAAAAATTTTATTTTGAAGTGTCAGTTTGACTTAGTGGTAAGCTTACTTGTCGTGGGTTCTGAGATAATGAGTTCAAATCAGCCTTTCTACATAAAAGCAGGGGTAAGGCTGCCTAGTATATTCCCTTACCCAGCATCCCCACCAAGTGAGGACTCAAACTAGGTTGGCCTTTTTATTGCTCGTCATTATTTTATGCATTGTGTATTTATAGAGTGCGGCCTAGTTATTGTTCTATTTTTCTGCTTGAATAAATATTGTCTGTTCTAGAATATAACAAGTAATATCATTTACTTTTGCTGAATATGTTCCAGAACAATCTTCCAGTTTTCTGTCCTGGGTTAACGGATGGCTCACTGGGGGATATGTTGTACTTTCATTCCTTTCGATGCCCTGGTCTTATTGTGGACGTAGTGCAAGGTATGATTTTCATTGTTTCAGTTTCATGATTGGTTGCCTTTGGTATGGTAGTACATTAATATAATTATTAATTGGCCAGATATTAGGTCCATCAATAGTGAAGCAGTACATGCAAGTCCTAGGAAGACAGGCATGATTATTCTTGGAGGAGGGGTTCCCAAGCATCACATTTGCAATGCCAATATGATGCGCAATGGTGCAGATTATGCAGTTTACATAAATACTGCGCAAGAATTTGATGGGAGTGATTCTGGAGCTCATCCAGATGAGGCTGTTTCTTGGGGGAAAATCTGTGGATCTGCTAAGACTGTCAAGGTAAGATATTTTGTATATCTTTACGATTGGATTTCTTGTTTCCAAAACCCATCAGACTTGTACCATTAAGTTTTTGAGGATTAAAAGAGTTATTTTTGTTTGATTAATCAGGTACATTGTGATGCAACTATTGCATTCCCTCTTGTAGTTGCTGAAACATTCGCCACAAGAGGCAAACCTTGCTGAAGTATGTCCAAATCTGAATATGTCTTTATACCCTTTTACCTCTCAGCACACATTTTGCTTATTATATGGGGAAAAAATTTCACACTCATCCTATCAGCTAATTTGCAAATCTGATTTGATTTTCATGTATGTTATGAACCTCCACCCTCTACTTCAATTGATATGCCATACAGAGAAATCACTGTAGATGGGGTTTTGACCTCTCACATGTTAAGATCAAATAACTTTTTATTCATTTTTTTATGAGTGTCCTTTCTCTTCGGTTGAGTCATTAACCTTCTTCTGTCTTGAGGATTGAGTCAGGGGCCGTGAGGATGCTTTAAATCCAAAACCAGCTAATCCAAAACCAGCTAATCGCAATTGCATCGAAAGACGTAATTGGGCTGGGGTGGACAACATAAAGTTGTACCATCTCAGCGGGTTTCAAACTGAAGCAAGTTTCCTAATCGAAAGTGGAGAGACATCAGCCTGAAATGCTTCACAAACTCCCAGGCATGAACGAAGGATGAAAAATAAATCCGACGAGAGAACTCCTTTGTCCTTCACCTTGCTTACTCCACTTCCGGCAGCGCCTTATCTCTTGAAGCTCTGAATTAAAGTTGGCTTTGTCGCCTGCTGGGGTGAAGTTTGAAAAATTACTGATTGGATCTTGTTGATTTCAAATCATATGGGTCACTTTGGTGTTTATTTTACCCCCATGTTGGTGTTACTTTTTATTTCTTTTTAGTTTTTGTGACTTTACCATGTACTGTCAACAGCCTATAAGAATTAACTTAGCTAATTAATTTCTTATTATGAAGAGAGAGGAAATGAATGACCTTGATTGACCTATTGGCCAGGGAGATTTACTTTGTTTCCAAGAACCACTTGAAAGAAGATAGGGAAGACCATGTAAACTTGATCTGAAGCTACAATAAGGAGTATTATTAAAGTTATTATTTTTAACTGAATGTTAAATTGTGGTAGTTTTAATTTTTCAAATCAGAGATGTTATCATTAAGATCTTAGCACATTTATCAAGAGTTTTGGATATGAAGTTGTGGCAAACTTTCTTCTCCACTATTGCAAGTGTACTTGGAACTAAGTTCTTAGTTCATGTCTTCATTTTTAGCTCTTGTCAGTCTTACACGACATTTTACTCTTGCTCTTTTTAAAGATTTTAGTTTTACTTTTGTTTTGCTTGTATGATTGAATTTCAAGCTCACAACAAATTTTTCAATTGCACATTATGAAGATGTTGGAGTTGATGCCATGTAGTACCTTTCTAGGTGTGGTAAACTTCTTGATGGAATATGAGAAGATAATTTGAAGAATCCTATAAACTTCTTAATGTTTCTATTTTAGCAAGATGTCAAGCAATTAAGTTTAGTTGTATTTTGCTATTTGTTATCAACTTGTATTTTGCTACACAGCAACTTCTAGAAGTTGCAAGAATCTTATTGCCCCTATAAATAGGATAGTCTACCTCTTCTTGTAATAGTTAGACTTTAATTTAATTAATGAATTGAAGATGTAGTTTTGTGATTTCTCTCCTTCCCTCCTTTAGCTTCTTCACTTCCCCCTCTCCATTTCTGTTCTTCACTTCCCCCTCGTTCTGGTTCTTATCTCCCCCTCCTTTCCATATCTCATATCCCTCCCTTTTTTCTGTTCAGTTCTCCCTCTCTCCCGACTATGTTTCTGCAATTTCCCCGATCATATTAAATTTGATTGATGTGTGTGTGAGTGTTCTAGGTTTGTTTTACATCACTCTTCCTAGCAACAAATATTCATAATTCTTATTCCTGTTCATCATGCTGGACTGCTTATGATTGATTTTGCATATCATTGACTGCATTTTTGCTAGATATTATTAGTGACTACGGTGGTTATCCAATTGTATCCCATCTTGCAGTGCCGAGATTAGATTTATTGGTATTATAAGTGACTTAGATGTAAGGCAAGTAAGATTTTACGGAGGCTGCATTATTTACTCATACTGTTGAAAAGAATTGAAGGAAGGATCATCTCTAAAAAAGTTTGAACCTATATCTAATATCTGAAATTCACGTCCTACACAAACGACTTAATAGTAGAAAAGTCTCATAAACTATATTTGAATAGGGAATTTATGAGTAATAAGGTATATTAAGGTATGGAGAAGCATTAAATCTCCCAGGCCAGCTGTCCCACCCTGAGGTGCCTACAAATCAGCGGGGGATTAGTCTCTCACTTGTCGAGTGAGGATATCTTATCATGAATCAAAAAAAAAAGTAAAGTATGTGAATTTATGTAGATCACTTGCATGTATCCATAACTAGCGGTATCTCCCGTGCTTTGCACGGGGAACAAATTTTTTAACGCTTTTTTAACATTTTTTTTAACAAATTTGCAGTAAAAAAATATATGACAAATTTTTTTTAACTAAAATATCGGGTGAAAAAAATCATATAATAACCAATTTTTTTTTATTTAAAAAAAGTTAAAAAAAAATATATTATATTCCACCAAATCACTGGTCATGAACATAGCTATGAACAGTGATTTGGTGGATCACTTTTATATAGGTCAAAAAAATCATCATAATGGTGACACTAAAGATATAAATCTTTAAGGCAAACTAAAAAAAAATATGTGACCCAATTAACCTTTTTTTAATTTTTTTTTTAACAAATTTGCACTAAAAAAATATATGACAAATTTTTTTAACTAAAATATCGGGCAAAAGAAATCATATAATACCTGTATTTTTTTTTTTGAAAAAAAAAAGGTAAAAAACAAAAAAAAAAGGTAAAAAAAATATCTTTCGTGCGTTGCACGGGGGTTTCCCGCGCTCCGCGCGGTTTTGCTTAAAAATCAGCATTAACCAAAAAAACTATCATCTAACTTTAACCTTAGAAGGAGGAAAATTTCAATGACAACTTCTAGTTTACATTACCAAATGAACATTTTTTTGTAAGTCGCAATGAAAATCGAAATTAAATTTAACTGAACACATCTTCTGTTACATACCGTTACTAATTCCCTAATTAATTCAATAATAGTTTTACTAACTATGATAGAAAAATGATTTCTATAATATCAATAAATCTATCATAGTTAGAAAAAGAATTTCCTAATAATAATCATTATCCATGATAGAAAAGAATAAACTAATACAACCTGAACACTATCATGGATAATTAATAGCTAACCATGTTAGAAAAGAATCACCTAACATGGTTAGAAAAAGAAGCTGCCTACTACAATTCTTTGATTAACTAACAAAATCAATACAAATAAAATATGCGGAAGCGAATGCAGCCCTATACATTTTTGGCAATATACATGTCTAAATAAACTAAACAACCTTGAAACTTAAGCCCTTTCCTGTTGCTCGCGCCTGTGCATGATCACCTGCAAAAATGTGAGTAATTGTGGGATGAGACAATTTGTCCCAGTAATCACCGCTTAACTCACTATAACAGTGAGATGTGCGGTAGCGAAGACGTCTAAAGAGTGCCACAAGTTTTCAAATAAGTAATACATATAGATAATTCAAACCTTCATTCCATACATTCCTCCAATCTCTCTGTCATTTTCAAATCAATGCACTTCACCATCTCTATCTCCAATATAATAATACTATCCCCACAACTCTCACACTCGCCTATAGATACATCGTGCCATCACGGAGGCATTCATTCCAGCATCCAACTTCACTATATGATTTGACATTGTGCCCCTCTCCACAATGAGGGGGCAAATTTCCCTCCCTGGCAATCTCCAGAGAGGGAACCTCAGTTCTGTTTCCATTACAGAACGGGAACGGTTGGGCTCTTTAATGCCAAACAACCGTAGGTCACTTACTTTCTCTAGTAAGTAGACCCATGATCCCCGGTCTCTAATCCGAAAAGGATAAGTACAAATAACTGTCGATTGGCCTATCGACAGTTATCATCGCGCGATGGTACATAAACTCAGTGTCATGCAATGCTCACAATAACCATCAATCTCAATCTCATCAATATTTCAATCTCACATCTCATGTTCTCCTCAACATAACTCTCCATAATCTCAAACTCAACATCTAACTCTCTTTCCTATCCTCATAACTTCTCAAGTCACTATTTAAAAACACTATACCCATATACCTTTCGCAACCATTCCGGATCCATAACAACCACAGCCAGAGTAATACATATATATTGTTTCAAATTTCTTTTTATGAAGATAATCGTGTTTGAAAGGCACCCGATAGCCTGTTTATATAAAAATAATTTTTCAAAGATAATATAGATATATATATATATAGAGAGGGTGAGAAAGGATTTTACAAAATCCCCAACTAACATCACCCTCAATGTTATAGTAAGGTAAGAGTGATTACCTGTTCCCGGAAACTATGCACTGACTCATCATTTCTTTCTTAATGTCACAAAACACCACATCGCATCCAATCCTATAATAACATAATGCATAATAATAAATTAATACCATTTCTACTTCATATTCATTAACATCTCTCTCATATCCTATATTCCTACCACCCAACCCCTTTTTCATTAATATATCTCCTAATCCATTCCAAGGAAAAGTACATGAACCACAGGAATCAACCACAATTAGCATATCACTTATAAGCAGAATCTAATTTCAAGAACTCAATTACCTACATTACCAACCAACATGAAAAATACCATTAGATCTAACTTTTCATAGATCCCCTGATAATTATAAATAAATCCTAAAGCAATAAAACATCCCATTTATGCAATGGTCACTAACTAACTCACACATCCTAATCAACCAACTTAAATCTTAGTTAAACTCTTACACTTTTATTTCCTGTTATATCAAGTCATTTTACTCAAAGAATCTAACAAAACAGTAGTACTAATGCTCCACCATAATCAAGAAGAATAAACAAATCTAATTCAACTTCCATTTCACACTTCATACTCAACTTTACAATATTCCCAAAACGTTATTCCTGATTGACACTAAACATCATACTTCTTAACCAAGAAATAAACTAAACCACCTTTATAACTCATGTCCTCATACATTTTCTTTTCTAAATTAACACCTACAAGTCACTTTTCAAGTGATGAAAATAATCCAGTAACAATCAGTTTTTAATCTATAAATATGCGTATCAAGCTAACATCCCAAGTTAAATTAGCCAGGCAATTAATCTCAATGAGTTCTAAAATTCCCACAAAGCAACTATATAGCAAGGCCACTAATTCTTTTAACATTAAAAGAATCCAAATAACACTTGAAGAACAACCAAATGTACAAAACTCACCTCCTTGGCCATTGTTCACCGCTGTCCGCCATCCAAAACGGAGCCAAACCCGCCGGAAATTGAGGGAGCACGAGGAGAAGCAAACTGGGCAAGTCTAGCTTGAGTTTGACAGATTTAAAGAGGAGAGAATGAGCAAAAACGAAATGGGTGTGGTGGAGGGTGAGAAATCAAAGTGTATGGGTGTGGTTGGAAGAAAAATGAAAGCAATGGTGAAGGGAGGAGGGGGCTGCCGTGAAAGAGAAAGGGAAGGGAAGAGAAAAGAAAGAAAGGAAAGAAAAAGAAGAAAGAGAAGAGAAAAGAGAAAAGAGAAAAGAGAAAAGAGAAAAGGAAAAAGAAAAAGGAAAAATGAGGAGTATGGTTTATGCTTTGGGATATTCCTTTTCATCCTTATCTCTTGACCATAAAATCTTTCAATTGGTCTCCTAAAATTGAATCTTGATCTCATCTTCAAAATTATTTCATTAATTATTCTAAGCAAATATTTCTCCAAAACCTCTAAAAATAACCAAATTTTCTGAAATATCCTAATAATTCTAAATTTTCCCAAAAATCCTAATAAATTTCACATTTTCTAATGGTCATTTAATAAAAACATTTTCTAATCCAGTATTAAATTTACAGGATGTTACATCTTCCCTATGTGAAGAAAAAACTTTTCTTTTTTGTGTTCTATATCTACATGGAACAACTTCTAGTTTGCACGGAAAAGATAGGCAAATAAAAAGACACAACAAAACATTTGCAGATATATATTAGGTCAAAAAGATCATCATAATGGTGACACTAAAGATATAAATCTTTAAGGCAAATTCATACAAAAAAAATATGTGACACAAATAAATTCGCCCACGAAAGTAAAGAATACGTAGCCCAAATAAATAGGCAAATAAAAAAATACAATAAAACATTTACATATATATATTAGGTCAAAAAGATCATCATAATGGTGACACTAAAGATATAATTTTAAAAGGTAAAAAAGGAAAAAAAAAAGGTAAAAAGAAAAATTAAAAAAGGAAAAAAAAAGATAAAAAAAAGAGTTTTTTTTTTATAAAAAAAATTAAAAAAAAAATATTTAATCACTTTTCAAAGTACTGTTCATAATAAATATTAAATAATAATAATAATAAATAATAAATATAATAATATAATAAATATATTAAATATTTAATCTAATAATAAATAATAAATATAATATAATAATATAATAAATAAATATAAATATAATAATAATATAATAATATAATAAATAAATATAAATATATATTAAATGATAAAAAATTAATAATAAAAAATTCCACCAAATCCCAAATAATACATCTCACTAATGTTTTATCATATATTATCTTTTGTGCTTCTTCAATTGTCACTACAATTCCCTCTTCTCTAATATTCCAAAAGTTTAGTCTATAATCTATTGAAATACCTCTCTCATGCTCATAAACAAATTTTTTAACCTTTTTTTCATTTTTTTTAACAAATTTGCACTAAAAAATCATATGACAAATTTTTTTAACTAAAATATCGGGTGAAAAAAATCATATAATAAATAAGTTTTTCTTTCTAAAAAAATGAAATTTCTTAAGACATTCAAATAATTATCTTTGGTTAAGTGAGTGAGTGAGTGAGCTTATCTAAAGAACCATAAACATTAAAGAATCAATTATATATAAAGAGACACAATAAAACATTTGCAGATATATATTAGGCCAAAAAGATCATCATAATGGCGACACTAAAGATATAAATCTCTAACCCAAATTCAGACAAAAAAAATATGTGACCCAAATAAATTAGCCCAAGAAAGTAAAGAATACATAGCCCAAATAAATTCGCACAAGAAAGCAATCACATACAATAGTAATAGAGAATGTCAATCACTACACTAAAAATTTGCTCATGAACAAATTTTTGAACTTTTTTTAACCTTTTTTTTAACAAATTTGCACTAAAAAAATATATGACAAATTTTTTTAACTAAAATATCGGGTGGAAAAAATCATATAATAATTACTTTTTTAAAACAAAAAAAAGCAATTTTTTTTAAAAAAATATATTATATTCCACCAAATCACTGTTCATGAAGCAAAGATAGACAAATAAAAAGACACAATAAAACATTTGCAAATATATATTAGATC
Organism: Mimosa pudica; assembly: GCA_029929735.1. Lineage (NCBI taxonomy): Eukaryota > Viridiplantae > Streptophyta > Magnoliopsida > Fabales > Fabaceae > Mimosa > Mimosa pudica. The sequence continues at coordinate 4,607,386 of JAKELP010000029.1, forward strand.
AAAAAGATCATCATAATGGTGACACTAAAGATATAAATCTATAAGGCAAATTTACACAAAAAAATATGTGACCTTTTGCCAAAGAAAGCTATTGGCTTTCTCCTTTAAACATTATGGATTTCCTATTCATTTGAGTTGTGTCTTGCTAAAGTTCCAAGGTTTATTAGGTAAAAAAAAAGACAAAATAAAACATTTGCAGATATATATTAGGCCAAAAAGATCATCGTAATAGCAACACTAAAGATATAAATCTTTAAGGCAAATTCAGACAAAAAAAATGTGACCCAAATAAATTAGCCCAAGAAAGTAAAAAATACATTGCAAAAATAAATTCGCACAAGAAAGCAATCACATACAATAGTAATAGAGAATGTCAATCACTGCACTAAAAATTTGCTCATGAACAAATTTTTTAACTTTTTTTAAACTTTTTTTTTAACAAATTTGCACTAAAAAAATATATGCCAAATTTTTTTAACTAAAATATCGGGTGAAAAAAATCATATAATAACTGAATTTTTTTTAAAAAAAAAATTTTAAAAAAAAGAAAAAAAATAATATATAATATTCCACCAAACACTGTTCATGAACAGTGCTTATGAACAGTGTTTGGTGGTGGATCACTTTTTTAGGTTATATTGATATTGATTGATATTGATGATGATGATTGATATTGATGTTATTGATATAGCAGATCTAGTACATGCACCCTCGCTGCTTTTCAATAGATAAATCGCGAAAGAAGGGAAGTATGAGAGAGAGATGGAAAACGATGGTGATGAAGAATGAAGTGAATCGAGGCGAAGGATGGTGATATGAGGTGTGGAGGAAGTGAGGTTGGATCTGATGGTGATTGTTGGATCTCATGGTGTGTGTTATGTAAAATTTCATGTAGAGCCGAAGAAGAATAGGAGTGAGGGAGGGAGGGATGAGAGGAATTTATTATTTAGACAACACTAATTTTTGGGAAAATGTCATTTAAATCCCTCCGAATATACAAAAGGACAATTCAGGAACTCAAACTTCCAAAAGGACCATGAAGGAACTAGGACCTAGTTGACATTTTAAAATTGTGTGAAAAGACAAAATTGCCCTAATCATAAAACAGAAATTACTAACCACCCTTACACCCACCATTTTCAATAGGGTGGTTAGTAATTTCTGTTTTATGATTAGGGCAATTTTGTCTTTTCACACAATTTTAAAATGTCAACTAGGTCCTAGTTCCTTCCTGATCCTTTTGGAAGTTTGAGTTCCTGAATTGTCCTTTTGTATATTCGGAGGGATTTAAATGGCATTTTCCCCTAATTTTTTGTCCAATTTATTTTCTCTTTTTCCATATCAATGGTCAATGTCAGTCAAATTTAACGGCGTTACTAAAATTACACAATTTTTTCTTCATGCTTGAAATTGAGATCAAAAACATTTTTTTCCGCTCGGTGCTAATGACATTAATAGTTGGTTCCCAAAATTGTACCTTTACTCATTATTATTTTAATTTATATCATGAACATTTCTATACAATTATTAAACCCTTTTGAACAATCTTTAGGATTAAAACAATACAAACACACATATCTTGTCCTACTTAGAGTACAAAGAAATAAAACTTCATTTGATCGTATTTATAAGACATCTCATTAAATTTTTCATGTTAATGTACAATTTTACCTTTCGTTTTTCTACATTTTCATTTGATGTAATTGACATTAAATAGGGGTAAAGTTAGATAATTTTCGAATATTAAGGTATAAATAATGAGGTTTCAGGTTTTCTTTACTATATGTGAAGCATGTTGAAAGTGTCCTATAAATAGGATTGAAGCAGTACAATGCATATGTAAATTAAAGTGGAATACATCCAATGTTTAAAATATAATGTAATTATTAACCTATTTTATAAAACACTTTGTTAATTTATATTGCTTATGAAGGGGACAAGTATATCTAGTTAAATAATATTCCATTCATATAATGTAAGAGATTATATTCAAGTCTAAAACTAAATTTTGAACATGCAAATTTGAATTGAAATTATTAAATGTGGATAGTTAGTTAATAATAATGAAAATATAAGGAAATGAACATATACATTAGATAGGCAGCATAGATTCCAAATCTGCTAATCTGCATAAATGTGCAGTGCAAAACAACAAAGTGGAGTCTCAGAATACCAAAGATACCTCACTCACCACTATCCCCTTGTTTTCATATCTCTTTCCCTTTGCAACCGATCTATCCCTTTCACTTGCTCTCCTCCAACCCACTTTAAAAATTACACTGAAAGAGCAGTGTTTTTCGATAATGAGAAAAGTTGGCTATGTGATCAATAACCAAAGATTGGTTAGTGCTATAAAGTGGGTTGAGAAAGTTAAGTTGAGTGAGATGAAGGATAAAGTATATATTTCCTTTGAACGTGCCTTTTGTCTGTGTCCCTCAAATTTAAAAAATGCACTTTAAATTTCTTTAATGACACATTTAATTTAACTTAATGAAAAATGTTAGCTAAACTAATTTAAATATATTTTTCAAATTAAATGTTGATAAAAATGTTGATTATCATGTTGACTAGAGATGCTGACATGGAAAATGATGTGGCATAAAAATGTCAGGCACCAATATGTTACTATGCAAAAATTCACATGTTCAAAATGTGCTTATGACATACACCATTCACATTATTTGCATTTAATGATAATATTTGCCATGAACTCTTATAAATTAGTGTGCCCCACATTTTGTGAATGATGATTTGATAGAAAAATCCTCACGTCCTCCCCCCACTCTTCTCTTCATAATCCTTTTTTCCCTTTCATTCCTCTACATTCTTTTGATAGCCCATCGACCTCTTTTGATTTTTAGTCACAACTCTTGGTTTTCAAATAACTGCTGTTAGTGGACTGCCAGATATCAACGAAGAGTTCGACTAAAAAAATATATCAATGAAGAGAAAGGTCACAGTGGCTCGTACTGTTATCATAATGGTGTAGAATGTAGGGCAGAAGAGTTTATAGTGTATTACCATAGTATTGAAGTCGATTAAGGGCCTTGACATTAGTTGTGGGTTTGAGCTTGTTAGTAGAGTGATGTTGTTGTAGTAAGTTCGGGCTTAATATACCTAGAAATGCACCCACACACATTTAATGAGAGTTGAGACTACCACCAAACACTTGGTTCAACTGACACGGGTTGTACCAGTTTAACTAGAGGTTTCAAGTTTGAGATTTGGGAACGTAGCAGTGTTAAATACTTGGTGGAAGAGCTTTACTACCCTTGTGGTTCTGCCGGGCTCTTTCCGGATTAGTCTGGAGCCCCAATAAATCCTCCGATTTAAAGGGAGGTAGATCCATGATACCGGATGAAAAAATTCAAAAAAAAGAGAAGAGAGTTGAGACTAAAAAAGATAATATGTAATAAGCTAATGAAATAATATGTGGATGAAAGAGATAATGAGGAAGAGTGAGGATTATCAATTATGTATCATCAATTATTAATGTAGGAGCTACTCAGTCCGAAGAGTTAATGTGTAAAATTGAAACCTTAAATAACGTATATAGTGTTAGACACACATTTAAAAATCGTACATGATTATTTTTTACATCCAAACTTACTAATGCCTAACATTTTTATGTCACATCAACTTTCATGTAAGTATATCTAGTAAAAGTTAGTACATTCAGTGCGTAGGCATTTTCACACACTTTTACATGGTGCTAGACATAAAGTTGACAAATCTAGTATTTTTGTACATTAATCAACTGTTATATATTTCATTTGTTCATTACAATTTACAAGATTCTGCCTTGTTTAAGTGGGCTTCTGGCTTCTGGGCCCAGGAAAGATAGGCCCAACCTCTCTTAACGGCCCATCATGTATTTCAGCCCTATTTCAGAAACAGAAAAATTAAGAAAATAGAATAGACAATGAATGGCGCCGGCAGCAAAGAAACTGAAGACCTATCATCGGCCACCGCCTCGCCGGTAAATCACCGACGTCTCCGCCGTCTCCCTCTCTCTCTCTCTTCTCTCTTAATAGACTTACTCCAATTTCTTACAACTATTTTTTATAAGTTGTTCACGTGAGAAACAATAAACAATACTCCCTCTAGTCCCTAATATAAGAGCCAAAATTTGAATGATTTTGGTCCTAATATAACTCATCTCACATTCTCTCCTCATGCGTTTTTTCCTACTTTGCCCCTAACTTTCTTTCATATTTATTTATGCTTATATATTTTTCTCTCTTAAAATTAAAATTACAAGTATCATGATAAATATAGGCAATATTGGAAAAGAAGCATAACTCCAGACACCCAACTAACATTCACATGTTTTCTTAAGAAGCGTTTTTTTTTGGCGTCTAGCTCTTATATTAGGGACGGGAGGGGAGTATTATTTTATTTTCTAATTGAGCTTTTTGATGTGTATGTCTAGAAGTAATCTAGATTCTCAACATACTTTGATTTTGCGTCAGATTTTCTATTTCTCCTGAAAATTCTGAATTCTGAATATGAAAAAGAGGGTTAAATTCTGAACTGCTTTTATTTGCTTACAGGAATAATGTGGCTTCCTTATCTGATGATAAAAACGTGAAGGATGCAGGTGGATTGCAGGTTTATCTCTATGTTTATGTTTGTTATGTCTTTTTGTGATTATTATGGCATATTCAAAACTTCCTCCATTGTTAATATTTTGTTGATTATGTGGTAGACTGATACAGTATAGTTCAAATAAAAAAAAAAGGCTCCCATCAATTCAAGTCCCTTACTAAGGGTGTATACTATGCTAAGGCGGCCTTATATTTAATACTCCCTCCATTCCTAAATATAAATATAAATATAAGATCACTTTTAAATTAACTCTAATAATAATGTTTATCAAGTAAGGGACGGAGAGTGAAGATAAAGATATATAGTTAGCATAAATTGGTAATATGATATGTTAATAACTTACATATTTAATCTAATCAAATTAGAGAAAATGATCTTATACTCCTATTTATTATAGGAGGGAGTAGGTCACAACTAGGGGTGGAAATAGCCTAAGTTGGCCGATTAGGGCCTATGAACTGGCCTATTAAAGGCCTAGCCTATTTGGTATTCTAATAGCCCAGGCTTAGTCATAGGCTTTTCTTGGGCCTATTTGTTAACAGGCTAGGCTGAGGTTAAACTAAAAAACCTATAAAGCCTACCAGGCCGGCCTATTAAATATAAATCTATGGTTAATATTCATTGGACTAGTATTATTAAACTCAATTCTTAATGACTTAAAGGTTAGTTGTTTCAATGCTTTGACAAAACATATGTAATTTAGACGAGATTAAGTTTTTAATTAATTTTATCATTTTATTATGATTTTTATCGGAGTCATAGGTTTCTGTTTGATTGTGACTAATTTAGAGCTTGTTTAAATATTGACCTATTAATTTATGGCCTTTTACAATGTTATCGTTTATGGCCTGATAATTTGTAGCCTATTAGGTCTATCAACTTATGGTATATTAGCCTAAATACATTATCAGGCCTCTTAATAGGCTTATAACCAGGCCAGACTTTTTAATAGGTCAGGCTCAGGCCTGAAAATGAGGCCTATGATAGGCCACAGGCCAGACTCTAGCTTGTTCACTACATCATAGGTCTGGCCTGTTAAGGTAGTGACCTAGGCTGGCCTAGGCTATTTCCACCCCTAGTCACAACAAGTGACTTATTTGAATAAGCCTCTCTTTTTTTATCAGAAATTTTGAATAAGCCTCTCTACCTTTTTATGTAGAGAGACTTATTTAAACTTATGACCTCAAACCCCCAACAAGCGGGGCAATACAAGCACACATAATGTTGAGCCAGTTCAAATTAACTAGTTTAGAAATAAAAAATATTAGGCAAATCAATTTACCAATGAATTGTTCAATTTTATTAGGATTTTTCAAAAAGGTTAAATGGGTTTATGTTTATGGTAAAATATTTTTAAAAGAAGTTTTATACTTGTTTTAGTATTGCATTGCAATTCTTAACTACATCTGTCACTTTCTTCAGGCTCCTGTGTTTGATATAAGTGGATCCAATTTCAGAATCCAACAAGCCAAAAACTTTGCTATAGCACAAGCACAAGCAGATGGCTGCACTGGAAATTACAGGATCTTTGATTCACCCTTTGGCAATTTTCTTGTGCCTGCAATCCCAACTCGTGCAGATCTAGCCATGTGATCCGTCATTAAATCCATTCAAATCTGGATGACTCCTGTTGTTTCATAAAGGGAGAAGAAGAATGGGTTCATTTTAACCAGCTCATATGTTAAGATATATTTTTCCTGGTCCTTATGCTTAAATGTGACTGAAGTGGTCTAATACATGCAGAAACCATGAATATATACTATAGCTGTCTATTGAATCATCCCATTGAGATGTGTTTGAAATTTAGTATATCATAGTATCAAAGTGATAGTGAAAGTGACTTTGTTTAGAAAGTGCTAACATTGAGAGGCTTTAGAGATTACTTTAAAAAAATGTCGATGGAAGCTAAGTAGCACAGACCCTTAAAATGAATACTAAACTCACTAGTTTTCATTTGGATGAGATGAGTCCAAGCTGAACTAGCTTTTCTAAATTAAGAATTCAAGTTTGTACTGATGATGGATATTTATTTGTATAAGAAGGATAAGTTATATATGCTAGGGGCAGAGGAAGAAACTGATCGTTACCCCAAGTGTTTGTAATTTGTGCAGTACTAGTTTTAGACTGTTCTTGGAATGTAACTACGATGAGGTCAGGAATATACTAATTTATATAATTAATAATTTAATATTTTAGACGAAATAAATTATTAATGAGAATAAGTGGAGAACACAAAATAAAATCGAGAATTTACTATGACAATTGAATATAATTCCCTGGGACGTCAGAATTCATGTTTCATCTTATAGGTTTATAATTAGTTTCTATCGTTGAGCGGGTCTTTAATCAATTATAGGAACAACTACTCCTAACTGTTGTAATCTTATATCCCATGAAAAGCTTTTGTTTAAATAATTCTGAAGTTACACATTTTACTCTAGTTTACACTCAATTACATAATAAAAGAGAATTTTGCTACAACATCCATGGTACTAAACAGTGGAACCAGGCAGGTCAGATTAGTCAGAAACTCTATGCAACCTGGCGGTCGTCACCAGAAGTTTTCTTCAAAGAACAATTCAAATGGATGCCAAAACAGAATGAAAAAAGATACATGCAAGAAACAAACATCATAAGTGGTTTGAGAGATGCAAATTTGGAAGTGTAGATTGCACAAGACAGTGTAAGATTAGTAGAAGCGGCAAAGAGCAATATAGAACTGGAGTAAGTAACTAAAGGTTTTATTCGAATTTTATCATGGACTCAGACCCTCATTAGTTTAAAAACAGTTAATATCAAGAATGCTCTTTTTGCATCTTGTATCATAGGCTAGCCCCTACATCATGGGAACTCAACATGCCTAGACTCATCCAGATTTAGGGCGGGTGGGACCTTCTCAAGTGACAAACCTATACTACATGAGTTTCACCATACTCTATGCCCAAGCTCGAAGTAGAGACCTTTGATAAGGTGAATTAATACCCTTACCAATTGATTCAAGTGCTCGGTATTGGTAGAATACTCTTTAAAGTTATATAGGCCTAATATTTCAACAGAAAAGATTATTTGATGTAACGCACACTTCAATTATATATCTAATTGAATCTTTTTTTTCACTATCTAACACCCATTATTTAATCTTTTATAGCATCAACAACCATCAAGTTTAGTTGCTGAAGTAAAACATTTTTGTATAATATTTGATTTTGTGCCCTTACCATTACTTATACATTGGAAATTTGGGGTAGCTACTCCATAGGGACTATTCATCAAGAAAAGACCCTACTGTTTTGTTCAATAAATTCACATGAATTATTTTAGGTATTTCTCCATGTTTGACACTGAAGGGGGATGGAGGAAAAAAAAACTATGTCCACATCTCCTTTGCAAAAACTTCTAAACTCAAAATTATCTCTAAGAGGTTTTTAGATTTTATTGTAAATCAACGAACATGATTTTTGAAATAAAAAAGAGTAAACTCTTATTTAATAATTGAATCTAATCCAAACAACATATAATAACATTTTATTGTATTCTAGTAATTTTTCAATAAGTTATAAAAGAAATAATTCAATAAATTAAATTTTCAATAAACTTTTTAGTTTCTTTACTATTTTTGTCACTTTAATCTTTAAAATATCATTAGAATTTCATATCAACCTCTACCGGCGTCATGTTCCCATGGTCAGGGAGAGACAAATCTAGCTAGTCTCTACATAAAACTCAAACTAATCGAAAGTTCAGTTTGTTATGAAAAAAAAAGAAAGAAAATTCACAAAGTTGACCCATAATCAAATGTCAGTTTAGAACTATGGCTTCAATCAGCAGTACAAATAGGTAAACATGTCATGCAAGTTTAAAAAAAAATTCATAGAACACACCAGAATTTGAATATATATTTATATAAATGATTCTAATCTGTCAATATATAAAAACAACAAAAATATCAACAAAAGCATATGGTTTACAAGGTGTAATGCACGCCTAAATGTCCAAAACCTTTTAGTAAATGCATGCATTACATTAAAGTCTAAATCATCAAAATATTTCTTTTTTTTATCAAAAAAATCATCAAAATATTTCAATGAATGCAACTCAGTAAAAGTAATCTCTTTTCAATGAATATGTCCCGTTAGAAAAAAGAATAAGTTTATCAAAAAATTCGCTAACCTATGATTTAATCCATAATACAGGAGTGATTTTAACGTTAGTTCAAATATCTTTTTTATATGGCAAAGGCAAGCTACTATTTGTTAGTTACACACTGATCACAATCATGTAACGACCAAACATTACAATGTGAACACCTTATATGGTGCAGCAAGGAGAGATCATAATGTGCTCTCGCACATTGACCGCCATCAACCAATCCACTCTTCACTGGCAGAGGAGTAGATATCACTTACATTTTGAAATGTCAAATCGTCCAATAAGAGAAAAGACTTTAGCTGAAAATTCAATTAGACCTAATCAGCATCTCTTATTTCAATCGATCTACTCTTCTCTACTCTCTCAATCTATGTATGTGGGTGGCTTCCACATGGTTGTTCAGCTTCAAATGTGTCGCCTATCCTTTTAATTTTTTAAATTAAAAAGACAAAATGAAATTCAATCAATCAAAGTTTAAGAGTTACACATTATTAGTGGTATAAATAAATATAAATAACACGCACAATTAGTGTCTTATAATGAGGACCAAAGAGAGTAATCAATTTGAATCTTTCAATGGAAACATCTTGCCAACAAAAAGTTTAAATGGAGACAGACAACTATTTAAGGAACTAGCGGGTTCCCCGTGCCGTGCGATGCATGGGTCATGAAATGTAGGTTCAACAATTGAATTACCTAAATGTGCCTTTGTAGATTAGCATTTGAGGTATGATGGTATTTGTGTAATGATTGAAGTCACCTACATTTTTAAATTGGTTCATAATTTAGTTTCCTAGTTTATAAATGTTTTGATGTATGCAAATTATTTGGTTTAGGAAAATATTGTACCTTTTTGTGTTTAAGTTTTGGATTGTCTCGACACAGACTATTACGTCTGTAGTACATTTGCAGACTTCTTTTCCTTATCTAGAATGAGCAGTTTCAATCCATCGATCGATTTTGTCTAGATAAAGCAATTTACGGCTGTCTGTGTGAAAATACTGGACTTGGCAGGTATATTCCAACGTTGTTTAATGACTGTCAAATCCTTGTGCGATGCACGAGTAAAGAAGAGTGAGTAATGTAATTGGGGTACCTTATTTGAATATAGTGGCCAATGAAAGTATTCAAATGCTTTAAGTTAACATGAATCTTTTATGTGATGCAGAAATAATTTACTTATAAAATTAAATTGTTTTAAAAAAGAGTGAAATTATACTATGTGTGTTATTTAAAATACCATAAAAACAAAATAATAGTTAAAATTCAGCCCAACCTCCCTATTCAACCCTTCCTCCCCAAAAAAAAAAAATTAAATCGAATTTCCTCAGACACCACCTCCATTCGAAAATTTACATATATTATTTTTAACTTGGCCAATAATCAAAATGGAACTTGCATTAAAACAAAAGAGTCAAACTTCATTCTCAATTTCCATTCAAACCTCTTACCCCATGTCACAAAAAACCAAATTTCTCAACTCACTAACCCATCCAAAGGGTAAGTGAGTTGAGAACATTAACTTTGGAGGGTAAATTGTTTATGGTGAGTATTGGAAGATGGAAGATAGATTATTAATTAAGTAATGTGTAATAATTTTTTATAAAACATCCTTCATTTATTTCAAAATTCAAACATATTGTTCCCTTTAATATGTGTCTAACTATTAATAGGCATTATTGTTCTCTTGACATCCCACATTTCACTTCCTAAGTTTGCTTTCTCATACACCAATGTATATATGAACAAATCAGTACCAGAAATTTACTCCAAGATTCATAGGGTTATTTGTCGTTTTCCCTTAAAAGTTTTAGTAAAAGACTAAAATGTCTTTATTTAAAAAAGTATAAATGTCTTCTAATGTCTTTTTTTGTCAGAATAATGGTCTTCTAATGTCATTAGAAACTAAGTTGAAAAATAAAAGAGTTGAATTTCATGATTTTTGGACACTTGAAAAATACTGATGACATTGATATTGAAAATAAGAGCAATTGTCTTGAAAATTCTCTCATGAGTGCCTTGGAATTTTTTTTTTCTATAAATGTCTTAGAAATTCTTCACGTGTATTAGAAATTTTATGGTGAAATTTTGGATTTAGTATTGAATTCCATGATTTTTATATTTGAAAATAGTCATATTGATGGTAGAAATAAAGGAAAAATACAAATAAAGAGATAAACTCACCTACACTCAAATATTAACTTCCTTGTGAAATCGGAGCTTCCCTCATCAATTCTCGCCGGAGATATGGTTGGAGAAGCGAGAGAAACAGGAACGGAGGAAAGAGGGGTTCAAAGAAGAGGGTGTGTTATTGTTTTTAGACTAGGGTAATTCAGTCTTTGCATCAAATCTAACAATATCAATTCAGTCCTCATTAACCCAACTTGTCCTTTTTACAATTTAACAACTTCAATTGTCCTTTTACCAATTGAGAAGACTTTATTTGTCTTTTTCCCTATAATCTACATGAAAGTGAAGTCGACACAATATATTCAAATATTTAATAGGTAAAATTTAAGATTTTATTTAAGAATATATATTATTATTATTTTGAGGAAATTATTGACGCTGTTATCATATGGGCTAGAAATTCCAAAAGGAATAAAATATAGAAATTTCCTATCATTAGTTCAGATATCCTCTCAATCAGATTACTTCGAGCTAACTTTTACATGAAGCCATAGCCCATAAGACTTAACCTAAGTAACCTAGGTCTACCATATGCACTTTTGTACATAGAGAGTATTCTTCTTCACAACTAGAATAAAAAAAAAGATTAAATCAAATATTTTGAAGTTACAAAATTTAGGACTAAAAACATCGTTTGACCCAGGATAACTAGAGCATTCAACTGTTTAGTTTTCTGCTGAAAATATATTTAACCCAGGATAAAAAATTCCTGTCAAGTTTCCCTATACATTGTTTCCCCTTGTAGTTGTCTTATACAGAATACATTGGCTCCTGTACATTGCCATGGCCTTAAAAAGCCAAGTCCTATGAATACTGAAATAAGATCTGCAAGAGAATGCTAATAGAAAAGGTACCTGAAGACTTTTCTTGCCATTTACATATCGCATATTTACAGAATAATGATACCCTCTAATTTAACCTGCAAAATTCTTAGCTCACCCATGGCTGCTTCCTTCCTGGTCTGCATGTTTACCCCCCAAAACTAAATTACACATCAAAATAATGTCAGCACTACAACATCCTGAATACAATTTTGCCCTAAACTAACCCCACCCCCAATTCCCCCCACCTCTATTTCCCCATATATTTCATTTCCTCTATCTGGAATAATTTTACTGATAATCTGGGTTCATTTATAAGTAATCAGACACTGACCAGAAAGGCCAAGCAATACCAGGGTGAGAGGATTTATCACTTTGTGTTTTAGCTGATCCGGATAACGTCCGTTACCGTTGTATTGCAAAAGAAACATCTCTGGCAGTTCAAGAGATGCCTGGTAATACAGCCATAGCAAGACCTATGCGAGCAAGGCATGATTCGGGCATCGGCTTCACTTGCATAACAAATGCAGCACATTCTATCATCGGCATCTGTTTCCACAATACTATCCATTTTCATGTGATGTGCCACTGTGCGGCAAGTGAGGAGACTCAGAAAGCTCTCCAGTTGCTGGAGTTTTGCAATGTAAGTGACCCCCCTACATAGTGGATCCTGATAAAATTGAAACCACAAAGACAGTAAATATGTGTGCATGATGTCAAAGAGGTTCATCTCTAAAACTAGTATACAACCAATTCAGATATCAGGATGAAGCTGAACAAATTTCAAATAAAAGCAGAAAAGTCCCAAATTTATTTAACAGCTCAGATTTCATTTTGCAATTGTTTCAAACACCACACAAGTGAAAATGTTTGAGGTTACTATAGAAACAAGAATTCAAATTAAAATGCAGGACTTCAAAGGACTTGAGAGATCTATGTAATTCATAAAGCTCTATTCCCGAAGGCGAAAATCTATAGACAAATAAGCAGATCCACAACAACAAAAGAACCAGATCCAGATCCAGATTCAGAACCAGAAACACAACACTTATTTTGTGTCACTGCCATATCATTTAGCATGACAATTGTAAAAGCAGTGTAATCGTTGTCTACAGTTTTAAGGCGAAATGCGATTAAATATAGACAAAGGGAGGAAAATACCAAGATTGAATGGTTAAGATTCAATATAAAAAAAGGGAGACAATATCTAACCCAGTTATAATCCAGGAGGTACTGGAATCCATAATGAACAGTATCAGGACAGTCCATGCTTGCAAAGACATCCACAAGGTCATTGCTCTCCTGGCAATCTGCCTTGTTAGAGGCATCCAATAAATTTAAGATTATCCCTATGAGAGGTGCCAGAATCAAGCCTCGATTTACTTTCTCTGAAGTTTGGCCAAATCTTCTGAGAGATCTGAAATAATGGAACACAATTCTTCAAAAAGAATAAACAAAAACAAAAAACTAAGTCCTCATAGAGTTCGTTATATAATACTAGGGAATAATGCAGGGTAAGTAGCAGATTTGAGGCGAAAAAGATAACTTTCCATTTTCCCCATTACAGTGGTCTACAAATAATAAGCTCAAGATACAAGCGCAGAACTTACAGGTCAAAAAATTCAGCATCTGCTGCAGAAGTAATGTGATTTAAGATAAATACAATCAACTCAGTCAACCTTCGAAGATTTGTGTCAGGTCCTAACAAGAATGCTTGAGGAATCTCGTGTGTATAAAATTCAAGGATCCTTGCAAGATTGCATGACAGATCAAATATAACACAGCATTTCCTTTGCTGGAATTCTATAACCTGCAGTAGGAATATATAACCAAAGAATTTTGGAATTAAAAAGAAAAGCTAACAGAACATCAATAAAATAACAGCAAATTTGACACGTTAGTTTCAATCAACAAACATGCAATATCTCAAAAACAAAATTGAAACTACTAAAACAGGGAACCTCCACAAGTACAATTGCATTAAAAAAATTCAAGAAACCAAAGAATTTCAGTTCCAGCCACGCAAAGAAACAGATAAAGCATCAACTCAGTCCACCAACATCAAGATCCAACAGGAATGCTGACTACAGCATAATGATTGAAAAGTAAGCTGCATACCAACTAGTAACCTGAAAGAATAAAAAAAGAACAGTATATCCATACCTGATACTTTTCTTGCATTTCCCTAACGGAAACTGAAAATTCAGTCATTGACCAGCTAAGTGTATTAAATAAACGGTTTAAGAAAGCTGAGAACAATTCTTCATCATTCAAGCAAGCATCTTTAAGTAACCTCTGCATTAAATCAAGATGATAAACAAACAATAAGATGAAACTGATTAGATCCAATCTGAAAAAAATTGCTGAGTATAGGATATCCAGAGGTTGTTACATACGGACATACCTGGAACAGCACTGATGTTGAAGATGATTCCCCATTCTTTGAATAACCAAACCCAGAACCCTTGCACAATCGCAACAGTATATTTGTCACAGGGATCCATGATCTGTTGTCAAATGCTGATAGCAACGCTTTTGGCATACTTTGGGTAGCAGCTTCATTGCTCTCAAAAGCAGCCAAATACTCCCTATATTGAACCAATACAGATATAGACTGAAGAAGAAGATCCCTAAGATCAGCATTTGCTATTCTTGTATCATTGAAATGGGTAACGACAAAGGTGACCTGGAAAAAACAAATCATGCACAACTCAAGAACCCGTGTATATAAAATAGCCACCAACCATTTTTTAACCAAACAGACGGGTAAAGCACAAACAAAACCACTATTTTCAATAATTTCAGAAACCTAATAAATGAAGAGTTCTAGTAGAAGCACCCAAACAAAACCAATATTTTCAGTGTCATTAAGCTCCAAGTCATAGTTCATCAGAGTTTCAATAGGTGAATCATTGACTTATTGCATTTCAAAAGGTAAAGCACACCGAAGTCAAGGTCATAATTAACCTATGCAGCAGCAATGGTTTATGTGGACATCACACACCCTTAGTAAAATAACAATTAACATATGTGGATGGGCATACTGATGAAAGATATACTTATAACTGAATTAGTTTGGTCCAAATTAGTCATGTCATCCCCCACAGCAATTTAATTTGGTTCCTCGAATACCCGTAGATATCAACTTTGACTGAAGAAAACTTTTCGTCCAATAAAACTGAAAGAACAAGAGTAAAAATATTTCTCAAAAAATAGAATAAAATGATTATACATACAAATGAAGAAAGTCCTTGCTTGATGAAAATTGTTGAGGGCACAAATGGAGGATCACTTTTCCGCAAGGCATGAAAGCAATCAACCTATACGAGGCGCAAAACCATTAACGAATAGTTAACAAAATGATTATTCTGGTAAGAATAATTTAAGAAACGGGTAGAAGAAAGAAGAATATAGAGGTTCAAGAACAAGAAAACAGCAGTCAAAAGGAAGGCACTCAATTTATAATTCAATTTCAAGACATAACATAATTTGCCCAAATCTCAGGTCACATAATCCCTGACGTACTAGAATCGGACCTTAATAAACATAAGCTTGCTCTTTAGGCCCAAAACATACTGGAAACGTAATAATAAAAATATTAAAAACATAATAATAACCCAATCTCATCTAACCCTAATTAGCTAATTCATCACATTAGCCAAGAATTTGGTGTGCGAAGCCCAACTCTACTAAACTAATCAAATTAACTAACTCTAACCCTAATTGTATTATTATATCAGAATAATAACGAAAGTTTAAGAAAGTGAAAGACAACTTGGAAGAACATTAATTCATTCAGGTCAAATCTGTGAAAACAGCAAAACAACTCCTGAACTTTTATGCATTTTAAGAGCAAAACACTATCAATTTTTATGCATTTTAAGAGGCCCTCTCCAATCATAAACACTTAGAGATTCACAACATTTGATAAAATAATAATGGCCACATATCAAAGACCCATTTTAAGTTGTTTGACATGCGACAGAAAAAAGAAAGGGCGAAGGAAAACCCCTGAATGAAGAATATTTCCCGGCAACAAAGTAAATCAAATTGATTGTTAAATATTAACTGGTAAACTTACCAGAGCTTCCAGATAGTATTCGGGTACATAAACAAACACTGAATCCATTTTGCTGACAACCAACAGCAGCTGGACAACCCACATGCACATAGCATACATTCCCCTCTGTTTCCATCTAGAAAATAGTGAGATCCGATACCTGTATAGTATGAAATTATGACCATAGGTAAAAATTAAAAAAAATAAGCAAAGCCAGCAGTAGTAAAACTCCTCAAAGTTATCAAACTTGATATTTCTACATTAAAATGTTTGAGGATGCTATTATATGAGAATTATACAGGAAACAAAACTGCAAAAGCATAAGAACGAGGACCAACTGTTTTATTTTACCATTAGCACCAAAACTCAAACTAGTACTATCAATAGCAAAATTTAATTGTAACATGCACCCCAAGCATAGTTATATTAGTTAATTGAAAGTAAATGTAATAAACCCTCTTGAAAAGTTATTAAAACACGCCTAAAACTATTTGAAGGCATTCTATGGCTTATCACAACTCTTGAGAAACATCAACCTCACACCGGTAAAAGCATATTATTATTCTGGTCTTGAAAGATTTATATAATAAATGATTATCCCAGAAACAACTTAATGAAACTCTCCTTAGCTCACAATACCTGTCAGGCTAACGAGCATTCACCCTTAACAGGAAGTTTAAACTACAAAGACTCAACCAGACTGAAATAATCCAAATAAGGTAAGTCGATATAGAAGTTTAAAGTAGATAAACTGTCTAGTTGAGCTATATATTCAAGTTTATGTACTATAAAGAAAACTGCAACTAGCAAGAAACAGAAACCGAGACTGATTATTACTTCCTCTATTCCTGAAGACTCAATTGACATTTTATTAGAGAAATTAAACAAGGTAAATGAGCCACTTAACCATTATGTATTTGGCGTACTATCAGATTATCTGTTAACTTATATGTCAAATACACTGGTTTAGAGAAAATTTAAGAAAATCAATTAACAGATAACTTATTTAGCTTTCTTACGATTTTCTCAAAAAACCAACTAAGTTCTATGTTAAGGAATGGAGTAATTAATTAATTGTAACCAAAACATGCGCTTCTGTGAGTGAAAAAGGGTCGACAACTAGTCGTCAAATTGCAAGTTACTAAAGTGGATCAATGATAAGATCAAATGAACACAAATCACGTCAACTACTATCAACCATTACTTTGGAAAAATGTCAGCTAATACTGTTTGGAGCAGATAGTTTAAAATAATTTAAAGAAAAGGGTAAAACAGATAATGCATGCAAGAGATAAGGAATATTCCATATGATAGTATTACCAAGCACAATGTCTAACACAATCTATAACCTCCTCCCGATATTCATTTCGAGCTTCTTTCAGTTTCTTCAATTGCTCACTGCAAGCTCTATCTCTAATTTGTTTATCAGCTTCTTCAAGGAGGGAGATTGACTGTGACTGATGAGTCAAGAAATAAGATGCCTACAAAATCAGATTAAAAATTCACATTCAATACTGAGAAGACCTCTGAAATATAAAATTATGCCCCAAGCTCCCCTCCTTCTTAACACTAGTAAATCAGCACACAACGTTTAATGTTATATTTGGGACAAAGTCTCAGAGATGGTGGTTATAAAAGAGTCAAGAGTTAAGAGCTCAATTGAGAAGGTTACTAAATTCCAATTGACACATAACATTGGACATTGACCCACAGAAATTGAAAAAATTAATATCAACAAGTTCTGCCTTGTTACTTAGGGCATGTGCCAAAAGGAAATATAACTGACGCACCTCATATTAAGTCCTCACGATTCCCTCCTCAACATAGAAAGTTAAGGCACTTTGGACAAATCAAAGACCCTTACCACTAAAACTTAGAGAAATTTCAGTAATGAAGTCAAATGACATTAAAACGTGATAAATGGTATATAATCTAAAACAAATTTTCCAGCATCATCAATATTCACCTTCTTAAAATTTGTAGTAAGACCAATATGATATAACCACAGTAACACATCAAGTAATTCCTCTTCTCGTAGCATCGCTGTGGAAATATTACTCTCCTTTAACACGCTCTTCATATGATGTACATGGTGATAATTGTACTCAGGTTCAGATTGATCGCTTGTGCTAGGCTTATCTGTTATCTCATCATCCAAACTACGGTCACTACATTCTGCAGTGACATGGGCCGGTCTTTCTGGGATAGAACTGCAATGGCCACGAGAACCTTTGGCCAAGTACTTGATTGCCTTCGAGGTTCTAGTAAAATCAGCATCATAACTTGAACAGCAGCAAGGTTTCTGCCTTGATGTATGAGTTGCTCTACATTCTACATCATCCATGCATCCCTCATCCCACCTAACTACTTCAGTCTCATGATCATTTGCAGGGTGGAGTTTGAATAAATGAGTATAAGATCCCCCAAGCCTGGAAATATCAGTCATGTGCGGATCATTTTTTAGGAATAATCCTATAGGAAAACTTTGTTGACCGCCTTTATGAAGAAAACCAACATCTGAGCCATCAGATTTGCAGCTCTTCAACCAACCACAGATGTCACCCAAGCCAAATCCTTCAGATAGAAAATGTAGTACAACTGTATAAACTGAAACAAGAACGGAGTTATTTGAAACTCCAGGAGGTGGGACATTTCGATCAGCTCCCCTGTTCTTCAATAGAAGACTATGTAAGAATGTCCTGAACACTGCCCCAGGTAACTGGGGAGGCATAGTGGGTGGAATGAATTGTATCACAAGACGACAAAGGTCCCTATGTTTCTCCTCAATCTGCTTGCAGAAAAGCTATATTCAGAGGAAAATGAAGAATTTATGACAACAAAAAAGAAAAATAAATTCTGTGTTATTGTGCCAGTTTTTTATCTTCCTTGCATAATACTCTTTAGGCATATGATTTATCATCAGCAATGGCCCTCAATTTTCATGAGGACCATACAGGTCAAGCTATTAATGATAAGATATTATCAAATAAAAGTGAAAGTAACTTGATGATAATTTATAACCAACCCAGCCATTTATTGACATAGACATTCCTAGAAATAAGCACTAGCACACACATTAATTAAAGAAAATTGTTGGCTTTATCGTCGATAGTAAAGAAACTAATTTTTATCATAATTGTTTGTTTCATTCATGAATGACAGAAACAATGTGTCCGGATATCTTGCATACATAAAGTTAGTAACACTAGCAATGATAGCACATTAAGATCCTAACTCCGGCAGCCCATGTAAAAAATAAAAATAACCCCATTGCATGTTTCTCAAGGAATTACCAACTTTTTCACATTTTCCATTATCCTTTGTTTGCTCACTGAATCCTCAAAATTTCAACATAAGCATCAGGAAACAGTAAAGACAATATATTCCCTTAAGTTATTAACTAAAATAAAGCTATCTCAATGAGAAAATCTGACCTTGTTAATTGCTTCGGACAAAGCTGTGGTTGTCAACACCATATTACCTTCATGAGAAGCGTCTTCATATGAACCAGGCCACCAAACAGTTGGCATCAAAGACTCAAGATCATGTTTGTTTGGAATCTTCTGAGACAAAAAGCCTTCAAACAAGAATTTAAAATCTAGAGACTTCCACCAAAGAACCATAAGTTCTTCTCGTCTTAATAGATGACAGAGCAAAGCAAGGTAAGAATAAGATCCAGTGTAAGGGCAGTCCGTTAAAACTAATGATGCAGTTTTGCAACCAAATGAAATGGCATTTATGATGTGTTCAAAAAACACATGTGATCCTTGAAATTTTAGTAGTGCATCCACAACTTTATCCAAGCTTGAATAATCATGTGGTGCATGCAATCCAAAAACTTCAAACATGAAAGACAACAGTGGACCCCAAACCATATACTCTATGTTCCCAGTATCTGCTTCAAGTTCAGAGAAAAGCTCCTTGCATGTTGCATGACAAACAGGGTGAAAAAATTCTTCTAATGAATCAAACCTCTTCATCCTTCTCAATTTCTGAACCAATGAATGACCATTCCGGTCTGTGGAATGCATGCTCAAAAGCCTAGACCAACACTGCAGCAAATGGGTGACAAAATAACACTTTGAAGGAGGAGCTTGAAGAGGAAGATAACCTTTGATTGGATACTTGAAGGGACGAGACCCAAAGTTTAACTCACATCTTTCACTTTGAGAAAGAGAAACTGCTGGGTAATAACCAAAACCAGGCCCCATTTTTCGAATTCCATGGAATGCCACCCCAAGCGAATTACCGTTCCTAAAGAAAAGTATTTCATCACGATCAAGATCTATGCAACATCCTATGACATCACCAACAGCCCATGACTGACCATATGTTTCAGCTTCCTTATTCCACTTGCTAACTCTTTTACCATCATATGCATATGAATCTTCACCATCACCAACACCATTATGTTCAGTAAAACTGCAAGAGAGAGTGGCCCAACCAAGCTGCTGTATACCAGAAGTTTCCAACATAACCTCATACATCCATTTTCCTTTCCAAACACAAGCATTGGCCCTGGCACTGCTAAACATTGCCAAGCTCTCTATAAGCAACGGTGGCCTAATAATTCTGATGTCACCACAGATACTGTATTGATCTAGACCAACAACCTCACGTCCCGAACCACTCTCATTAATACAGATCCCATCCCTCTCTCGAAACAAATCACCTGATTTCACATTAAACCTAGCAAAATCATTCCTAATAATGGAGCAAATCACATTGCTATCAACTGGA
Organism: Mimosa pudica; assembly: GCA_029929735.1. Classification (NCBI taxonomy): domain Eukaryota; kingdom Viridiplantae; phylum Streptophyta; class Magnoliopsida; order Fabales; family Fabaceae; genus Mimosa; species Mimosa pudica. Next base: position 4,627,954 of record JAKELP010000029.1, read on the forward strand.
CCAGTCAATGGACTGAGTGATCTATTGGGGAGGCCAAACACATACTCAAGGGTCCGTTCCACGGACTCATGACCGGATTCATCACAACACGATAAAAGTCGAGTTTTCGGCAAATTTTCCTTACTGTCCTCCCCATTCAATATAACTGCCAGACCAGCTGAAAGGCCACTAATGCGCAGTCCTTCTTCGCCCATCAAGCCTAACTCAAGCTGAATCTTTCAAATTTCCTTTGCACAACAATTGTAGCTCAATGATAATCATGATCCATGAGCAAGGGAATCTTCAACAGCACATGAAAACAGTTCATAACTAAAATTCAAAAATGGACAACAACAACAACAACAACAAAAACATAGGACTTCACAAAAAACAAGGACATGGTACTAAAATCATGTGGAATAAAAACATAGTACTACAATTTGTGCTGTATTTCAAGAATCACAGCAAATTTCAACATTAATTTTGAGAGAATAAATAAAAACAAAGAAAATGAATGAATCATGTGGAAGCAAAATTAAAAGTGAAAATAGACATCATGTTAAAATTAATTAATTATAACAAAAAGAAGACATTTATAGTAGTTAGCATTGAACAACAAATAAAGAAATCCTTACAGGTGAGAATGATATTTTGAAGTGGCGGCGGAAGGTGGCTAGGGTTTTTTATTTGATCACAAGCTTTGTGAGTTACCACCACCTGAGAAGAAGAGAATGGACCAAGGAAGGGAATAAATTTAATAATAATATAATTAATTAATAATTGTTAATAGTAGAGATGAGGTTATTATGAAATGAAATGAAATGAATAATGATGATGATGATGATGATGATGATGATGATGATGATGATGATGTGTTTTTTGTTTTCCCAAAAAGTTTGGGGAAGAAAGAAGCGAAGGAAGTTGAGGACGAGACAGAAGAAGAGATGCTTCAGCTTGCGCTGACCCTAGTCCTACATACGGCAAATCAACTGACACGTGTCCGTTTTTTTTTGACAAATGTTTTCTTTTTAGGCTAAAGTATCAAGTTTCAATTTAGTCATTTATGTTTGTAAAGTACACTTTCAGTCCTTTTTTGTTAACACCGTTAGTTTAACCTAACGGAAAATGTTAACTTAACAATTTTAAATGATTATTTTATAATGAAATTGGACCAAAAATGATAAATTTTGAAAATATAAGAATATAAATATTTTAATCCTTACATTTTTCAATATTTAATGACCATTTAAAATTGTTAAGTTTGCATTTTCAGTTAAGTTAAACTAACGGTGTTAACAAAAAAGGACTAAAAGTGTATTTTCTAAAAATAAAGTATTAAATTGAAACTTGATGGAAACATAAGGGATCAAAACTATACTTTAACCTTTCTTTTATTTATTAATTGGTATTTCCATTTTTTTTTGTCAAAGTTGGTATATTTCACTTTTTTAGCAATCTATTTATTTATGGGAGTCATGAGTTATGAATTACGAGTACACTTTTGTTTTTTTAAACGGTGCCTAATAATCTCACGTGTATATGAGTTCCAGACTAATCCAAATTTATGGGTGAAACTGATGCCACATGTGTAGGGTTGTTTTCGTATTCATTTCTTAACATAGACTTCTTCATTTAGGGTCTCATTTGAGACCCTAAATGTGATTTTATTTGCAACTAACTATGTGATTTTATTTGTGGTGTCACATGTAGGAATGTTTTTCCTCTTCGAACCAACTCCAACACGCATTCTGTAACATCCCAAAAATTTTAATTAAAGATAATACGAAATTATTGAGGTGTTATTGTTAGAATCTTAAGTTTTGATGAAGACTAAAATATGAAGGAACGAGCCAAACGCTTAGAGAATATTAGGTTAACATAGAACCCCAAGTGAGAGTACAACCGGATGTGGATTTACTTCCGGATGGACTAGGACTAGCGCTCGCGGATGAACGTCTCATCCCCCAGCAACAGTAAGTACTTCACTAAGTAATAACTCAGTCTAGAAGCATTACATGTACAAAACCCTTGAGACTAAGTTAAGATGCAACCGGATGTGGATTTGCTTCCGATTGCTTAGTGACTAGCGCTGGGTGTTGGTATGGATAACATTGTTGCTTAGTGCCCAAGTGTTGTGGCTGAAGAACCAACTGAGAGATCTTGGCTTGGAGTTCCCTGAGGCTCCCATACTTTGTGACAACACAAGCACTATCAGCCTCGCCAAGAATCCGGTTCAGCACACAAGGACAAAGCACATTGATGTCAGACATCACTTCATCAGAGATCATGTTCAGAAGAAGGATGTCAAAGTGCAATTTGTCCCCACTCAGCATCAGCTTGCTGATATTTTCACCAAGCCTCTAGGGGTTGATCAATTTACATTCATAAGAGGTGATTTGGGAATGGTAAACCCAAATGAAGTTTAATTCTTCAAAATAAACTTGTGCTTAATTGATTAAAACCTGCAACTATACTAACTTAGGCATCGGAGTGCCAATCTTTAGTTTTGCAGATCCCCAATGTTAAATCTTAAGTGAGTTCAACCGGAAGCAAAACCACTTCCGGATACTCCTTTGCTGGGGCTGGATGACAACTCAAAGTGACCTGGAGTGCCACTCCAACCGGAAGCAAAACCACTTCCGGATGCTCTTCTACTGGCGCTGAGTGTTGAATCAAAGTGAGCGGGAGCGCCAGTGTTGGCACAAAGGGACACGTCACCTCAGAAAACGTTTCATCTTCTCACTCCAAAAATTATGCCTCTTCTGACATTGTGTAGAGACACGTGTCACAAAGGTGCGACGTTTCAATTTGAAAATTTACGTTTTCCCATGAACCAGCGCATGCTTTCATGTAGAGTCATTATGAGCATCTTACCCATTGTGTGACATTGCATATAAATAGGAAGCCGTTTTCACTTTTACTTTTCACTTGCACAAATTTCTTACCCACAAAACTCTCTGAATTTATTCATCGTGTTCTTCATCTTCATCGCATTCTCTTCATCTTCTTCATCTTCTTCTACATCTCTACCATTTCATTCCATTCATTTCACTTAAAACCCTAAACACAAAAATGGCCGGATCACATGAGACAAACCCCAACACTGAGATTACCTCTGCCTCCAAGAAATCGAAATCCAAGTCTGGGAAATCTGGGCTTCACTCAAAATCTGGGAAAGTTCATGAAAATTCTGGGAAATCTGGGCAAAGTCAAGAACAAAGTGAGCGGGTCCAAGAACAGCCAGAACAATCTGAGCAACCTCAACAAGAACACTCAAAGAGAAACGGGAAGAAGAAGGTTCAGTTTAGCGAAGAGCCCTCATCAAAAAGACAAAGAGTAGAGGAGGATGATCCTCTTGTGTACAGAGATGGGCCATTGGAGACTGTTTCCTCCAAATTTGAAACTGCAAAACCCTACTTCAACACCGGGATGTTCATAGACCTGGACAAGATAGATGATCTAGGGTTTCCACACTTGAGACCATTTCTGGAGAAATACATGTCCTGGCTGGGGATCAACCAGGAATACAACGTCAACGTCCTGCGGGTATTCTGTCAGTCCCTCACTTCCAAGGCCAAGTATAAGAAGGTGGATGGGAAGGATCAGATTCGCAGAGTCACCTTCACTACCACAGTAAGGGGGAGAACCTTTACTTTCACTTGGAGAGACATCAACCGGCTGATGGGGGTCCCTGAGGGAGAAATGAATGAATGACTATTCCCTAAGAAACTCAGCAAGGAGGAACTTGAAAAGGTCTATGACACCAAGGGGAAGAAGGTGTCTGGGATGTCTGACTCCAACCGGCTCCTATACTATGTCTACTCCCGCATGATGACACATAAAGGGGGGAACTTCAACGAGTTCACTCTTCTTGACAACCCTTGGTTCCCTAGATTCCTCTCCCAGCAGCCAATTAACCCTGGGCAGTTGATCAGTCTAGAGCTGCACAGGTGGATTGAGAATCAGAAGTCTGGAAGTCTTCCCTACCCCACTGTCATCGCATTCCTCCTGGAGAAATATTTGATCAAGTCAACATCCACTGAGGAGGAAGAGAATGTTAAGTGCGCACTTGTCAGCGCAGTTAACATCGGCAAGATGGGGATAAAATACATCAAGCAGACCAAGGTCACTCGCTCAGGCTCTCAGGCTGGAAGTGCCTCACATACCTCGGCCCCCTCTGTATCTGGTGCAGGGGATCAAGAAGTCGACTCTCATCCTGGTCCCAGCCATGTTGCGAAGGTGCCAGCCGCAGTCAAGGCCTTTGCTGAGGAAGTGAAGGAGGAGATCCTCTTTCGACTGTCTGACTCTCTGGTGGCTCCCCTTCGCGATGAGTGTGACACTGGGTTCCAGCAGCAGGAGCAGAGAATACAGAGCCTCGAGGATCGAGTAGGTCGGGTCGAGGTTCAGCTAGGAAGGGTAGAGGCCAAATTAGACCTCATTATCAATCACCTTCAAATCTCTCAACCACAAGGTAACTTACCACCACCTCCTCCTCCTAACCCACCTCCACCACCTAATCAACCATTACTCCCTCCTCCTAACACTCAACAGCCACAGCAACCTCCTCATCAGAATAACCAACAACCCCAAACATCACCCAACAATGACCATCAACCATCACCTCAAAACTCCACTCAAGACACACCCCAACACTCCCCTCGCCAATCACCCCTTAACCCCAATAACTCCCCATCTCCCCATAACTCCCCAAATCGTTCACCATCCCCAAATCCCACAGGGGTCTCCAATCTTCCTCCTAACACCCAATCCACCATAGCCCAATCTCTTGGATTTACCTCTCCTGATCACCCACTTCACACCTACTACCTCAGAGACCAACCCCCTATTCCATGGAGAGTTAAACAACCCACCGCCTACTACTCTACCTACCCCTTTGATGGACTATTCACCAACCCCTCCTTCTTCAAAAGAAACACAGCCCTCCTCCCCAACCCTCCTAATTCACCAGAACACACCTCACCCACATCCTCGCCCGAATCCTCACCACCCAGAACTTTTGGCCCTGACCCTTCACCCTCCTCTTCACCCAATCCATCCTCCCTGGCCCTCGTTCCTTTTGATGATGCCAAAAGGGGGAGAGAAACTCTACCAGCTGCTGCCCTCCGTCGGGCATATGATTTGGAGCAAATAAGGACTCAACATTCCCTCTGGCTAAATGAAGACATCACTGCTGCCCTCCGTCGAGCCATGGACCTTCAAAGATTGGGTGGTGCTGAAAGTCTGATCCGAGGGGAAGCCATCCGATTTATGCAACAACAGCGATCAGATGAGCAAAGGTCGAAGTGGGCAATGGTTATGTATGAGCAACCTGAAGAGATCCCACAGCCAGAGTCTTCATCGTCTGAGCCTCCATCCTCTGAGCCTGACCGAAATATAATTGAGGAGATAATGATGAAGTATGGGCTGGAGAAGATTAACCATCCACCAATGGTGATAGCCAAACCAATTCCTCCTCCTTCTGAGCCAACCTCTGCTCCTCCTCCTTCTGAGCCAACCTCTGCTCCTCCTCCTTCAGTAGTCAAGTATAGCGAATCAAGGAAGAAGGCAGTTGCTAGAAAGCATGCCAATAAAAGTACTACTACTTCCGCGTCTGCTGTGAGTGAGCAAGAGGTCCCATCTGTTCAAGCTGAGATTGTACCTGAGACTCAGTCATCCTCTCAAGAGATGCATGCCCCTCCGCCACTGAAGGAAGTCAAGCTGAAAATTGAGGACATGACTCCTGAAGAGTTCGAGAGGTATGGGTTCACGGACAAGATCTCATTTGGTCAGATGGTCTGCCTAGATGCTGAAAGAGCAAGAGCCAAGCCTACCCAACCAATAGGCAAGGGCAAAGGAAAAGGCAAAGGCAAAGGGAAAAGGAAAGCCCAGGAAGTTGAGGAGGACCTCAACTTCCCAGTGTGGAATGTGAAGATCAGGGCTGTCCATTATCCCAATGGTGAGGTCACTCCCTTCTCTGATGCAACTGGGTTCCTGGGTTTGAGGAAGTTGAAAACTTGAAGAGAGCCTTTGAGGAATCTGTTGAGTCTGAGAGACTCAGAAGGGAGAGGGGAGAGGAAGAGCTTCAAAGGATAATTGCTCAGATTGACCAGAATGTGAAGGATGCCCACATAGCCCAACTTCAAAAGGAGAATGAGGAAAGACAAAAAGAGAGGGAGAGGAAAAAGAGACATCACCTATAAACCCCACTCTACCCTATACATTTACCTTAGAAATTTTTCTTTTCCCATATTTTTCATGCATAGTTCATTTTGCAAAGTTTTAATTACTTGTGAATTTTATCTGTTATTGTAATTCTAACTTGTAATCTTTTGTTCATCAATGATAATTGTCTTAGTTGTTTGTGCTTTATCTAATTGTTACTTTTAATTCTTTCATACGAACTTAATTGGTAAACTTAGTTTGTCATCATCAAAAAGGGGGAGAATGTTAGAATCTTAATTTTTGGTGAAGACTAAAATATGAAAGAACGAGCCAAACACTTAGAGAATATTAGGTTAACATAGAACCCCAAGTGAGAGTACAACCGGATGTGGATTTACTTCCGGATGGACTAGGACTAGCTCTCGCGGATGAACGTCTCATCCCCTAGCAACAGTAAGTACTTCACTAAGTAATAACTCAGTCTAGAAACATTACATGTACAAAACCCTTGAGACTGAGTTAAGATGCAACCGGATGTGGATTTGCTTCTGATTGCTTAGTGACTAGCGCTGGGTGTTGGTATGGATAACATTGAGCGTCAGTGAGCATAACCCAACGTCCAGTGGATTTGCTTCTGATTGCTTAGTGACTAGCGCTGGCTGTTGGTATGGATAACACTGAGCGTCAGTGAGTAAAATGTGAACATAACCCAACGTCCAGTGGAAGTGCTTCCGGATGTGGAATTGCTTCCGGATGTAAAAGAGCTCCCTTAGACTAAATGAACTCCCACTGCATGTGACTATGTGTTTATATTGCTAGACTAACGTTCAAAGTGCAGCATACTGAGTAAAGTTGCTTCCGGATGTGAATTCGCTTCCGCAAGCAATCAGAATATCAGAACGTTCAGAGCAGTGCAGTGTCAGAATGCTTTTGACAGAGCAGAGGTGTCAGAACTACTTTTCAGAGATAAAGCAAAGTCAACCCTGCTAAGCATTAATTGGCCAAACGGTAACTTGGGAAAAACGGCCATATTCAAACGGCTAACCCACCTACCAAGAGTAAGAATACTTGAAGACTATATAAACAAGCTCAACTTCATTTATGAAGACAACTAATATCTTTGACATCTTGAAGAAAGCTAGAGTGAGAAACTGAGAAATCCTTCAAGCATTCAAAGCTGCCCAGAAAAGAGAAAGAGCATTTAACACATTGAGAGTTCTTTTCATCTACCTATCTTGTACTCTTTGTAGTTAAGTCTCTTCTTGTATTAAGAGCATTCATTGTACTTAAGTGTGTAACATTATCCGTTCTTAAAGAGAACTAAGTTTAGAAAATCCTTTATTTGTAAAGGTTGAACCCTTGCTGGTTGTAAGGGGGAGTTAGTTAGCAAGGTTGCAAGTGAGCCTTGAGTAAAACTTGTGGTTGTAAGGTTGCAAGTGATCCCGTCCAAAACTTGCGGTTGTAAAGGTTCCAGGTGAACCCGTTTGTAAAACCTGGGGATAGTGGAACTCAACCTGGGTGGTTGAGAACTGGACGTAGGTCAGGAAGACCGAACCAGTATAAACTCTTGTGTTGTTATTGTTTGACTTTTATTTGGTAGCACAATTCACCCCCCCTCTTGTGCATCCATTACTTTCAGTTATCAAAGAAAATTTAAGTTTTAGAGAGGAATTTATGATATTTGGAATAATTTATTGATATTAAATCTTAATTATATTAGATTTTAAAGAAAATTTAGTCAAAGGAGTCAAATGGAATTAGAAACATTCCTGAAAAGTATTTTAAATTCTAGATAAGAGTATGATGGAGAGAAAGGCTTGTATTGATATATACAAACTTTTGGGCTAGAAATATAATTAAGAATAAACAATAGGGTAATTAATTGTAATATTCCCTAAAGTATATATATACTCATCTCCTCTTCCTCCCCTAAACCTAGCCGCCTCCCCCTTCCCTCATCCGACGTCCCTCCCTCCTCCTACACCCTTCCGTTCGAAACCTCATCTCTGCCTCCTCCCCTGCGACGCCGGCAACGGAAACGGCAGCGGCCAAGAGGGTGGTGGCAAACCTCAACTCCTTTTCTTTGTTTCTTCTACCTCAGCCTCCTATTTTCTCCCTTCCTCACTTATTTTCCTTTCGGCTGCGGCGAGTTTCACGGTGGTGCCGACCACCCATAGCTCATACAACACCAAAACCAAACTTAGGTAACTTTACTCCTCAAATTCATACCCTTTTTCATTCGTTTTTGGGCGATTTGGAGAGGAATCCGAAATTTGGTTTAGGGACTTAAGTTTTATAAGCTTGATTAGGAGTCTATATGAGTTATGAAAGGGTCCTACATGTTTGGTTTCTGGAGTTTCTACTTCTTGCTTTGTTTTGCCATGCATGTGTGCTTAAAAATATGTTTTACATTGCTTTACTGCTATGGCCAAATGGAATTGAAGCAAAATGAAGAATCTTGTTGCATTGGGTAAACTGAATTATGGAAGAAAAGTATTGATTATGTGGATTTTCTGTTATATGTAAAAGAGGTGTTTAATTGTGAGATTTAAGGAATATGTGAAATGACTAATATTGGTTATGAAATGCTTTTAATCTATCGCAGTAGACTTCTCCTTTTGTTTGGTGTTAATGGATTAACAAATTGGATATGAGTGATAGTCATGGAGTTGTATAAATGCTTGAGTTATTTTGAAGTAATGATAGTAAAATACTAGTAGTTGTTGTGTTTTTTAAAAAAGATAGTCTTTTTTTTTAAAAAAAATTATGATTTGTTTCTCTCATTATGTCCGTCACAATGGTTTAATATTTTTTTACCATTTTGCCCTTTGTTGACTTTACATATTATAACTATCTTTTTGTTATTTATCTTCTTTACTACACACTCTATCTTTATTTTGCCTAAAAATTCTATCTTATCAATAGGGATAAAGTTGGAAAAAAGTTTGTGATACATTAAATATTTTATCTATTTTTAATTTTTTTAATACATAAAGTGGTTTTTCCACCTTATATTTAAGGACAGAAGAGTATTATTGTTATCATTATCATCAAATAATAGTATTCTTACGATCCGTAATATAAGAGCCAAAATTTAAATAAATATTTTCCAAATATAAGAATTCACCCTTACATTCTTTCATATTTGAAGCATTTTTTTACTTTGCCTCCAACTCACATTCATAGAAAATTTTCAGAATCTTAGTATTTAATCTACCATTTCCCATTGTACTTTGGGCTTGTTTGGATTTAGCTTCTGGAGAATAACTTCTCGGAAAATAGTTTTTTAGTAGAATAGCTTTTCTAAAAAATAGCTTTTGATAAAATGAGAGTGTTTGAATTAAGCTTTTGGGAATAATTTTTAAGAATAACTTTTGAGTAGAATATAGTTATTCTGAAAAATAGTTATGATGAAAAACTTTTCATGTTTCTTTTATTTGAAATAAGTGTTTTTCCTAAATGAGAGATTAAAACTTTCAGCTAGAAAAGGAGAAAAATTTAATTTTTCTCAAAATAGCTTTTGGAACCCTAAACCAAGCTTTTCTTCTCACAATAGCTTATCCAAAAAAATTGAGTGTTTGGATATCGTTGTGTGAAACCTAGGTTTAGAAGCCAGAAAAGCTTTTGGAAATGTATCCAAACAACCCTTTTGTCTTTCTTTTAGCATATCAATGTATACGTTGTGTTTTCTTTTCATTTGTTTAACCATCTGCGTTTCAGTTACATGTACATTCGTTTACCTTCGAAATTTGCAGCTTCACTACTCTTTCTTACCATACATAAATTAACTACAACCACTACATCCGCTTCTAGATTAAGTACAATTTGTCCCTCAAAAGTTAATGCTACCCCGGCGATGCCGGGAGTATTACTATCTAGTTTTGAAGTAATGATAGTAAAATATTAGTAGTTGTTGTGTTATTTTTGCTGCTGAAATTACATTTATCTACACTGTTAGTGCAGCAGTTTTAATGCACAATTTCAATGACTTTGTGACAATTTATTATTGTGAGTGTTGCTCAATGTTGTAGAATGTAGGTTGGCTTGTGTGTGGAATATTTGTATATATATATATATATGAGTTCATTAGAATTAGTAATATGGCTTTGTATGTTGGTTGTGACATTGTTTGGTGTTAGAATCTTAAGTTTTGATGGTGACTAAGGTATGATATGGTCTAGTACTTAAGAGAACATAATCAACACTTAGGAGGGATTAGATGACATGGTTAGAATCCTGAGTTAGATCACTTGAGAATGCAAGATCACTTCCGGTTAGATTAGGACTTGCGCATGCGGATGAATGCTTTCATCCCCCAGCGTCAGCAAGTAAATAACTAGGGATTTAACTTAGTCCATGAACTTTAGGTGCAAAAACCCTAAGACTAAGCTATGGTTCAATCGGAAGCGAAGTTGCTTCCTGTTAGACTTAGACTGGCGCAGAGCGACAGAATAGATATTACCCCAAGCGTCAGTAAGTCTACTTCCCCAAGTGAAAGCGCTTCCTGTTAGACTCAGACTGGCGCAGAGCAATAGAATAGTTATTACCCCAAGCGTCAGTAAGTCTACTTCGCCAAGTGAAAGCACTTCCTATTAGATTTAGACTGGCGCAGGTTGATAGACTAGATATAACCCCGAGCGTCAGCAGAAATGCAACATCAAGTGAAGTTGCTTCCTATTAGATCTTGACTGGCGCAGACTGATAGAATAGATTTCACCCTAAGCGTCAGTGAGTTCACTACGTCAAGTAAAAGTGCTTCCGATAGCTTAGTGACTAGCGCTGAGTGTTGGGATGAACTACACTAAGTGTGAGTGAGTCATAGTGAACCAAGATCCTTCATCTAGTAGTTTTACTTCCGGATGTAAAAATGCTTCCAGATACATCATAGACCAAATCAGAACACAGTCTAAGTAAACTACTCCCCATAGCAAACAAACTTCCCACAGCATGTATAATTCTTATATATATATTGCTATGTTGGACTAACCAGTATGTGCAGAACATGGTCACGCTTCCGGATGCAAATGAGCTTCCGGATGGAAAGACTCTTGACATTGGGACTCAGAGCTTAACACTTGCAGAGCAAGATTACCACTTGCGGATGAAAGATGATCATCCGTCAGCAAGAGTGCAAGAGTAAAAATCACATACTCAGAAGTCAGAATGCTTATATCAGAGCAGAGGTGTCAGGACTACTTTTCAGAGATAAAGCAAGTCAACCCTGCTGAAGCATTTAAGAAGATGTTCCTTGCAACGGTAACAAGAGGATAACAGACATATTCAAACAACATTGTTACCTACCAAGCATAAGGAGTATGAGAACATAATCTGAAGATTCACTCAAGGTGTCAAAGCTCATACTGCCCACAAAAGTCAGAGTCCATAAGAGAGCTTCTGATAGCAAGAGAGGATCCAATAGCAAAGCACTCTTATCATTCATGGACAGGTGCTTGGAAGACAAAGTTCCTCTATGTGATAGCAAGCAAAATGTTAGAGTCCACGAGCTTCAGATAGCAAGAGAGCTTCCGATAGTGAGTCTCTTAACATCCTGGACTTATGCTTGAGGAACGAAGTCCTCTCTGACAGCAAGCAAGAGTCGGACCGTACAAAATGTTCAGATGTCAGAACGACTTTTGTCAGAATAGTATTGCCAGAACAGTGTTGACAGAACAGCTTGGTCAGAGCACCTTTTTAGATAAAGCAAAGTCAACCCTGCTGTGCACTAATGAGGACAACGTAAACAAGGCCCCAACGTCTATAATCAAACGGTCTTATTGCCTCTCCAACGGTTAGATATTCAGAGGCTGGTATAAAAGGGATGTTCTTCATTTCTGAAGAAGGGGGGCTTGAAAAAGAGAGAGAGAACAGAGCTTATTGTCTGAAACACTATTCTACATTCCTCTCATCTTCTACTCTCGGACTTTGATATGTAATATTCTTAGAGAGTGATTTATTTGTACTTAAGAGAGTAACATCATCCACTCTTTGAGAGAGTTAGTTTTGAGCTTAAGTGTTTAACAAAATCAGTTCATAGAGTGAACATAATTGTAATCTTACATTTTGTAAGGGGGAGCATTTAGAAGGTTTTCTAAATCTCCATAGGTTGCAAGTTAGCCCGTAAAACTTGCGTTTGTAAGGTTGCAAGTGATCCCGTAAAACTTGCGGTAAGGTTTGCAGGTGAACCCGTTGTAAAACCTGTGGGTTGTTAGGTGAACCCGTGCTCGTAAAACCTAAAGTGTAAAGGCTTCTCTTGTGCCCGGTTTAAACAAGAATAGTGGATTGGAAATCTCAGGTGTAGCCTGGGGACTGGATGTAGGTCTGGGTGACCGAACCAGGATAAATTTATGTGTGCATATATTTATACTTGATCATTCTATTTTGCATCACATAGCATACTGACTTGTGCATAGCATTATTTATTATCATCATCACCGAGCACAAGCAGTCTTCCGAAAAGAGTTTAAGTTTTATTCCCTCACCCAATTCACCCCCCCCTCTTGGGTGACAGCCACGTTTATCATTTGGTATCAGAGCAGGTCACTTGTTTAAAGGATCAAACGATCTCAAGTGCAAAGACCTTGGCTGATTTGGGTTAAAATGTTTTCCAAAGGCTTTGATCATACCATTCCACCTGTGTTAGAAAATATTGATTTTTGTTGGTGGAAAGCAAGAATGGAAAGTTTTATAAAATCCACTAGTTTGAAAATGTGGGATATTTTTGAAAATGATTTTGATTTCAAACCAAGAGGAAACTGGACTGAAAAGGAGAAAAATTTGTTTTCCTTAAACATTCGAGCAATGCAAATTTTATACAAAGGCTTAACTGAAAATGATTTCCAGAAAATCAAACATTGCTCTAGTGCTAGAGATATTTGGAATACTCTTGATATGATATATGCTTCTAACCCATCTCTTGAAAGCACAGCTGTCCAAAGCTCAACTCGTGCTCTTTGTGGATCATCTACTGATGAGCTTCTGGAAGCTGATATTGAGGAAGCAGGCTTCAGTGAAGAGAGTATCCATTTCTGCCTAGAAGATTCAGAAAGTGAGGTATCTGAATCTGAACTTGAACTCTCTGAATTGCAAGATGCATACAATGAGTTATATACCGAATATTGTAAACTTGCAAAAGAACTTCTAGGCTTAAAAGAAAAAGATAGGAAACTTGAAAAACTAATTTCTTCTTCTACGTCTAAAGTTTCCGAGGTTTCTTTTAAAGAACTAGTGGTTCCGATAGCTAGCCCACTATCGGCAGAGAAAACTTCAACATGTCTTGAAAAATGTTTTGATTGTAAACACGTGTTGAAGGAAAAAGAAAAGTCTTCAAAAGAAACTGAGATTTCAAAGGAACAAAAAGCTTTTCTAAAGAAAACTAATCATGATAATGATAGAAAATCTCATTTTGATTATCATTCCATTATCTGTCATTATTGTGGTAGATTAGGACATATTTCTCACACATGCAGTCTTAGAAGAAATACAAATGTGAGAAATAAGTTTGTATGGATTCCTAAAGGACAAGTAAGGTCCAGTGCTAACCATGTAGGACCCAAGTACAAATGGATACCAAAACATCCTCCTAGTGCCTTACTTGTGCAGGAAAGATCAAGAGTTCCTCTTATCCCAAAGAAGAGAACTCGTGGTGATGCAACTGCTGAAACCCACTGGTACAATCATAAGAAGCTGTCGGCCACCACAAGGGACAATGGTTCTGTCTCAAGGATGAGCTATCACAAAGTTCCATTCAATTATCCTGAGAAGAACAAGAGAGAGTGGATTCCTCGATCATCATTGAAAAGGCTCTTGAATCCTACCTCTCAGAAGAAAGTGCTTCGAACCAAGGATAAGTATAGAAGATCTCCTTGGGTAAGCAAGGGATCACTTAGCAACGAAGCATTTGATAGTAAAATCTCCTATGCTAATGTTAGATGGACTTATTGAGATTTTACATTAAGCATCCTAAGGTGTGAACATTATATTCATCATAGAAGAAAGCTTGAAGAAATAAGTAATGTTCATAATCTACATACTGTCCATGACTATCTTGATCAAAAACCTTGTATATCCTTGTGCATATAGTCATGAAAGATTCACCATGCCATACACATAGGACGTAATCTAAATGCATGTGAACTATATATAGCCTACAAACTGACCTTCAGATCCAGACTTGGATACAAAAGGAAGGAACTATCTGGTATTTTGTAGGAAGGGCAATCCGAAGGTCCAGAAAGACAAGGGTGAAGAAGACCCTTGCTAAAAGGAAGATCTCCTCCCCCCACAGTGAGCCATCTGATTCATGTGCCCCCAACAATCTGCTAGCTCAGAGGCAAACTTGAGATAGCGCTGAGTGATCAACCTGCGGAGATACCTTCGGCTGAACCTGTGTCTCCCTCTGCGCCAGCACCTAATCTGAGTGAAGAGCTGTGTAAGAAGTATGGGTTCAAGAGGCGAGAGATGCGTGTAGTAGTGATCACCAAGTGAATTCATCCCTCTGCACCAGCTCCAATTCATCCTATTAGCCTCAACAGGACTCAGGACTGTACCTCATCTGAACAATTAGTCAAGTCTTGATAAGCATTCGTCACGCATAGATTTTGGTGCTGCTCTGAAAATAGAATCCTTGCATTGTCAACCAGAATCAAGCGAGCTACTGCTTGATGCGAATGGAGCTATGGTGATATCATTCTTACCCTCCTCTTTACTTGAATAATCTTTTGGGTAGTAAATGCATGATGAGCTTAACAGATTTTATTTCTCTGAAATTGATATGATTTCCCTTATCTGTGATAACCTTATTTTCTGTAAAAATGATCCTATCATATCAAATTCATTTTCTGATATAATGCATACTGATTTTACAGATTCAAGAAGTCTGACACTTTGAAACTGAACCTTCTTCAAAACCTACTAAATTTGTGCATGCTGAATCATTGTGTTCCAAGATTTCTGACATTGTTAAGAAGATTCAGAACTAGTTTCAGAATTTTGACACAAACAAAAACCTTCTTCAGAGTTTTTCATATGGTGTCTAAATTGTTTTACTCATATATGCTTAGCAATTTTTTTTTTTTTTGGGCGCCGCTCAGAAAAGAAAACAGTTTATACATTCACCTTGATTTTTGAAAGATCCTTTTTGAAATGCAAACTTTCAAAACAGATTCCGATCCTCTTTAAACTTACATGACAACCATTCCTCATGATAGCATTCAAAAGTTATTTCTGATTTTCCATTTCATATGGTATCTCTTGCATCAAGTTTTTCAATGCATAAGCAGCTATGGGTTCGAGAACAATACATCCCTCTTAATTACATCTTAAGTTCTCAATCTACTAATGATCTCGATTCAAGTTTGTGGTTTAAGAATGTTGACACAGATTATTGAAGCTTGAACAATGAGAATGACCAAGAGAGAATGGCAACGAAAATGGCTCTTATCAAGATGTGTGGAATGGCTATACTAAACCTGAGAAACTCTCGCCAATACACATGAGCATTTCTATCCCTTACATATTCTGTTGTGAAATTTAATGGATAGTCTCTCTCTTGTCTGACATGCATTAGAAATCTTAGGAAATGCCTTGAATTAAACTCTGCTAGATCGGTAAAACATGACATAGTATCACAAGCATGCTATAATCTGTATTAATTTCGAGCTTGTTGATATCCTAAGAACAATGAGATCACACTGACCATATCTAGAAGAACTTGAGCTAAAATTTGGAAATTATTCTCGTAATCACATGCTGAAATTTGGCTGTCTTTGTAAACCGGATTTAGTCTTGAAATCAAACTATTTTGTGAGGACGAAGATTTCTCAAAATTTCATTGTGTTAATAATTCACATGTCTTCATGATCTAACATGAACATCCTTGAGGCATATTTATTGAACTATACTTGCTTACGAAACTCTGAAAATATGCCACCTGTTTGATACTCGCTATACTATCACATTGATATTTATCTATGAGAGTATAAATGGAGTTCATATCTTGATAGTGAAACTATGTGAACGTGTAGACAATTTCAAAATTAGTTCTCACATAATCATTGCTCTTATTTTCTTAAAACCAAATTAGCAAGCATGATTTTTTAAAATTATTAACTTGTGCTGACTAACACAGATTGACTTGAATGTCCTGAGTATGGTCTCCAATGTTAAATCTTAAGTTCTTTCACTGACCATCAGAAAGCATTTGTTTCCTCAAGCATATGCAGGACCAATCATCAAGTTTGAGCAAGGTTGCTTTCACAATAATCAGCGCCTTCGATAGCAGGCCAACTATTGAACCATGGGAAGGGTAGAGTGACTGCCCAGTCATGTCCGCTTGTGGTTGTAGCTCAGCTTGCCGAAGCGAATCATCAAAGCACTTGCGCTAGGGGTTTCCACTTGAGATAGCACACCTCTTGAAGATGTCAGGAAGCATGCTTATCTGCGTATGATTCAGATTCCTGAGTCTAATAGAGTATGAGTACCCCTCATCTGTGGTAACATCTACACCTTACCATTTCTTACATATGATGCATACATGGCATGGGTAAGGGTGTCAACTTAGGATGTTTCTCTCAATCTGCATTGACTTCAAAATCATTCACTGTCTTAGAAAATCATCCTAGCTCACACATCTGTATCCTCTAAATGACATGCTGGAAAGTAGTTGATAACATACCTCTCTTATATGCTTCCCTTCTTGATTTAATGATGATTAATCTTAATATAGAAGAGAAGTAAGTGGACATTACCTGTTAATGATCCCTTGAAAATAGAGAGTCACATGCTGTCATCGATAATAAACTCTTAAGATGCTGTGATGCAATTTGTTTGGAAAATATTTTTGGCACTTTTAAAAACACAAATTTCATTTGATTTGATTTCATTTCATATGGTATCACAAATTTCATTTGGCATTCAATCATTTCCTTTGATACCACAAGTTCAAACTCACAGATCTCATTTGATTTCATTAGGTATCAAATTTCATCTCATTTGAATTTTAAAATCACATATTTCATTTGATATCATAATCATCATTTTTAAACACATCAAAATTACTTTTGATATGTTTTGTATGTTCTGCTCTTGACTTAATCCTTGAAAAACATGTTTTGACATAATGATTAGGGCGAATACAATCATTTAGGATCATGAATCATTATTGTTTTCCTTGATAACTCTCGTACGTTGTATTGAATAGTCTAGAACAAATCCTTATTAACGATACATAGGGAGAAATATTAGGTAGAAAGCCCATTCCGAGGAGAACGATAAAAGTATCCCCATCCCTAAGGCTAGCTTGCACCTGTTGGAATTTGATGAAGCCAAAAGGGGGAGAGAGATAGAGATGAGATGTCTAGAGATGGAGATGAGATGTCTAGAGATGAGATATAAGATGTCTAGCGAGAGATGAGACATGAGATGTCTAGAGCTGAGAGATAGATAAGATATCTAAGTTTAATTATAGCTCTGGGAGTGCTCTGGGAGTGATCTAAGTTTAATTATGTTCTCTAGTCATCTATGGGTTTGTCATCATCAAAAAGGGGGAGAATGTTAGAATCTTAAGTTTTGATGGTGACTAAGGTATGATATGGTCTAGTACTTAAGAGAACATAATCAACACTTAGGAGGGATTAGATGACATGGTTAGAATCCTGAGTTAGATCACTTGAGAATGCAAGATCACTTCCGGTTAGATTAGGACTTGCGCATGCGGATGAATGCTTTCATCCCCCAGCGTCAGCAAGTAAATAACTAGGGATTTAACTTAGTCCATGAACTTTAGGTGCAAAAACCCTAAGACTAAGCTATGGTTCAATCGGAAGCGAAGTTGCTTCCTGTTAGACTTAGACTGGCGCAGAGCGACAGAATAGATATTACCCCAAGCGTCAGTAAGTCTACTTCCCCAAGTGAAAGCGCTTCCTGTTAGACTCAGACTGGCGCAGAGCAATAGAATAGTTATTACCCCAAGCGTCAGTAAGTCTACTTCGCCAAGTGAAAGCACTTCCTATTAGATTTAGACTGGCGCAGGTTGATAGACTAGATATAACCCCGAGCGTCAGCAGAAATGCAACATCAAGTGAAGTTGCTTCCTATTAGATCTTGACTGGCGCAGACTGATAGAATAGATTTCACCCTAAGCGTCAGTGAGTTCACTACGTCAAGTAAAAGTGCTTCCGATAGCTTAGTGACTAGCGCTGAGTGTTGGGATGAACTACACTAAGTGTGAGTGAGTCATAGTGAACCAAGATCCTTCATCTAGTAGTTTTACTTCCGGATGTAAAAATGCTTCCAGATACATCATAGACCAAATCAGAACACAGTCTAAGTAAACTACTCCCCATAGCAAACAAACTTCCCACAGCATGTATAATTCTTATATATATATTGCTATGTTGGACTAACCAGTATGTGCAGAACATGGTCACGCTTCCGGATGCAAATGAGCTTCCGGATGGAAAGACTCTTGACATTGGGACTCAGAGCTTAACACTTGCAGAGCAAGATTACCACTTGCGGATGAAAGATGATCATCCGTCAGCAAGAGTGCAAGAGTAAAAATCACATACTCAGAAGTCAGAATGCTTATATCAGAGCAGAGGTGTCAGGACTACTTTTCAGAGATAAAGCAAGTCAACCCTGCTGAAGCATTTAAGAAGATGTTCCTTGCAACGGTAACAAGAGGATAACAGACATATTCAAACAACATTGTTACCTACCAAGCATAAGGAGTATGAGAACATAATCTGAAGATTCACTCAAGGTGTCAAAGCTCATACTGCCCACAAAAGTCAGAGTCCATAAGAGAGCTTCTGATAGCAAGAGAGGATCCAATAGCAAAGCACTCTTATCATTCATGGACAGGTGCTTGGAAGACAAAGTTCCTCTATGTGATAGCAAGCAAAATGTTAGAGTCCACGAGCTTCAGATAGCAAGAGAGCTTCCGATAGTGAGTCTCTTAACATCCTGGACTTATGCTTGAGGAACGAAGTCCTCTCTGACAGCAAGCAAGAGTCGGACCGTACAAAATGTTCAGATGTCAGAACGACTTTTGTCAGAATAGTATTGCCAGAACAGTGTTGACAGAACAGCTTGGTCAGAGCACCTTTTTAGATAAAGCAAAGTCAACCCTGCTGTGCACTAATGAGGACAACGTAAACAAGGCCCCAACGTCTATAATCAAACGGTCTTATTGCCTCTCCAACGGTTAGATATTCAGAGGCTGGTATAAAAGGGATGTTCTTCATTTCTGAAGAAGGGGGGCTTGAAAAAGAGAGAGAGAACAGAGCTTATTGTCTGAAACACTATTCTACATTCCTCTCATCTTCTACTCTCGGACTTTGATATGTAATATTCTTAGAGAGTGATTTATTTGTACTTAAGAGAGTAACATCATCCACTCTTTGAGAGAGTTAGTTTTGAGCTTAAGTGTTTAACAAAATCAGTTCATAGAGTGAACATAATTGTAATCTTACATTTTGTAAGGGGGAGCATTTAGAAGGTTTTCTAAATCTCCATAGGTTGCAAGTTAGCCCGTAAAACTTGCGTTTGTAAGGTTGCAAGTGATCCCGTAAAACTTGCGGTAAGGTTTGCAGGTGAACCCGTTGTAAAACCTGTGGGTTGTTAGGTGAACCCGTGCTCGTAAAACCTAAAGTGTAAAGGCTTCTCTTGTGCCCGGTTTAAACAAGAATAGTGGATTGGAAATCTCAGGTGTAGCCTGGGGACTGGATGTAGGTCTGGGTGACCGAACCAGGATAAATTTATGTGTGCATATATTTATACTTGATCATTCTATTTTGCATCACATAGCATACTGACTTGTGCATAGCATTATTTATTATCATCATCACCGAGCACAAGCAGTCTTCCGAAAAGAGTTTAAGTTTTATTCCCTCACCCAATTCACCCCCCCCCTCTTGGGTGACAGCCACGTTTATCATTTGGAACATTGGAACTTGAATGGCCTTGCCATGTTTCTATTTGAATTTCTGCTTGGTGACTTATGCATTTAAATGTTGTTGTTGAAGCCATGGCTATATGGCTATGGTTTAAGTATTGAAGTTAATTAATGTAAATTGTGATGTGTGTGAGAGATTATATGTTATATCATAGTGGCATGTCTGGTTTCTCTGTATTGGCCGAAGGACTGTTGAAATGAGAATGACACAAAGGGTGATTTAAGTGTTTTATATGCATGTATATGAAATTTCATGTTTTATTCTCCTTTCTTTTAGGGCTGAACTGATTCTTGGCTTGGGGAACACTTAAACTATTGTTTATGCATGTTGGAACTAATTTAATTATTGTTTTAATGTAACTAAATGATGTACATGATATTTTGGAAGATCTAGAGATGTTATCGAAATATGAGAATGTGCTAACTTTGCTGTTTCTTGACTGCTTGGGCACTTCATTTGAAAATGGAAGATCTATGGCAAATCTTTACTTGATTGGTGTTTTATACAAGTATAGGAGTGTATGATGTGTGTACATGATCCAAAATTTGATTATTGAAAGGTGTGGCTGTCACCCAAGAGGGGGGTGAATTGGGTGGTGAAATAAAACTTTGAAATGCTCTTTTAATTCATTACTTCTTGTGCTTGATGTAAATGACGATGAATCATGCTATGCACAAATAAGTATATGATGGTGTGGTGCTGGAAATAAGAATATCAATAACAGAATAAGCACACACAGATTTATCCTGGTTCGGTCACTTCCAGACCTACATCCAGTCCCCAGGCTTCACCTGAGATTTTCAATCCACTAAACTTCTTGTTTAATCCAGGCACAAGAAAAGCCTTCACACCTTAGGTTTTACGAACACGGGTTCACCTAACAACCCACAGGTTTTGCAACGGGCTTACCTGCAAACCTTGGAGATTTAGAAAACCTCTAAATACTCCCCCTCACTCTTGTAAGATTAGATTACTGTTCTACAAGCACCAAGCTTTAAAACAGCCTCTATCAATTAGAGGATTTGATAATATGTTCACTCTATGAACTGATTGTGATAAACACTTAAGTACAATAAATGCTCACACTAAATGTAGAGACTTAAATACAAAGAGTACAAGATGATAACAAAAGAATAACTCTCAAAGTATTAAGTGCTCTCTTGAACTTTTTGCTCTCTGGATATTCTCTTGAGTATGATGCTTTGAATGCTTGAATGTATTTTCTCTGTTTTTGTTCGGTAACCTCATAAATGTTGAAGTTGTTCTTTTTATAGCATCCTCTAATACTTCAGATGTTTGAACAACAATAAATCCGTTTGAATATATCCGTTATTCCCATGTTGCCGTTGTCCTCATTAATGCTCATAAATAAACAGCAGGGTTGACTTGCTTTATCTCTGAAAAGCAACTCTGACAACACTGCTCTGTCATAAAGCAACTCTGACTTCTGAGCACCTATACATTCTGACTCTTTGTACTTGCTATCGGGATGGCTTTGTGCTACCGGTAGTAGGAGCCTTGTTCTGCAAGTGTTAGTCTAAGAATCCCAGTGCAAAGAGCATTCACTATCGGAAGCTCATTTGCTATCGGAAGCGAGTCTAAGTTCTGCACTCAAATGTTAGTCCAACAGAATAATATATAATCAATTGCAATGGGAAGCATTTTTGCTATGGGAAGCAATCCTACTTAGACTAGGTTATATAGGATCAGACTTAGTGTTAAATTCACTTCCGCTACCGGACGTATGCTGCATCCGCAAGCGCTAGTCACGTTGTTTTTGCTCTAAGTCATCTGGTTGTGATTGTACATCCGATTGTGTTCTAACTTAGGATTTCTAACTTTTATCTAATTCTTCCTAAGTGTTCATTATGTTCTTTCATATTTTAGTCTTCATCAAAACTTAAGATTCTAACAATTATAAAGACTTGAGTAATAAATGCAAACTACAACTTTATGAATCTAACTGTTTTAATAAACATACCTATATAAATACATTGTTTTGAGGAATTATTCTTGAATAATGAATTGGAGTGTGCTTTTCATGCTATGCATTACTTTAGAGTGATTGTGCTAGTATTACATCACTAAGTTGATACTTTTCCTAGATTTCAGCATTCTACACTAATGGAAACAAAATAATGATTTTGTGTTAGATATGACTTGTTGATGTGTATTTGAGATGAGTTAATTTCAATTTTGCAAAGTGGGAAGTTTTGGATTCTACGTAACAAGGTATTGATTTGGTGAAGGTGTGATTGGTTATGGTTGTCTTTGGTGAATCTGTTTGTGTTAATTCTTATAGCGTTTTAATGGAAATGTATGCTTGTATTCTTTGGCATTTGGTTCATTAAGTTGAATTTGGTTATTGGCTTTGGCTTCGATTGATCGAAAATGGTTACCCTACAATAAAATATATAAGAGATTGGGTAGTAATTGGGATCGAGAGTGACGATGAGTAACATAAATAAGGATAGTTACTCACTTTCTTTATTATTTGGAATGAAACTGAGGAGAATATACTTGGAAGGAAAAATCTACAAGGAATGTCAAGGAAAGGCAGCGGTATGCTAAGGGCGACAGATAATCACACTTAACCTTGCTATAACAATGAGGGTGACGTTAGCTGGGATTTTCTTAAAATCCTTTCTCACCCTCTGTATATATATTATTTTTGAAAAGTTATTTTCATACAAAACAAGCTATCGGGTGCCTTTCAAACACGATTATTTTTGTATAAAAGGAATTTGAAACATTATATATATTATCCTGGCTGGTGTTGGTTCTGGCTATGATGTGAGAGGTTTAGATAGTATTCAGTTAGGGATGTTGATAGCAAGGTGGAGGAAAGAAGTTGCATAGTTGAAATTTAGATATTGAAGGGAATGGTAAGAGCGCATGTTATTGATGTTGAAATTGAGATACTGAATGTGATTGAGATGGATGGATATTGTGACCGTTGCATGACACTGATATATATATATGTACCATCGCGCGATGATAGCTGTCGATTGGCCGATCGACAGTTATTTGTACTGATCCTTTTCGGATTGATTGGATCGGGGATCATAGGTCGACTTATTGAGAGAAGTGACCTACGGTTGTTTTGGCATTTTAGAGCCCAACTGCCCCTACGGTTGTTAAGACATTTGAGAGCCCAACCGTTCCCATTCTGAAATGGAAACAGAATTGGGGTTCCCTCTCTGGGGATTGCCAGAGAGGGAAATTTGCCCCCTCATCATAGAGAGGGGCACAATGTCAAATCATATAGAGAAGATTAGATGCTTGAATGCCCCGCGATGACACAATGCATCTATAGGTGAGTGTGAGAGTTATGGTAGCATCATTAGATTGGAGACTGAGAGATGATATTTAGTTAATGTGGAATTGATGGAGGGATTTGAGTGATGAATGGAAGAAGGTTTGGATTATATATATGTATTACTGATTTTAAAACTGTGGTACCCTTTAGATGCCCTCGCTACCGCACATCTCACTGTTATAGTGAGTTAAGCGGTGATTACTGAGACAAATTGTCTCATCCCACGATTACTGACATTTTTGCAGGTATTCATGCACAGGCACAAGCAGCAGGAAAGAGAATTAGGCTTTAGAGGTTGCTTACATTATTCAGAATTGTATATTGCCAGTTTATATAGGCTTGCATTCGTTTCCGCATATTTTCTTATAAAACTGGAAAATAGACTTACGGATGTTGATTATTAATTATATTATAAGGAAAATACTTTTCTAACTATGATAGGGTTGTATTAATATGAAAAGCCTTTTTCTATCATAGTTAGATAATTAATATTAGGTTGCTTCTTTTTCTAACCATGTTAGGTGAATCTTTTCTAACATGGTTAGCTATTAATTATCCATGATAGTAATCGTGTTATATTAGAAAATTCTTTTCTATCATGGATAATATATAAAAAGGATTAGAAAACTCTTTTTCTAACTATGATAGAGATATTGTTATTATGGTTATTCCTTTTTCTATCATAGTTGAATTGAAATAGATAATATTGGTTAGTTAGAGAATTAGTAACAGTTTGTTATACATTCTCTATCTAACATAGACATCTTCATTTACCATCTCAACCAACTATGTGTTTTTGTTTGGTGAAGATTTCAAAAATGCAAATATTACTATTATTACTACAAGGATGATACTCCCCTTGGTCTTGTGACTTTTCAAAAAAGTTAACGAAAAAATTATATGGATATTATTAGTCATCTCATATTTTATTGATACATAAGTCAATAAATTTAACTTAAACGGAAAAAGCACTTTGGTGTGAACGAGATTGAGGTTTCAATTTTTGATAGAGTTAAATGATTCATTTTATAGAGTATGGGACAAACTAATTAAACTACTAGCAATGAGTTCATTTTTGCCCTTAGTCTTGTTTTTGCTCCATTTTCTGTGGTTTCACTTTTCAAAAGAGATGAGAATAATGGTAGGAATGAAGCTCTATGGTTCAATTTCATCATGATAGAGTATTACTTTTTTTGTAAAATAGGGAACTTGATGAGGGATTTTTTTTTAAAAAAAAACAATATACTCATGATCTTGATGGTGTATTTTTTTTTAAAAAAATACCCCATCTACTCATGAATTTACACAATTTTATTCATGATCTTAAAATGTTAGGATAATAGTATATTACTTCCTTCAGTTCTAAATATAAGAACTAGTTGACTGTTTTGGAAAATTCTAAAAAACAAGTTAATTATAAAGGTTTACCTATTTTTTTCCCTTGAACTAGTTTATTTGACCTACAAACTAATGGATAATATAAAAATATATCAAATATATATGTCATAATTTAGTGACATATTTCACAACCTTAATCTCTCCAAAAAAGTCAAGTAGATCTTATATTTAACACCGGAGCTAATATTTTGCATCTAATAATAGAATACATACAATTCTTCAAGGATATCTAGTGTCCGTTAAGACAGATATTTTAATTAATTCGATTTGAAAAGTGATATTATAAAATTCAAGTAAAGATACTATGTAAGATCAAATTAAAGTTTGACAAATTTAATAAAATTTATTAACCTGTCTAATTTTTTAAATGAAACTCATTAAAAATATATGTTTCCTATATTACCCTCTCACCAGGCAAACTGTAAAAGGCAATAAAATTAGGGCAAATGTGCAAAAGTAACCGCCGTAAATTTGAAAATGTGCACTTATAACTCTGGTAAATTTAAGGGGGCAAAACTGTACATTGTAAACCAAAATGGGGCAATAGTAACCTCTCTGTTAGGCAGAGTTAAACAGACGTTTTCCAGACGTGGCCCCACCATCAGTAAATGACATGTCATATATTTAAAGGTGCAATATGTTGATGGAGCTTTATTTTTTCAGATGGGGCTTTATTTTTTTAGATGATTACGAAGAACTAAGGTGGATTTCACATGATTTGGGGTTCTATTTGGTTTCTTATTGAAATGATTTGGGGTTTAGGGTTCGTTTCAAGTGATTTAGGGTTCAATTGGATGCATTTCAGCTTCCAAACTGGATTTTGGAATTGACCCGTCATTTGCTAATAGTGGATCTCACGTCTGGAAAATGCTTGTTTAACTCGGCCTAACAAAGAGGTTACTTTTGCCTCATTTTTGTTTATAATGTACAGTTTTGCCCTATTTTTGTTTACAGTGTAGGATTTTTCCCCCTTAAATTTACGAGAGTTATAAGTGCCCATTTTTAAATTTACGATGGCTATTTTTGCACCTTTGCCCATAGAATTACTGTCTAGAAATTGTAAAAATAATGAAAGTAACTTCTTAGGATGTGAAATGTATATATTTAAAACATATAAAACCTCATTTTTTTACTTTTTGTATGCATTAGGGAGACCTATATAATGGGTTGCATTTTGAACTTATATATCGAGACATATACTACTAGGCGTACTTCAATTAATTTTTGAATAATTAACTTACTACTTTATCTATCCTGTCTTTACTTGAAGTAAATTAGACATTTTGGTCTAAATTAATATTTAAAACATTTTGTTCTAATTTACTTCTTTAACGTACACAAAAAAATTCAAAGGATCTTATATTATAAAAATATATAAATTTGAGAAACAAATTGGATTAAAATATTCTTACATTTACAACCCAAAACAAATTATGCTCTAATACTTTTTACATTAAGTGCAAGAAAAAAATGAGCACCTTCCTTTTTTTCTCCCAACACAAGTCAATTAAGCGCATAAGTACAAATCAGGTATTCACGCCGTCCTACTTAACTGTCTAACTCCATATTAACAAACTCAACACCTTCATATTTATATGTAAGTCCATATAAAATTACAAGGTCACTATTTTTGAAATCATAGAAACTATCGGGCTCAAATGTGCTTATAACCCATTTCATATATTAAAAGTGACTAGAGGTGATCAAGTATGCCCATACCTGTTGAGCTCGCTCGTACCCGTCTGCATTTTCCCCGTTTAGACCCACCCATTTAGATCCCGTCACATTTTTACTCATACTCGTTTATCTTAGACTGGTACGGGTATATATGGGCATACCTACGGGCATGCCCATACCCGTTTAAATGCCCATTTATTATTTTTTAAAATATTTTTATGTATTAATCATATTTTATATCACTCCCTTATCGTAACTAATTTTATTTTGTTGGTATTGCTTGTTAGAACAAGATGAAATTCAAAATTTATTAAAAATTGAATGCATGCCCTACTATTTGTGGGGATTTTTGTTGGATCATTTTTAATTTTTTTCTGAGTTTATCTTACATGAGCCGCTCATTTAACTTTGTTGCCCCCCGTTTATTTTGTGCCCATTTATAGCCTGCCTGTTTATGGCCCACCCATTTATCAATATTTAGCCCGTCTGTTTATGTTACAAGGGGCACGGGTATGGACATACCCACGGGCGGCCCGAACTCGCCCGTTGAACACCCCTAAAAGTGACTTACATGTTGTTGTATCTGATCATGTATAAACAGTGGAATGTTGGCACCAAAGATGGTAGCTGTCGAGCACTGAGCCACTAAGGATGTTTGAGAGATTCGTGTGTGCCTATTCACTTTTATTCCTTTTCATGTGAATCATCCAAAATGCGTGAAATACATTATATACTCGCTTGCACTTGGCACTACCAAACCTATTAACCATATTGTCGTCTCCGTTTCTCTTGGTCTCATTAATCATTATTCGTATGGTTTGCCTAGTCACTTTTTATTTCTCCACAATTCGAGTCACCCTTTTGTCAAATCCTATTTCATCATCACGGATATTCCCCTCTTCTTCTTAACTAACTAATCTGGTATTTACTTCATTATTATTTATCGACTAGTAATAACTTTAATTTGTAATTAGCCTTATTTAATTTATTCATAAGACATCCGATTACAAATGGTTAGAAAGACCATGGTCTTCAAGTGTGAGTTGAATTTATTATCCAAACACTGTAGCAAGATCTAAGATTTAAAACTAATAAAGAACGACAATTCAAACAAGTAATTTTCAAATATATAGAAATAATCAATGGATTGTTGTCATTATTAGCTTCAATGCATGATAACAAAACAAAGGGAAAATTGGACTCGGTCTGAAAGAGGCGAATTAATACAACAACGTCCTTTACACATTGACAAGGCATAACTGCCTTGATTAAGATACTTTGATTGATGACTATAATTAATGTCTGATAAAAAAACTATAATTAATGGCTATATGCCCATATCAACGATTGTCATCAACACATAATTTCGATTAAACTGCATTAATAATTATCAACATGTATCAATGATTTATCCGTGAGTGAAAGTAATTGAGCAATTCTACAACACACATACACACACATAACTCACATGCCCCTTTGTACTTGCTACAAACTTGAGGTTTCAAAGGACTTTGCACTACTTTGTTTTGAGGTTTGAAAGCAATTTTCTTTAAAGCAAAATATTTTAGATAACCTAACATATGATTTCATAAATAGTAACTAAATAAATTTTCTTATCCTCATTCTCTATGAATGATAATGTAAAATTTACAAGAACAATCAATTAGTGATCTATGGAAGAATATTGTTAAGATGAAGTCCAATTGAGTTGTAATCTCAAGTTAAAAAAACCTGCATTGTAATCATCACTTGGTCACATATTGTTGTTGTCATATTGAAATTGTTATTTATTACCTTTATAGAACCCATCTTAATTTTGCAACAAAATAAAAAGACCCCATATATCTTAATTTTCCCCTCAATACATCTACTTAATTTTCCCAAATTGACTTCATAAAAAAATCACAAATTGATAGAGTACATATATATATGGTAATTCCATAATGACGAGTTGATAAGGTTAGGTGTTTTTGTGAACGTTTGGCGGATGCACGTGATTCCCCTGAGGATTAGATGCCGCTAGGATAAGTGGAGGCCGAAAGGAAATGAATGAAAAGTCCTAATGTGTGAAGCTTGAAGAAGAAAAAAAACGTTAACGTTGCAAAGAGCAAATTTGATACTTCTTTTTCTAAACGGCATTTCTTGAGAAATGGAAAGGAATCCAGAATTTACCATGTGCATCGCAATACTATAGTTGTTGGATTCCTCAATCTATTCATCCTCAATTCACACACACACACACACACTACTTGGCATTAGATCATTATACCGCTCCTACGTTAAATGCATGAGTTAGTAATGAAAGTTATTTTGATATGAAATATAATGTCCTATTTCATTTTACACCCGAGATTTATAATTTCTTCATTAAATTATCCATGATTTTTTTAACCAGAACTAAAATATCCATTATGATTGCATGTCTTAAGGGTTTTTTTGTACTAATTAATTGGCATCCTATGATACCAATGAGATCAAGTTTCAATGTGAGGGAATGTATAGGTTTACAATAGGAAGAAACTCCCTACCACTAAGGAATTATCGCAACTCACTACAAAAAAAGTCTCACTTTTTAGCGGGTATTATTACAAACATTTCAGTGGTCTCGACTATTGAAATGACACTACAGCGCGCATACTGACCACTGGGATTTAGTGTGTGTCAAACAACGTCCCAACGGTTAAAAGCGACCACTGCAGAGTTGGTCAAATCCGCTGAAATGTCTTGCAACAACGCATCTCAGCGATCGGGCGACTGCTGAGATGCAAATATTTTTTTTTTCAAAAAATATCTTGCATCTCAGCGGTCGGATCGACTGTTGAGATGCAAGATATTTATTTTTTATAATATCTTGTATCTCAGTGGTCGGGTTGACCGCTGAGATGCACATATATGGTTAAAAAAACCTATGAGCAGGCTACATTGCATATAAGAAAATTTAAAAATAAATGTTAGGAAAAATATTAAAATAAAATAAATGAAAATGTTAGGACACATTCTAATTAGTATAAAAAATGTAACAATTAATTAATGTAAACGAAAAAAAATGTAACAATAGCTCAAATAATCTAATCAACAAAATAAAAAGGAAAACATTTACTTAAATGAAGGAATAACAATTACAAAATAACTACAATACAATTTAAACTATTTAACAAAACGAAGAATGAGGTAAATTTGGGTTGAGAGAACTGTGAGAAAAAACTTATTGTAGGTAAAGGAAGAGAGAAAATTGCAATTGATACAGAGAAAACAGAGGATGGAAGAGAGAAAAGAGTTGAAATGAGCGAGTAGAATGTAAGGGAGAGTGCGGTATTTATAAGATACAAATGTACACTTCAGCTGCTGAACACCCGCTGGAATCTGTTCATATCAGCGGTCAGTCAGTGAGCCGCTGGAGTGTGTCATTAAAAAATAAAATAAAATAATTTTAGATTTTTAAATTAATTATTGTAAAAAAGGAAACACACTCCAGCGGTTAAGTACTTAAGTTTCTAGAACTCAAAAGTAATACCACTGGTTAAGTCATTCATTATGAGTTGTTGAGATTTTCTTATCAATAATTAGTTCACAATGTAAATAATTGAATATAGAGGGTATTTTAGTTACCATGGAACCATTTGTAGAAATAACTGATAAACGTGGCTGTCACCCAAGAGGGGGGGTGAATTGGGTGAGAGAATAAATTAAATCTTTTGATTCTTCTTTTCGAAAGACTGCTTGTGCTTGGTGATAATATTTACGAAGTAGTGATATGCACAAGTCAGTATGCTATGTGATGCTAAATAGAATGTTTGAATGTAAATTTATGCACACATAAATTTATCCTGGTTCGGTCACCCAGACCTACATCCAGTCCCCAGGCTCCACCTGAGATTTTCAATCCACTATTCTTGTTTAAACCGGGCACAAGAGAAGCCTTTACACTTTAGGTTTTACGAGCACGGGTTCACCTAACAACCCACAGGTTTTACACCGGGTTCACCTGCAAACCTTACAAATGCAAGTTTTACGGGCTAACTTGCAACCTATGGAGATTTAGACAACCTCTAAATGCTCCCCCTTACAAATTGTAAGTTTACACTATGTTCACTCTATGAACTGATTGTGCTAAACACTTAAGCTCAAAACTAACTCTCTCTAAGAGTGGATGATGTTACTCACTTAAGTACAATAAAGTTACTCTCTGAAAAATATCACAAATCTGGATCTGAGAGTAGTAGAAGATGTATAGGATGAAGAATATGATATATCAGATACTTTGCTCTGTTCTCTCTCTTTCTTCCATATCTTCTCTTCTGAATGAATGTCTCTTTTATACTTGGCTTCATAGGCTTCGGTGGCAGGTTGAATATGAACGTTTGAATAGTGCCGTTAATCCTATGTTACCGTTGAGAAGTACATCTTCATTAATGCTTAGCAGGGTAGACTTGCTTTATCTCTGAAAAGTAGTCCTGACACCTCTGCTCTGACAAAAGCATTCTGACTTCTGAGTATGTGATTTTTACTCTTGCACTCTTGCTGACGGATGATCATCTTTCATCCGCAAGTGGTAATCTTGCTCTGCAAGTGTTAAGCTCTGAGTCCCAATGTCAAGAGTCTTTCCATCCGGAAGCTCATTTGCATCCGGAAGCGTGACCATGTTCTGCACATACTGGTTAGTCCAACATAGCAATATATATATAAGAATTATACATGCTGTGGGAAGTTTGTTTGCTATGGGGAGTAGTTTACTTAGTCTGTGTTCTGATTTGGTCTATGATGTATCTGGAAGCATTTTTACATCCGGAAGTAAAACTACTAGATGAAGGATCTTGGTTCACTATAACTCACTCTCACTTAGTGTATTTCATCCCAACACTCAGCGCTAGTCACTAAGCTATCGGAAGCACTTTTACTTGACGTAGTGAACTCACTGACGCTTAGGGTGAAATCTATTCTATCAGTCTGCGCCAGTCAAGATCTAACAGGAAGCAACTTCACTTGATGTTGCATTTCCACTGACGCTCGAGGTTAAATCTATTCTATCAGTCTGCGCCAGTCTAAATCTAATAGGAAGTGCTTTCACTTGGCGAAGTAGACTTACTGACGCTTGGGGTAATAACTATTCTATTGCTCTGCGCCAGTCTGAGTCTAACAGGAAGCGCTTTCACTTGGGGAAGTAGACTTACTGACGCTTGGGGTAATATCTATTCTGTCGCTCTGCGCCAGTCTAATCTTAACAGGAAGCGCTTTCACTTGGGGAAGTAGACTCACTGTCGCTTGGAGTAATATCTATTCTATCGCTCTGCGCCAGTCTAAGTCTAACAGGAAGCAAACTCACTTCCGATTGAAACATAGCTTAGTCTTAAGGTTTTGTGTACCTAATTCTCATGGACTAAGTTATTTCCCAGTGATTTTACTTGCTGATGCTGGGGGATGAAAACATTCATCCGCATGCGCAAGTCCTAATCTATCCGGAAGTAGATCTTCACCCGGAAGCACTCTTACTTGGGATCCTATGTTATCCTATTGCTTCCTAGGCACTTGGTCTAATCCTCTACATTTTAGTCTTCATCAAAACTTAAGATTCTAACATTCTCCCCCTTTTTGATGATGACAAACCTAGTTCTATTAATTAAGTTCATATGAAAGGATTAGCTGACGAATAAAAGCAATAGTTAAGAGCAGGTAACTCAGACAAATATTATTGACAAGCAGAAGTTACAAGTCAGAGTTATACAATCAAATAACATATACAAGTAAAGAATGTATACAAATAAATTTCACTAAGTATGAATGAAGATATGCATGAAAACAAAATCAACAAAACTATTTGGATTGGGGGTTAGAGTCTGTGTCTCTTTTTCTTTTCCCTCTCTTTCTGTCTCTCTTCATTTTCCTCACGCTCACTCTGGTTTATCTGGGCAATGATCTCTTGAAGCTCTTTTTCCTCTTTTTCCCTTCTGAGCCTTTCTGATTCAATGGACTCCTCGTATGCCCTTTTCATGTTCTCCACTTCTTCATACCCAGGGAAACCTGTAGCATCGTCGAAGTAGCAGACTTCTCCATTGGGATAGTGTACAGCCCGGATTCTTACATTCCATGCAGAGAAGTTGGAATCCTCTTCAACTTCTTGGGCTTTCCTTTTCCCTTTCCCTTTGCTCTTCCCTTTGCTTTTGCTAATTGGAGGAGTGGGCATGGCACTTGCTCTTTCAGCATCGAGGCAAGCCATCTGACCAAAGGATAGCTTGTCAGTGAATCCATACTTCTCAAATTCTTCAGGAGTCATCATGTCTTCAATTTCCAATTTGACTTCCTTCAGAATTGGAACCGCTTGGACCACTGGATTTTCTTGCACAACCTGAGCAGATGAAGTTCCTTGCTCAGGTAGGTCAGATGGAGTCTCTTCCTCAGACTCATCAGATTCAGTGGTGGCAACGAACTTTCTGGCACGTTTCCTAGCAACGGCCTTCTTTCTGGGTACACTGAATCCGGCTGCTGGTTCAGATGAGGGAGGAGGATCGGAAGATTGCTCAGATGAAGGGACCTCAGACTCTTGCTCAGATAGTGTAGGAACAGGCTTGGCTATCACAATGGGAGGATGGTTGGGTCTCTTCAGTCCCCACTTCATTATGATCTCCTCAACCATCTCTCTACTTGTTTTATTTGGAGGAGGCTCTGATGATGACTCAGATTGTGAGGATTGTTCATTCTGTCCAAACACAATCATCTCCAAATGTGATCCTTGCTCAGCTGTTCTCTTCTGCTCCATGAGACGGAGGGCCTCTCCTCTTATAAGGCTCTCTGCACCACTCAGCCTCTGAGACTCATATGCACGACGCAGGGCGGCCGTGATATCTTCATCAATCCAGAGTGATGGCTGGCTGAGGACATCCCTTGTGGCCATACTTAGGCGAAGAGTAGACATAACATTTCTCCCCCTTTTGTCATCATCAACAGGGGTGAGTGCCAGGGATGGAGTGGATGTGGAGGAGGATGGAGGTGGTTCAGGGCCAAATTTCTTGGGAGGGGAGGGTGATAGGGTAGAGGTAGAGGATGTGGGAGAGGATAGGTGTTCAGGAGTTTGAGGAGGGTCGGGGAAGCAGCTGGTGGTGACAAAGATATCCCCATAAGGATGAGTGGAGGAGTATTCTTTGTAGTTGGCGGAGTCAGGGGTAAAGGGTAAATGGTCATCGGAGAGTGGTTGAAGGCGGGGATATTCGCCGTATGGTTGGCTGAGGGGGTGAATGGCTGTTTCAGATCCTATGGGTCTAGGGCTTGGATGGGTAGGGTTGGAGAAGCGGAGTGGAGAGCGTGTAGGGGCACCTGGTCGTGTGGGAATGGGTGAGGATGAGGATGAGGAAGGTGAGGATGAGAAGGTTCTAGGAGAATGGCGTGGAGAGTTATGAGTCGAGTCTTGGGTTTGGTGGTCATGGGTAGGTGAGGGTTGGGATTGTTGGTCATTGTTGGGTGATGGTGGAGCTTGTTGGTCATTTTGTGGTGGAGGCTGAGGTTGTTGAGTGTTGGGCGGAGGAGGTGGTAGTTGAGGGTGATTAGGAGGAGGAGGAGGGTTTTGAGGAGGAGGAGGAGGAGGTGGTAAGTTACCTTGTGATGAGGGTTGGGGAATTTGTAGGTGCTGGAGGATGAGGTCTAATTTTGCATCCACCCTGGCAAGGTGATTCTCGAGTTGTCCTACTCTGTCCTCAAGTCGTTGGATTCGCTCCCCTTGGTGGTGGAAGCCAGCTTCACATTCAACACGGAGAGGACCCACTAAGGAATCAGTCAGTCTAAACAGAAGCTCTTCCTTTATGTCCTCTGCAAAGGCCCTAACAGAAGCTGGAACCCTTGCACTACGGCTTGGCCCAGCATGAGAGTCAACTTCCTGATCGCCTGCTCCAGATGCAGAGGGAGCTGAAGTACCAGAAGCACTACTGGCTTGTGAGCGTGAGCGAGTGGGCTTAGGAGGCTTGAAATACTTGATCCCCATCCTTGCCACGTTGGTTGCTCCCACAGGCCTACACTTGACATTCTCTTCTTCCACAGCAGATGTAGCCTTGATCAGATGCTTCTCAAGAAGGAAGGCAATGATGGTGGGATAGGGAAGATACCCTGACTTGTCATTGCTTAACCAGCGCTGAAGCTCTAGGCATATCAACTGCCCAGGGTTGAAAGGCTTGAGCGAGAGGAGTCTAGGGAACCAAGGGTTGTCCAGCAGTGTGAATTCGTTGAAGTTGCCTCCCTTATGAGTCATTATCCGGGAGTAGACGTAGTACAAGAGCCTGTTAGAATCAGACATCTTGGACACCTTCTTGCTGTTGGTGCCATACAACTCCTCGAGTTCCTCCTTGCTGTACTTGTGAGACTCAGGGTAGATCCATTCATTCATATCCTCTTCTGTGATTCCCATCATCTCATTCAAGGTTCTCCAAGTGAACCTGAAGGTTCTTCCTCTTACAGTGGCAGTGAAGGAGAGTTTGTGGACTTGCTCTTTCCCATCCACCTTTCTGTACTTAGCTCTGCCTGAGAGGGATTGGCAAAAGACTCGCAGGACGTTGACGTTGTAGTCCTGGTTGATGCCCAGCCAAGGCATATACTTTTCCAAGTAAGGGCGCAGATGAGCAAACCCTAGTTCATCCAACTTGTCCAGATTGATGAACAGGCCATGGTTGAAGATGGGAATGGATGTCTCAAATTTGGCGGATACACTCTCCAAAGCCCCATCTCTATAGACTGTGGGATCATCTTCTTCCTCAACCCTCTGCCTCTTGGAGGAAGGCTCCTCAGAAAATTGAACCTTCTTTTTCTTTCCCTTTCTCTGAGCATCCCGCTCTTGTTCAGAACCCACTGCCAGTTCTATTCTACCAGAGGTTTCAGGCTGACCCTGAATGTCTTCACCCTGTTCTCGTGATTGCCCAGAACCTTCTTGGCGTTCATGAAGTTCTTCATGTTGTTCTTCATAGTGCCCAGATTTACCAGAATGCTTGTGAGTGGATTTCCCAGATTTCGATTTAAGTTTCTTGGAAGAAGAAGTTTTCTGGATGACTGGGTTGGATTCATTCGTACCGGCCATTTTTGTATGAATGTTGTGGAAATAAAGATGAAATGCGAGAAGTGTGTAAAAATGAAGAATGCAATGAAGAAGATGAAGCAAATTTTTCAGAGAAAAGATGCGTGTGAAAATAATGCAAGTAAAAAGTGAAGATGAAAAGTTACATCTATTTATAGGTAAAGCTTCTGAGGATAGAATGGGTATAGTCTTTCAAATTTTCACACATTTGGGTAACGTAAGTTTTTAAGTTGGAACGACACACCTGTTGACACGTGTTGCTTCAGAGAAGGCACAGCGTTTCATAGAGGAAGTTGAAACGTTTTCTGAAGTGATGTGTCCCTTGATCTGACACTGGCGCTCTTGATCATATTGAATTATCATCCAGCGCTAGCCAAAGAGTATCCGGAAGTGATTTTGCTTCTGGTCGGACAGACGCTCCTGGTTGCCTTGAGTAGTCATTCAGCGTCAGCACGAGAGCATCCGGAAGTAGTTTTGCTTCCGATGGTACTTACTTAAGATTTAACATTGAGTAACTCGTTGATGTTCTCTCTTGTGCATCCACAGCGATCAAGCTTTCATAACTAAAGCCATATTTGCATCAAGTAGAGTTTGTTTGATCTTCTCAATTTCAGGAGCAGTAGCTCTCGGAGCCCAGTATGAACAACAACTCATTCAGATTTGATACATTTCTCTGATCAGGTATGATCATGAAAATTGTTGTTCCTTCGTACCTTCTTTCCTACAAAATAACAAATGATTTTTCTTTCCCATTTTTCAGTCTCCAACCTTGGATCTGACTGGTCAGTTTGTAGGAAGTATGTGATTCTTATGCACTTAAGAATTATTCACTATGAATATAGCATTGCGAATCAACTATGACTATATGCACATGGCTTCTGATAATGATAGTCATAGATAGCATATATAGTATGAACATTGTGTGAACTATCTTATAAGCCATGTCATGTTCATGCTTATGATGCTTAATGTAAAATCTCAATAAGTCCATCTTACATTTGCATAGGAGATTTTACTGTTGCATGCTTCAACCTTAAATAATCCCTTGCTTACCCAAGGAGATCTTTTATACTTATCCTTGGCCAGAAGCACTTTCTTAGGAGAGACAGGATTCGCAGGTTTTCTCCATGTGAGTTGAGACATCCTCTCTCTTTTGTCCTTCTCAGGATAGTTGAATGGAACTCTGTGATAGCTTATCCCTGAGACAAGGTCTTTGTTCCTTGTGGTAGCGCACTGCTTCTTATGATTGAACCAGGTAGTTGCAGTAGTGACATCACCACGAGTTCTCTTCTTTGGGACAAGAGAAACTCTTGATCTTTCCTGCACAGGTAAGGCACTAGAAGAGAGTTTTGGTACCCATTTGTACTTGGGTCCTACATAGTTAGCGCTGGACCTTACTTGTCCTTTGGGGATCCATATATATTTATTTCTCACATTTAAATTTCTCTTAAAATTGCATGTGTGAGAAATATGACCAGTTCTACCACAATAATGACAGATAATGGGATGATGTTCAGAATCAGATTTCTTATCACTATTATGGTGGTCAGTTTTCTTTTCAAAGACTCTATGTTTATTAACTTTTGAAATCTCAGGGTCTTTCGAAAAGTTTTCTTTTATGATTGGGACTTTGGACTCCTTGGTCGTAGAAGAAGGAATAAGTTCCTCAAGTTCCCTATTCCTTTTTCTTAAGCCTAGAATTTCTTTTGCAAGTTTACAGAATTCAACATGTAGCTCATTATACATATCTTGCAATTCAGAAGTTTCAAGTTTAGGTACCTCATTTTCTTCAGCTTCTGAATCTACTAGGCGGAGATCCACTCTCTCTTTGCTGATACTAGCTTCTACTACATCACCATCCAGTAGCTCATCAACGGTGGATTCACAAGGAGCACATAGTGAGCTTTGGACAGCCTTATCATCAAGAAATTGGTTAGAAGCATACATAGTATCAAGAGTGTTCCAAATATCTATAGCCCTAGAGCAATGTTTAATTTTCTGGTAATCATTGTCAGATAAACTTTTGTGCAAAATTTGCATTGCTCTAAGGTTTAAGTAAAATAAGCTTTTGTCCTCTTCTGTCCAATTTACTTTTGGTTTGAAATCAGAGTCCTTTTCAAAAACATCCCACATTTTGAAATCAGTGGATAGTATAAAACTTTTCATCCTTCCCTTCCATAAGTAAAAATCAGCATTTTCTAACACGGGTGGGATTGTATGATCAAAACCTTCAAAACACATTTTGTAACCCAAATCAGCCTGGTTCTTTGCACTTGAGATCGTTGGATCCTTTAAACAAGTGACCTTGCTCTGATACCAAATGATAAACGTGGCTGTCACCCAAGAGGGGGGGTGAATTGGGTGAGAGAATAAATTAAATCTTTTGATTCTTCTTTTCGAAAGACTGCTTGTGCTTGGTGATAATATTTACGAAGTAGTGATATGCACAAGTCAGTATGCTATGTGATGCTAAATAGAATGTTTGAATGTAAATTTATGCACACATAAATTTATCCTGGTTCGGTCACCCAGACCTACATCCAGTCCCCAGGCTCCACCTGAGATTTTCAATCCACTATTCTTGTTTAAACCGGGCACAAGAGAAGCCTTTACACTTTAGGTTTTACGAGCACGGGTTCACCTAACAACCCACAGGTTTTACACCGGGTTCACCTGCAAACCTTACAAATGCAAGTTTTACGGGCTAACTTGCAACCTATGGAGATTTAGACAACCTCTAAATGCTCCCCCTTACAAATTGTAAGTTTACACTATGTTCACTCTATGAACTGATTGTGCTAAACACTTAAGCTCAAAACTAACTCTCTCTAAGAGTGGATGATGTTACTCACTTAAGTACAATAAAGTTACTCTCTGAAAAATATCACAAATCTGGATCTGAGAGTAGTAGAAGATGTATAGGATGAAGAATATGATATATCAGATACTTTGCTCTGTTCTCTCTCTTTCTTCCATATCTTCTCTTCTGAATGAATGTCTCTTTTATACTTGGCTTCATAGGCTTCGGTGGCAGGTTGAATATGAACGTTTGAATAGTGCCGTTAATCCTATGTTACCGTTGAGAAGTACATCTTCATTAATGCTTAGCAGGGTAGACTTGCTTTATCTCTGAAAAGTAGTCCTGACACCTCTGCTCTGACAAAAGCATTCTGACTTCTGAGTATGTGATTTTTACTCTTGCACTCTTGCTGACGGATGATCATCTTTCATCCGCAAGTGGTAATCTTGCTCTGCAAGTGTTAAGCTCTGAGTCCCAATGTCAAGAGTCTTTCCATCCGGAAGCTCATTTGCATCCGGAAGCGTGACCATGTTCTGCACATACTGGTTAGTCCAACATAGCAATATATATATAAGAATTATACATGCTGTGGGAAGTTTGTTTGCTATGGGGAGTAGTTTACTTAGTCTGTGTTCTGATTTGGTCTATGATGTATCTGGAAGCATTTTTACATCCGGAAGTAAAACTACTAGATGAAGGATCTTGGTTCACTATAACTCACTCTCACTTAGTGTATTTCATCCCAACACTCAGCGCTAGTCACTAAGCTATCGGAAGCACTTTTACTTGACGTAGTGAACTCACTGACGCTTAGGGTGAAATCTATTCTATCAGTCTGCGCCAGTCAAGATCTAACAGGAAGCAACTTCACTTGATGTTGCATTTCCACTGACGCTCGAGGTTAAATCTATTCTATCAGTCTGCGCCAGTCTAAATCTAATAGGAAGTGCTTTCACTTGGCGAAGTAGACTTACTGACGCTTGGGGTAATAACTATTCTATTGCTCTGCGCCAGTCTGAGTCTAACAGGAAGCGCTTTCACTTGGGGAAGTAGACTTACTGACGCTTGGGGTAATATCTATTCTGTCGCTCTGCGCCAGTCTAATCTTAACAGGAAGCGCTTTCACTTGGGGAAGTAGACTCACTGTCGCTTGGAGTAATATCTATTCTATCGCTCTGCGCCAGTCTAAGTCTAACAGGAAGCAAACTCACTTCCGATTGAAACATAGCTTAGTCTTAAGGTTTTGTGTACCTAATTCTCATGGACTAAGTTATTTCCCAGTGATTTTACTTGCTGATGCTGGGGGATGAAAACATTCATCCGCATGCGCAAGTCCTAATCTATCCGGAAGTAGATCTTCACCCGGAAGCACTCTTACTTGGGATCCTATGTTATCCTATTGCTTCCTAGGCACTTGGTCTAATCCTCTACATTTTAGTCTTCATCAAAACTTAAGATTCTAACAATAACTAGCTAGGGAAAATTAATTATAGGTCTCATGGAAAAAGTATAATTAAAATGAGGTCTCGCGAGTTGTTATGTGAGACCAATAAGTTTTTTTTGAACACATTTACGGACCAAACACTATGAGACTAATAAGTTGTTATTGTTAACTTTGGAAGTTGTAATTTACAACTCATGATACCTCATCTTAATTATCTTTCTTCCATATGATCTCTAATTAATTCTCCCATATAACTATGACAACTAAATTTTTGTTATCAGTTCAAAACACTAATTTTTTGTAATATTTTTGACCGTTAATTAGGTGTGGGCCTTTGATCTTACAAGCCTTCGGCTTAACTCCCTCTTGTTCTTCACTGTTAGGCCTTCCCTACAGAGAAAGTTGGGTCAGGGGAAGGAAGCCCAGTTTAGGTTTCCTAGCTTTTGTAAGCCTTTTGTTATTTTTAATTTGACAACTTCTTTATATTGTTATCAATAATATTTTATATCCTCTTTGCCTTAAAGCAATGGGTGAAGTTACTATTCAAAAAACAGTGCTCTGAATTTAATACTCCCTCCAGTCCTAAATATAAGACCTAATTGACTTTTTCTAGAAAATCCTTAAAAAGCAAAATAAGTTTATTTTACCAATGGGTGAAGTTTATAAATTGATTTAGCTAATTGTTCTCTTTCTCTGGTTCATCGATACATACCCACTCTAATCTGATATGCGATCCCCTCCTCCAAAGCATGAGAGGATCAACCGTTCATAATGATTTTGTATTCTTCTACATTTGAGGAAAGCGTCATTGAGGATTTTTGCTCTTTAATGATTACATGGCTATTTGGATACATTTCCAAAAGGGAAAATGACACATGAATTTGAGTTGGACAAAATGAGGTCTCCAATTCCAACTTGGACAAATAAGGGATAGTCTCCAATTTGTCCTAAATGAAATTTGTGACTTTGTGCGAAAAAAGTAGTGAATGACATATTCTAAAGTAGTTAACAGCGATAGTTGAGTAGTTATTGCAAATGGTAGTTAATAGCGATACTTGAGTAGTTAACAGCGATGCTTAAGTAGTTAATACTCAAGTATCGCTGTTAACTACTTTAGAATTTAGAATATGTCATTCACTACTCTTTGGCACAAAGTCACAAATTTCATTTAGGACAAATTGGGGACTATCCCTTATTTGTTCAAGTTGGAATTGGAGACCCCATTTTGTCCAACTCAAATTTAAGTGTCATTTTTTTGTCATTTTCCCTTTCCAAAAGCTATTATGGCTCCCAAACCTAGGTTTCACACAAAGACATCCAAACACTCAATTTTTTTGATAAGCTATTTTGAGAAGAAAGCTAGGTTTGGGGTTCCAAAAGCTATTTTGAGAAAACTACATTTTTTCCTTTTTCAACTGAAAGCTTATCTCTCATTTAGAAAAAAAACACTTATTTCAAATAAAAGAAATATGAAAAGCTATTTATCCTAACTATTTTTCAGAAAAGTTATATTCTACTCAAAAGTTATTCTTAAAAGTTATTTTCAAAAAGTTTAATCCAAACACTCTCATTTCATCAAAAGCTATTTTTTAGAAAAGCTATTCTACTCAAAAGCTATTCTCAAAAAGTTATTTTCCCAAAAGCTATTCTCAAAAAGTTATTTTCCCAAAAGCTATTCTCCAGAAGCTGAATCCAAACGGGCCTTACATATATCAGAGAATATGTAAATACATACATATTTTTCTCTTCATTGATGCATGCCCACTCTAATCTGATATGTAGACATTTTACTCTCTTCGCGAGTTACTGCTGACCCACTTCTTCAGGTAACTCATACTAATTAAATCCCTAGATGCCAAGTTTATACATTTGTGTCTTCTTCTTCTCCCTCCCACCATATAGATGTTTGTTTCTGCTTTCTTTATTGTAACTTAATCATTTTCTCAGATTTGCTGTCTGCTTGCTTCTCTTCACAGATTTGTAGATGATGTTCATTCTCTCTATTTTTTTTTGCTTTCTTGGGTTTTCATTTTTACTTATAAGCTGAAAGCATGTGTAAGTCCTAATGCAGCTTTGTAGTTAATTATGTCAATAAACTCTCTTTCGTTCATTCCCAGGTGAGTTTGATAAGCCACTTAGCAATTGGATTAGGTTATGGGAGAAAGATGGCATTCACTTTGTGATTTAATTATACATCTTTGGTATCTTGTGCAGCAGCCCCATCTTATTCTCATTTACGCGCCATGAATAACATGAGGAGATAGCTGATCGAAGAAGAATCACTAGATTCAGATAATCATGCAAAGCACAATAAAAGGGTAAGCTGGAGGTCTTGAGAAAAAAATTACTGTTGCTATATTGTTCATAATATTTTCTTTAATTTTTGTACCAGTGAAATAACATTATATTTTGTGGAATTCATTTGTCATTTCTTGTGGGTTTTACTGAATTTGATTGATAACATTCTATCAGTATTGCTTGAAGGATGTATTTGTTAGGAACCCAGAAATGAGGGCACCTAAAATCCAAAATTCTTTATCATGGGTATAAAAGTAAAGCGGTCGCGGCTGTAGATGTTGGGATTATTTCTGCAGCAGCATGTTGATGGGCATGCATATTGGTATGTCATTTGTGTGCTTAGTGTAACATCCCAATTTTCCCCAAATTTTTACATAATTTTTTTACTTATACTAACTATGTTAGAAAAAGAGATTAATCTGATTAAATGACTAGCATAGTTAGAAAAAGAATTTAACTTAATTCACCAAAATAATTATGGTGCTAACTATGTTAGAAAAAGAAATTAACTTGATTAAATGCCTGACATAGTTAGAAAAAGAACTTTATCTAATTCACTAAAATAATCATGGTGCTAATTATGTTAGAAAAAGAAATTAACTTGATTAAATGTCTAATATAGTTAGAAAAAGAACTTATCTTAATTCACTAAAATAATTATTGTGCTAAATATGTTAGAAAAAGGAATCATCTTGATTTAACAGCTAACATAATTAGAAAGAATATTACTTATTTCCTAAATTGCTATTTACCATCTAACCATGATAGAAAATTTAAATATCTAAACTATGTAAACTAGCCTATCATGTTTAGAAAAAAAATTAAACTAAATTCTAAAACACTCACTCTAGGTAATCAAGAAAACAAAGTTCATACTTAGAAATTCAATTTTTTTTTCAAATCTGGCAAAACTATGCCTGCTAGACATAAATGAATCTCAAAGAGATAATGAAATTACTAAAAACAATAATTCGTCAAATTAAAGAAATATAGGAATCCTAATAAACAAACATGAATTTATGAAATCCTAATGTGGCCCCTAGCAACCCACTTTTAGTGAGAAGTCCCTGGATCCTTCCCTTGATCGTCTAACACGCTGCTCGAACCTGAAAAGTGATAAAAGCTGGGGTAGACCCAATTGCAACTACAACTACTTGCCTACGTGTGTGTGTGCTAACAAGGTGTTCAGTGGAGCATTACATATAATATAGATTTAAGACATGTGACATGTAACAATTAGATGCATAATGACAATCCATATATAAAACTGTTCAATCATTTGAAATATTATAATCAAACTTTGCAAACACAAGTAAAACACACAAATACCGGTACCGAGAGTGTTCTCCCCCAATTCGTCTTTCTATATTTCATTTCTCGGGGGCATTCTCCCCCCAATTCGTATTTCTATATTTCATTTCCCGGGGGCGTTCTCCCCCAATTCGTATTTCTATATTTCATTCTCTCTCATTTAGTCCCTGTAGATCTTGCAGGGTATCTCATCCATGGATGACATATATCCAATATACTGGTGTCATACACACAAACCACATCAATCAACATATGCAACACCCAAAATCGTATGACACAAAACCATCAAACTTTCATAAAAACATACATGAAACAAATCATTAATGCATAATAATTTCAAAACATGAAATACACACCTTTATGCCTTTCAAAATAACATACTCCACCAAACAATTTTATAATGAATATAATTCAAACATGTGTGCGTAGATAATTTTTCAAAATATAATTTTGAAAAACTTGCTAACCCACACACACGCAAACAAATAACTATACCGGCGGTTATGACCGCCCCGAAAGCTTTACGGCGGACAAACTATCCGCCGACGAATTTATCGAGGAAACGCAGCATGGGGCGGAAAACGGTACACTGTAGCTCCTCATAACCGCCGGCACGCGTCGGGGCGGGGCCCATACGCCTCCATGTATAATATTTTAATATCTTGCTGCGGCGGCAGTGGGGGCGGACCCCTACGCCGCTAGGTGATTTTTAAAAAAAAATAGCACGGGGGGTGGTTGCAACCCGCCTCTATGCGATCAAATATATAGTGATTATTTTAGAATGAATTTTAAATA
This sequence comes from Mimosa pudica, assembly GCA_029929735.1. NCBI lineage: Eukaryota > Viridiplantae > Streptophyta > Magnoliopsida > Fabales > Fabaceae > Mimosa > Mimosa pudica. The sequence continues at coordinate 4,672,141 of JAKELP010000029.1, forward strand.
ATGCCATGGCGTCGGCGGTTGGCGACCACCGCCATGTGATTTTTTTTTTAAAAAAAAACAAACCTTGTCGACGTACCTGACCGCCGGTGTGTTGATAAATCTTTAAAAAAAACTGTACTCCAGGAGTACAATTTAACAAAAAAATTGTATTGGGATAAAAATAATAACAAAAACAAGAAAAATACAAAAGCAGCCAAAAATGTAAATTTGGTAATATATATGAAATTTAAAAACAATAGAAAAACAATATATATGAAATTTGATAGCAAATTTAAACATAAAACAATGATATCCAGAATCCATTATATTATAAGAGAAAAAATGTGATAAAAAATTTACAAATATTAGGAAAACAAAAAAATAAAAAAATAAAAACCAATAAGATATAATAAAATAAAAACGAAAAACCAACAATACTCTGACAAAAAAAAACTTACTTGCACGCCAATGAGTGATTCAACACTGAAAATAGCAAATCACAAAAGGGAAAGAAGGAGAAAGGGAGAAACAAAAGATTTGTGTGCAGTTGAAATTGAGGGGGAGGGTATTTATAGGGAGAGATAACAACTTGGGGGCGGGCGGCCCGCCCCCAGGTTTTTCAATTAATTTAAATGTCTGGGGGCAGTTGGCCAGCCCCCATGGTTTTTAATTAATTTAAATGCGTGGGGGCGGGCCCACATTTTCTAATAATTTAAAAGCATGGGGGCGGTCTGCCCGCCCCCATGCTTTTTAATAATTTAAAATCTTGGGGGCGGTGTTGACCCGCCCCCGTGCTTTTTAATAATTTCCATTACGTATTGTTACAGTATAAAAGAGCATATGGGTAAGTTGTTAGTTGCACCTCAATTCAGTAAATTTGCTTCTTCTTCATTCTTATCTGTACTGGTATCGATGTTGGATAAATTGTGGATCACCTTACCTCGTTCCACGCCCGAATACATTTCGGGTTTCAATTACTTTTTAGATTTTGCGTTCAGGCGGTCTAGTGTTGAGGGAAAAATTTGTTGTCCATGTCATAAGTGTAAGTTTCGTAGCTGGCAGACAAGGGAGGAGGTGTTTAATCACTGTCTACAGAAGTCGTTCCCCCGATATTATGTAAGATGGACGTTTCATGGCGAAGGGGAGAATTATGAGAATGTCGGAGTTTTAGAAGTTGGGTCGAGCTCTCAAGTGGGAATTCAGGTCGTCGGAAACAGTCACAACGTGGTCGTTCAAGCAAATCCTATGGTGAACAACAATTTGTTGGAAGCTTTCGGAGTTCAAGAAACCATTGACGACGGAGACGAAGATGAGGGAGTTGAAGGACCAGTGGCAGAGTACTTAAGAAATGAGGCCGCTAAAGATTTCTTTGAATTGATGACTGAAACCGACAAGCCATTATTTCCGGATATAACTTTGTTTTCGATTAATTCATAATTATCAATAATGTTGGCTTTAATTTATATATATATCTATGTTTTTGAATACGTGTGGTATAATTTGCAGGGAATGAAAGATACTCTAAATTGTCATTTTTGACAAAAATGTATAGTATAAAGTGTAAACGTGGTGCATTTGACGCTCTCATGTCTAACATTATCAATCTGTTGTCAGACGCATTTTACAATATTGGTCTCGAAATTCCGCCGTCATTCTACGAAGCGAAGAAGATAATATCCAAGATGGGGTTAAACTACATCAAAATTGATGCTTGTAGGTTTGATTGTATGTTGTTTTGGGGTGAAGACGCATTGCTGGATAAATGCAAACGATGTGGCTGGGATCGCTTCAAGGTGGAGGGTCAATGGGGGCGTAAACAGAAAAGACATGCCGTTAAGAGTATGAGATATTTCCCACTTGGTCCAAGGCTTCAGAGACTATTTATGTCCCCAAAAATGACAGAGCAAATGAGGTGGCACGCGACTGACACTAACGTGGATGGCAAGATGAGACACCCTAGAGATGGTGACGCGTGGAAATCTTTTGACAAGGACTTCCCTGATTTTGCATATGACCCAGGAATGTCAGGTTAGGTCTCGCTTCTGATGGTTTCAACCCCTTTGGTGATTGTAATCAAGCGTATAACATTTGGCCTGTTGTGTTGATACCATATAACCTGCCTCCTTTGATCTGCATGAAACAAAGTTCTTTTATTATCTCGACCATCATTCTGGAGCCGACATCTTCTGGAAACGATATAGACGTGTATCTTCAGCCGTTGATAAAGGAGTTGCACGAGTTGTGGAGTGACGGCATCAAAACATTTGACGCCTCAAGCAAGACGCTATTCACTTTGCGTGTGGCGGTGATGTGGACTGTTAGTGATTTCCCTGGTCTTGGCATGTTATCCGGGTGGAACACCTATACGGGGAGGGCATGTCTATTTTGCAACTTTAACCTAGAGCCACGACGACTGCTACACAGCAAGAAGAATTGTTTCATGGGTCATCGACGGTTTCTTCCACAAGGTCATATTTGTTAGAATCTTAAGTTTTGATGAAGATTAAAATATGAAAGAACTAGTTGATCACATAGGAAGAATTAGGATAAAAGTGAATCCTAAGTTAAGTCACAACCGGATGCAAAATTACTTCCGGATGGATTAGAACTAGCGCTCGCGGATGGAATACACATCCCATAGCGGAAGCAAGTGAGACACTAAGTCAAAACCTAGTCTAAGCTGTTAGAGTATTGAACCTTGATGAAGACTAAGTTAGGACACAACCGGATGCAAAATCGCTTCCGGAAGACTTAGAGTAAAATTACGTGACTAACGCTCACGGATGAACAATACGTCCCACAACGGAAGTCAATAACATGCTAAGTCAGAACAGAGTCCAAGTAAGATTGCTTCCCATAGCAAACACGCTTCCCACAACATGTATAGTTCTTACTGCACTTGATTATATATATACTACTCTGTTGGACTAACAATTATGTGCAGAACTTAGTTTTACTTCCGGATGCAAATGAGCTTCCGGATGCAAATACTCTTGGCACTGGGATTCTGAGACTAACACTTGCAAAGCAAGATTGCCGCTTCCGGATGTACGATTCTCATCCGTCAGCAAGAGTACAAGAGACAGAACGTACATATGCCCAGAAGTCAGAATGCTTTTGTCAGAGCAGAGTTGTCAGAGTTGCTTTTCAGAGATAAAGCAAGTCAACCCTGCTGAGCATTAATGGAGCATTAATGGAGCCAACGATAACAAGGGATAAACGGACATATTCAAACGGCTTTCCTACCTACCAAGCATGAGGAGTATGAGAGATGCTATATAAGGAATTACTTCATCATTTATGAAGAACCGAACATAATTCTGCAAAAATCATTCAAGCATTCAAAGATCATACTACCCAGAAAGCAAGAGAGCACTTATTGCATTGAGAGTTATTTATTACCCATCTTGTACTCTTTGTATTTAAGTCTCTTTAGTTGTTGAGAGCATTGATTGTACTTAAGTGAGTAACATTATTTGTTCTTTGAGAGAACTAAGTAGAAAATCCTTTGATTAAAAGGTTGAACCCTTACAAGTAGTAAGGGGGAGCGAGTCAGGTTGTAAGGTTGCAAGTGAGCCCGTAAAACTTGTGGTTGTAAAAGGTTGCAGGTGAACCCGTTGTAAAACCTGTGGTTTAGTGGAACTCAATCTGGGTGATTGAGAACTGGACGTAGGTCAAGAGTTGGACCGAACCAGTATAAAAGTTTTGTGCGATTTAATTTTCTAATATTTATTTGGTAGCACAATTCACCCCCCTCTTGTGCATCCTCACTTTCATTTGGTATCAGAGCAAGGTCTTTCTGACTTGATTCCAACGAATCTAGAAAGAGAAGATCCAGTGATGGATGCAGATCAACATTCTCTCCCTGATGTAGCCATCCAGCCAAACAAGCCTCCAGGCTTTGATGGGTATAACTATCCCTTCTGGAAATTCAAGATGAAGAACTTTATCAAGGCCAGTGGCCTTCGAATCTGGGATGTTATAGAGCATGGTGACAATATTCCACTTGATGATGAAGGTTTTGAGAAGCTTCGATCCAGCTTCACCAATGATGATTACTTCAAGGTGGAATTGAATTACAAGGCCATCCACTATATTCAATGTACCCTGAGCCAGAAGGAGTTCCACAGGATAAGCCACTACAAAACAGCAAAGGAAATGTGGGAGGCTCTTGAGGCAGCTCATTCCGGAACCAAAGGAGTGAAGGCCAAACGTGTTGAGATGCTGGTGGAGGAATTTCACAAGTTCACAATGCTTCCTGATGAGCCAATCAGAGATTTGGAGCTCAGATTCACCCATCTCATAAACAACCTGGCTTCACTGGGAAAGAACATCCCTGAGAGGGAACAGGTAAGTAAAATTCTAAAAGTATTAAAGGGTGATTGGCTTACAAAGGTAACTATTTTGCAGGAAGTACAGAGAAAGTCAACCAATTCTGTCATTGCCTTATTTGGTTCTCTGGCTGAGTATGAACCAACCCTGTTAGCACAAAGGGCTCCACAAGCAGCAGCTAAAGCCAAGAACCTTGCCCTAGTTGCTCCCAGCAAGGAAAGATATGATGATGATGATGAGGAAGATCTCGATGATGAAGAAATGGCTATGATGGTGAGAAAATTCAAGAAGTTCTTCAGGAAGAAAGGGGGTTTCCAGAAAGGCGAATCAAGCCATAAGAAGGAAAGGGCCCCTGTTTGTTTCGAGTGTAAGAAGCCTGGTCATTTCAAGGCTGAGTGCCCAAGTCTTCAGAGATTCAAAGGGAAGAACAAAAGGAAAGCCTTCATGTCCTCAATCTGGGTAAATAGTTCAGATGAAGAAGCTAGCGATGAGGAAAAGGTCACAAACCTTTGTCTCGTTGCTAGGGAGGATGGAGAAGAAGCACTCTCTGACTTTGAATCCGTTCATGGTGATGAGGTAAGCCTTACTGAACTCCAAGAAGCCTATAACGATATTCATAGAGAATTCTTTCGATTATGCAAAGCTTACAAAGTTTTAAGAATGAAGAAAGAATCACTTGAGCTCTCTGTGAACTCACTGAGTGATGAGCTAACGGAAGCCAAGAAGCTTCCGGTAGTGGATGATCCCCAAGCGGAACCCAATACCTCAACATCAGAGAGCTGCATCAATTGCAGCAAAATCTCTATTGAAAGGGATAGATTGCATGATGCCCTGCAAAAGTTCACAAAAGGTTCTGAAATGCTAAATGTTATTTTGATGAACCAAAGGGCTTATAGAGATAAAACTGGATTAGGCTATAAGCATAAAGAGAAAAGGTGGGTGGAACCCAAAGTAAAACCCTACCTAAAGTTCTTCCACAAAGCCACTAGTCACAATTTCACACCCTTCAGCTTCTGTAACTATTGCAACAGGAAAGGACACTCCACGTCCACCTGCAATGCAAAGAAGCATGGAACCAATAACACTCATAGGTGGGTTCCAAAAGGAACAAGATTGACTAAGGATCCTCTAAGGAAAGAACCTAAGGGAGCACATGGACCTAAAATTTGGAAGCCTATTCCAAAGGAAGTCCGTCAGCCTAGAGCCCACACAAGGCCAGAGGCACAAATCAATCACAAACCTAAGGTCAACACTGGACCGAGGGTTATGGGAACTAATGATAAAGGACCCAATAAAGGTTGGGTACCTAAGTTTGTCTGATTTATGCAGGTCTATCTCAAGGCATCCAAGAACCGAAAGTGGTATATCGACAGCGGATGCTCGAGACACATGACAGGAGACAGAGACAAGTTCAAATCTCTGGTGATCAAGGATGGAGCCAAAGTGAACTTTGGAGGAAATCAAAGTGGAAAGATCACTGGGGTTGGTGAAGTTGGACCTATCCAAGATGTCTACTTGGTTGATGGTCTCTGTCATAACCTGCTGAGTGTGAGTCAAAGCACCGACAAGGGAAATTGGGTAATCTTTGACTCTCATGAATGCATTATAGTAGATAAGCATGATCTAGACATAGATAAAACCAATCTGAAATGCAAGCTTAAGGCTAATAGGAATGGAAATCTATACACCCTGGATTTATGCCAACAACTAACTGAAAAATGCCTAATCACTAGTGATGAAAATAGTTGGCTATGGCATAAACGGCTAGCGCATGTAAACTTTACACAGCTTGATATGCTTATTAAAAAGGAACTAGCAATAGGAATTCCACCCTTTAAAGTTAAGCATGATTTTATCTGTGAATCTTGCCAACGAGGAAAGCAAACAAAGTCCTCGTTCAAGACCAAGAAGATGTTAGAATCTTAAGTTTTGATGAAGACTAAAATATAAAGGATTAGACCAAGTGCCTAGGAAGCAATAGTATACTTAGGATCCCAAGTAAGAGTGCTTCCGGATGAAGATTTACTTCCGGTTAGATTAGGACTTGCGCATGCGGATGAATGCTTTCATCCCCCAGCGTCAGCAAGTAAATCACTAGGGATTTAACTTAGTCCATGAACTTTAGGTGCACAAACCCTAAGACTAAGCTATGGTTCAATCGGAAGCGAAGTTGCTTCCTGTTAGACTTAGACTGGCGCAGAGCGATAGAATAGATATTACTCCAAGCGACAGTGAGTCTACTTCCCCAAGTGAAAGCGCTTCCTGTTAGAATTAGACTGGCGCAGAGCGACAGAATAGATATTACCCCAAGCGTCAGTAAGTCTACTTCCCCAAGTGAAAGCGCTTCCTGTTAGACTTAGACTGGCGCAGAGCAATAGAATAGTTATTACCCCAAGCGTCAGTAAGTCTACTTCGCCAAGTGAAAGCACTTCCTATTAGATTTAGACTGGCGCAGGTTGATAGACTAGATATAACCCCGAGCGTCAGCAGAAATGCAACATCAAGTGAAGTTGCTTCCTATTAGATCTTGACTGGCGCAGACTGATAGAATAGATTTCACCCTAAGCGTCAGTGAATTCACCACGTCAAGTAAAAGTGCTTCCGATAGCTCAGTGACTAGCGCTGAGTGGTGGAATGAAATAGACTAAGCGAGAGCAAGTCATGGTGAACTAAATCCCTCATCAAGTGAATTTACTTCCGGATGTAGAAGTGCTTCCGGATACACCTTAGATTTAGGGATCACCCACTGCATGAGACTATATGATTATATTGCTAAACTAACGTTCAAGTGCAGCACACTCAGTAAGGTTGCTTCCGGATGAGAAGTTGCTTCCGCAAGCAATCAGAATGTCTGAACGTTCAAAGAGATGCAGTGTCAGAATGTTTTTGTCAGAGCAGAGGCGTCAGGACTACTTTTCAGAGTTAAAGCAAGTCAACCCTGCTATGCATTAATGAAGCATTAAATGGGCGAACGGTAACAAGGGAAAAACGGACATATTCAAACGGCTAGCCCACCTACCAAGAGTTCAAAATGCTTGAAGACTATATAAGGAAGCTCAACTTCATTTATGAAGAAGTTAATGATCTTCAAATATTCTTGAGCGAGAAAATCCTTATTCATTCAAGCTGCCCAGAAAAATGAAGAGCATTTAACACTTGGAGTGATTTTTCACCTACCTATTCTGTACTCACAGTAGTTAAGTCTCTTTCTGTTAAAAGAGCATTTATTGAACTTAAGTGTGTAACATCATTCGTTCTGTAAGAGAACTTAGTCAGAAAAGCCTTCAAGTGTAAACTTCAAACCCTTGCTTGGTGTGAGGGGGAGACAGTTAGATAGGTTACAAGTGAGCCAGTGTAAAACTTGTTGTAAGGTTGCAAGTGAGCCCGTAAAACTTGCGGTTGTAAGGTTTCAGGTGAACCCGATTTAAAACCTGAGTTATAGTGAAACTCTCGGCCTGGGTGGTTGAGGACTGGACGTAGGTCAGGTAGACCGAACCAGTATAAATCTTGTGTCATTTACTTTGAGTATTTATTTTTGAAGCACAATTCACCCCCCCCTCTTGTGCATCCATTACGTTCATTTGGTATCAGAGCGGGTCTTTCTCACTCGATTCCAACGAATCCGGAAAGCAAAGATCTAAGTAATGGATACGGAGTATGGTCTGCCAGATGTTGCTGTACAACCCAACAAGCCCCCAGGCTTCGATGGGCACAACTATACATTCTGGAAGTTCAGAATGGAAACCTATATCAAGTCAAGCGATATCAGACTATGGGACGTGATCGAACATGGGGATCAAACTCCCTTAGATGAGGAAGGATTTGCTAAGGCAAAAGCCAGATATACTGCTGAGGACTATGCTCTAGTCCAACTCAACCATAGGGCTATGCACTACATCCAGTGTGCTCTCAGCTACAAAGAGTTTCACAGGATCAGCCACCACAAAAATGCAAAGGATATGTGGGAGGCTCTTGAGGCTGCACACTCCGGAACCAGGGGAGTTAAAGCAAGACGTGTTGAGATGCTGGTGGAAGAATTCCACAAATTCGCCATGCTAAGCCCCACCGAGCCTATCAGAGATCTAGAGCTCAGATTCACCCATCTCATCAATAATCTAGCCTCGCTTGGTAAGGATATCCCTGAAAGAGAGCAGGTGAGCAAGATTCTGAAAATCTTGAAGGGTGACTGGATCACCAAAGTCACTATTCTGCAAGAAGTGCAAGGAGAATCAACCAGCTCCGTCACCGCTCTTTTTGGCTCACTTGCTGAATATGAGCCAACCTTGCTGGCTATGAGAGCTCCTCAAACCTCATCCAAGAGTAAGAACCTTGCTCTCGTTGCTCCCAGCAAAGAGATCAAGGACAATGATGAGGATGACGACGATGAGATGGACGATGAGGAGATGGCCCTGATGGTGAGGAAGTTCAGGAAATTCCTCAGGAAGAAGGAAGGCTATCAGAAAGGTGACACCAGCCAGAAGAGGGGATACAAGAAAGAGAAGGTCCCTGTGTGCTTTGAATGCAATAAGCCTGGTCACTTCAAGGCTGAGTGTCCCAGCCTGCAGAGGTCCAAAGGCAAGGATAAAAGAAAGGCACTCGTTTCCTCCATTTGGGTAAACAGCTCAGATGAGGAAGCAAGTGATGATGAAGAAGTTGCCAACCTCTGCCTGGTAGCTAGAGAAGAGGATGAGGAAGCATCTTCAGATCTTGACCTCACCAATGAAGAACATGAGGTAACTCTTCCTGAACTACAAGAGGCTTACAATGAGATTCATGAAGAATTCTCTAAACTATGTAAAGCCTATAAATTCTTGAAAACCAAAAAGGAGTCACTTGAGTCCAAGGTGGACTCACTCAGTGAGGAACTAGCGGAAGCTAGAAGATCTCCAATGGTGGATGGACAGGGTTCTCCTCAAGCAGAACCCAACATCCCAACACCTGAGAGCTGTCCAAATTGCAGCAAAATCTCAGAAGAAAATAATAAGCTGCAAAATGCCCTGCAGAAATTCACCAATGGTTCAGAAATGCTGAATATACTTTTAATGAACCAAAGGGCATATAGGGATAGGACTGGCTTGGGATATACCCCCAGGAAGAAAACGTGGGAAGAACCAAAAGTAAAGCCTTACTTAAAGTTCTTCCATAAAGCCACCAGTCATAGCTCCTCACCTTTCAGCTTCTGTAATTACTGCAACAGAAAAGGACACTCGATGTCCACCTGTAATGCTAAAAAGCATGGAGCTAACAGCTCATACAAGTGGGTCCCTAAAGGAACCAGGGCTACAAAGGATCCTCCACCTGCAAAGGAAATCAAGAGAGGACAAGGATCCCAAGCCTGGAATCATCCCACTGGGAGAACCCAAGAGTCTAGAGCCAACACTAGGCCAAAGGCTCCAAATGTGTATAGGCACAAGGATAAGCCCAAAGCTAGGCCAAGGGTCCTAGACACTAATGACAAAGGACCCAAGAGAGGTTGGGTACCTAAAATTGCTTGATTGTTTCAGGTGTGTCTCAAGGCATCCAAGAACAAAAATTGGTACATCGATAGCGGATGCTCGAGACATATGACTGGAGACAGAGACAAGTTCAAGTCTCTGGTGATCAAAGATGGAGCCACAGTGACCTTTGGAGGAAATCAAAGTGGCAAGATCACTGGAGTTGGAGAAGTCGGACCAGTCAAAGATGTATATCTAGTGGACGGTCTCTGTCACAACCTGCTAAGTGTAAGTCAAAGCACGGACAAAGGTAACTGGGTAATATTTGATTCAAATGAGTGCTTAATAGTTGATAAGCAGGATCTGAATATAGATAAGGCCAACCTAAAATGCAAAATTAAGGCAATTAGAAATGGGAATCTATATACCTTAGATTTATGTCAACAGCTAGAAGAAAAATGTCTAATATCTAGTGACGAGAATAGCTGGCTTTGGCATAAGAGACTAGCTCATGTTAACTTTACTCAATTGGACATGCTAATTAAAAAAGAGCTAGCTGTAGGTATTCCCCCTTTTAAGGTTAAGCATGATTTTATCTGTGAATCCTGCCAACGAGGAAAGCAAACAAAATCCTCGTTTAAAACCAAGAAGAGAGTCTCCACCAGCAGGCCCTTGGAACTAATCCACATGGATTTGGTTGGGCCAGCAAGAGTAAAAAGCTTGGGTGAAAACCTATATGCTTTAGTGGTGGTGGATGACTATTCAAGGTTTACGTGGACTTTGTTTCTTGCCTCTAAGCAAGATGCTTTTGATGCTTTCGTTGTCCTGGCTAAGAAAGTGCAGAATGAGAAGGATCTCAAAATCACAGCCATAAGGACAGACCATGGAGGAGAGTTTGAGAACCATAGCTTCACTGAGCTATGTGAGCAAAACGGCATTGAACATAACTTCTCAGCTCCGAGAACTCCTCAACAAAATGGAGTAGTCGAAAGAAAGAACAGGGTTCTGACGGAGATGGCTAGAAGCATGCTGAACGAGAAAGAAGTCTCTCAAATGTTCTGGGCGGACGCTATGAGCACTGCTTGCTATATCTCCAACAGAGCTTATGTTCGCAAGGGCTTGGATAAGACTCCATACGAGCTATATAAAGGAAGGAAGCCCAACATCAGCCATCTCAGAATATTCGGATCAAAATGCTACGTGCATAACAATGGGAAGGTAAATTTGGGTAAGTTTGATCCAAAGGCTGATGTAGGTATATTCATAGGATATTCCCTTAGGAGCAAAGCATATAGGATATACAACATAAGAACTAAAACTGTAGAAGAGTCCATGCATGTTGTATTTGATGAAACTCCTACATGGGGACAATCCACAGAAGATGATGAAGCACTTAACTTTCCAAATCTTCCATCATCTTCCTCACCACCAAAAGAAACAACAACAAGCTATCCCAAAGAAGAAGGTGAACCCAGTGATGTACCTAGTGGGCAACCCATGCCTGAGGAGGCACAGCTGCCAATAGCTAGGAGACATCACAGGGATCATCCTCTTGATCAAGTGCTTGGTGATGTTTCTTCTGGTGTCAGAACTAGAAGACAAGTTCAAAATGAAGTTGAGTTTGGAGCATTCCTATCTCAAATCGAACCAACTTCAGTTGAACAAGCTCTTGAGGACTGCGACTGGATTATTGCCATGCAGGAAGAGCTGAATCAATTTGAAAGAAGTCAAGTGTGGGAACTAGTCCCAAGGCCGTCTCATCAATCCATAGTAGGAACCAAGTGGGTCTTTAAAAACAAACTGGATGAGACAGGTCAAATCACTAGAAACAAAGCCAGACTGGTAGCTAAAGGATACAACCAAGAAGAAGGCATTGACTATGAAGAAACTTTTGCTCCAGTCGCTAGACTTGAGGCAATAAGGATTCTTCTAGCCTTTGCATCCATGAAAGGTTTCAGATTATATCAAATGGATGTAAAGAGTGCATTTCTTAATGGTTATATTAAGGAAGAGGTATATGTAGAACAACCTCCTGGCTTTGAAAACCATAAGAACCCCAAACATGTGTATAGATTAAAGAAAGCTTTGTATGGCCTGAAACAAGCCCCTCGAGCTTGGTATGAGAGACTCAGCAGCTTTTTGCTGGGCAAGGGTTTCTCAAGAGGCAAATTAGATAATACACTGTTTATTCTTCACAAAGATAGAGATATGTTAATTGTCCAAATTTATGTTGATGATATTATCTTTGGGGCAACTAACGAGAAGCTTTGTGAAGATTTCTCTAAGATTATGCAGGGTGAATTTGAGATGTCAATGATGGGAGAACTAACATTCTTCCTAGGCCTGCAAATCAAACAAAAGAAGAACGGAATCTTCATCTCCCAAACCAAGTACTGCAGAGAACTACTCAAAAAGTTTGGGATGGATGAATGCAAGGAGTATGATACTCCTATGAGCACCTCAGCTGCACTCGACGCTGACGCCAAGGGTAAAAGTGTCAGCCTGCCCATGTACAGGGGAATGATAGGTTCCCTCCTATACTTAACGGCGAGCAGGCCTGATATTCAATTTAGCGTAGGCATGTGTGCTAGGTTTCAAGCCAACCCCAAGGAATCACACTTGACATGTGTTAAACGTATTCTGAGATACCTTGAGGGAACACAAGAACTTGGTCTTTGGTATCCCAGAGGTAACCAAGAGTTCTTGTGGGCTTATTCTGACTCTGACCACGCAGGTTATAAAACAGATAGAAAGAGCACCAGTGGACAATGCGCCTTCCTTGGTGGTTGTCTGGTGTCTTGGGCCAGCAAGAAGCAAACCTGCGTGTCCTTGTCATCCACTGAGGCAGAATACATTGCTGCTGCAAGTTGCTGTGCACAAGTGCTATGGCTGAAAAACCAGTTGAGAGATCTTGGCTTGGAGTTTCCTGAGGCGCCCATCCTCTGTGATAACACAAGCACAATTAGCCTCGCCAAGAATCCAGTTCAGCACACCAGGACAAAGCACATTGACGTCCGACATCACTTCATCAGAGACCATGTTCAAAAGAAGGATGTCAAGGTGCAGTTTGTTCCCACACAACAACAGCTTGCGGATATCTTCACCAAGCCTCTGGGGACTGACCAGTTTATTTTCATTAGAGGTGAATTGGGAATGGTAAACCCAAATGAAGTGTAATTATTATTTTTTTTATATATATCACTTACAACAATACTGACTTAGGCATCGGAGTGCCAATATATGTCCTTGCAGGTATTCAATGTTGAATCTTAAGTAAGTGCAACCGGAAGCAAAACCACTTCCGAATGATTACACACTGACGCTGGATGATCAAACCAAGAGAGCGCCAGCACAAGTCCAAGAAGACACGTCACTTCAGAAAACGCTTCAACTTCCAAATGAGACGTTTCGACTTCTCTGACAATATGAAGCGACACGTGTCATCAGGTATATCGATCCAACTTAAGGCGTTTACGCTACCCAATGTGTGATAATGTGAAGGAGCATGACCTTTTTGCCCTTAGTGACTTTACCTATAAAAGGGACATCTCATTTCACACATTCTTCATTTTCATCTATGTTCTTCATATAAACATTTCATCAACCCCACAAAAATGGCCGAACCCTCTGAAGCAAACCCAGTTTCGAGGAAACCCTCCTCATCTAAGAAACACAAGTCCAAATCTGGGAAATCAAGCCATCAACATTCTGGAAAATCTGGGCATCGTGAAAGACATCAAGAACATCATGAAGTTTCTCGGCAAATTGCTCTAGGGCAGGATGAAAATATTCAAGGTCAGCCTGAAACTTCTGGTAGAATGGCAGAACTGTTAGTGGGTTCTAAGAAGAGGAAGTCCATCCCTAAGGAGGAGGCTGCGGCGATCAAATATGGAAAACACTCTTTGATGATGCCAAAAGGGGGAGAAATGCATTGACCACTAGCCTTGCTACCCTGGGAGTTCCTTGATGAAGAAGAGCTTCAGCGAGAGGGAGAGAAAGAAGAAACAAAGAAACAACCCCCAGCCCAAAATTTTTTTTGTTTACTTAGAAATGTTCATCTTTTCATGCATGTTCTCATATCTGCCTACTATATGCTCGCTGCTTGTAAATGTTATCTAATTATATGCTCTGACCTGTAACCTATGCTTATCAATAATATTTGTCTAAGTTACTTATTCTGAACTATTGCTTTTATTCTTCAGCTAATCCTTTCATATGAACTTAATCGATAAAGCTAAGTTTGTCATCATCAAAAGGGGGAGAATGTTAGAATCTTAAGTTTTGATGAAGACTAAAATATAAAGGATTAGACCAAGTGCCTAGGAAGCAATAGTATACTTAGGATCCCAAGTAAGAGTGCTTCCGGATGAAGATTTACTTCCGGTTAGATTAGGACTTGCGCATGCGGATGAATGCTTTCATCCCCCAGCGTCAGCAAGTAAATCACTAGGGATTTAACTTAGTCCATGAACTTTAGGTGCACAAACCCTAAGACTAAGCTATGGTTCAATCGGAAGCGAAGTTGCTTCCTGTTAGACTTAGACTGGCGCAGAGCGATAGAATAGATATTACTCCAAGCGACAGTGAGTCTACTTCCCCAAGTGAAAGCGCTTCCTGTTAGAATTAGACTGGCGCAGAGCGACAGAATAGATATTACCCCAAGCGTCAGTAAGTCTACTTCCCCAAGTGAAAGCGCTTCCTGTTAGACTTAGACTGGCGCAGAGCAATAGAATAGTTATTACCCCAAGCGTCAGTAAGTCTACTTCGCCAAGTGAAAGCACTTCCTATTAGATTTAGACTGGCGCAGGTTGATAGACTAGATATAACCCCGAGCGTCAGCAGAAATGCAACATCAAGTGAAGTTGCTTCCTATTAGATCTTGACTGGCGCAGACTGATAGAATAGATTTCACCCTAAGCGTCAGTGAATTCACCACGTCAAGTAAAAGTGCTTCCGATAGCTCAGTGACTAGCGCTGAGTGGTGGAATGAAATAGACTAAGCGAGAGCAAGTCATGGTGAACTAAATCCCTCATCAAGTGAATTTACTTCCGGATGTAGAAGTGCTTCCGGATACACCTTAGATTTAGGGATCACCCACTGCATGAGACTATATGATTATATTGCTAAACTAACGTTCAAGTGCAGCACACTCAGTAAGGTTGCTTCCGGATGAGAAGTTGCTTCCGCAAGCAATCAGAATGTCTGAACGTTCAAAGAGATGCAGTGTCAGAATGTTTTTGTCAGAGCAGAGGCGTCAGGACTACTTTTCAGAGTTAAAGCAAGTCAACCCTGCTATGCATTAATGAAGCATTAAATGGGCGAACGGTAACAAGGGAAAAACGGACATATTCAAACGGCTAGCCCACCTACCAAGAGTTCAAAATGCTTGAAGACTATATAAGGAAGCTCAACTTCATTTATGAAGAAGTTAATGATCTTCAAATATTCTTGAGCGAGAAAATCCTTATTCATTCAAGCTGCCCAGAAAAATGAAGAGCATTTAACACTTGGAGTGATTTTTCACCTACCTATTCTGTACTCACAGTAGTTAAGTCTCTTTCTGTTAAAAGAGCATTTATTGAACTTAAGTGTGTAACATCATTCGTTCTGTAAGAGAACTTAGTCAGAAAAGCCTTCAAGTGTAAACTTCAAACCCTTGCTTGGTGTGAGGGGGAGACAGTTAGATAGGTTACAAGTGAGCCAGTGTAAAACTTGTTGTAAGGTTGCAAGTGAGCCCGTAAAACTTGCGGTTGTAAGGTTTCAGGTGAACCCGATTTAAAACCTGAGTTATAGTGAAACTCTCGGCCTGGGTGGTTGAGGACTGGACGTAGGTCAGGTAGACCGAACCAGTATAAATCTTGTGTCATTTACTTTGAGTATTTATTTTTGAAGCACAATTCACCCCCCCCTCTTGTGCATCCATTACGTTCAGAAGAAAGTCTCCACCAGCAGGCCCTTAGAACTAATCCATATGGATTTAGTTGGGCCAGCAAGAGTGAAGAGCTTAGGTGGAAACCTTTATGCTCTAGTGGTGGTGGATGACTATTCAAGGTTTACCTGGACAATGTTCCTTCCCTCTAAGCATGATGCTTTTGATGCTTTTGTTGTCCTTGCTAAGAAAGTGCGGAATGAGAGAAATCTCAAAATAGTCGCCATAAGGACAAATCATGGAGGTGAGTTCGAGAATCACAACTTCTCAGAGCTGTGTGAAGAAAATGGAATTGATCACAACTTCTCAGCTCCCAGAACTCCTCAACAAAATGGCGTGGTTGAAAGGAAGAACAGGGTGCTGACGGAGATGGCTAGAAGCATGCTCAATGAGAAGGAGGTTTCTCAAGTGTTCTGGGCAGACGCTATGAGCACGGCTTGTTACATCTCCAACAGAGCCTATGTTCGCAAGGGCCTAGACAAAACCCCCTATGAGCTATACAAAGGTAGGAAGCCCAACATCAACCACCTCAGAATCTTTGGATCAAAATGTTACGTCCACAACAACGGGAAGGTAAACCTGGGTAAGTTTGATCCAAAAGCAGATGTAGGAGTTTTCATAGGATATTCTCTTAGGAGCAAGGCATATAGAGTATACAACTTAAGAACTAGAACAGTTGAAGAATCTATACATGTTGTATTTGATGAAAACCCTACATCGGAAGGATCCATAGAAGATGATGGGATATTAAATTTTTCAAAACCACCATCATCTTCACCACCTAAAGAAACACCAGCAAGTGATCCTAAGAAGGAGGATGAACCCAGTGATGAACCTAGAATGCAGACGGTGCCTGATGAGGTACAGTTGCCAACCGCTAGGAGACATCACAGGGATCATCCACTTGACCAAGTGTTTGGTGATGTTTCTTCTAGTGTCAGAACTAGAAGGCAGGTTCAAAATGAAGTTGAGTTTGGAGCCTTCTTGTCTCAAATCGAACTAACTTCAGTTGAACAGGCCCTAGAGGACTGTGATTGGATCATTGCCATGTAGGAAGAGCTCAATCAGTTTGAGAGAAGTCAAATTTGGGAGCTAGTCCCTAGACCGTCTCACCAATCCATAGTTGGGACCAAATGGGTCTTTAAAAACAAACTGGATGAGACCGGACAGATCACTAGGAACAAAGCCAGCTTAGTAGCAAAAGGGTATAACCCAGAAGAAGGCATAGACTATGAAGAAACCTTTGCTCCAGTTGCGAGACTTGAGGCAATAAGGATTCTTCTAGCCTTTGCATCCATGAAAGACTTTAAATTATATCAAATGGATGTAAAGAGTGCTTTTCTTTATGGATATATTAAGAGGTGTATGTTGAGCAACCTCCTGGCTTTGAGGATCATAAGCACCCGAAGCATGTGTATAGACTAAAGAAAGCATTGTATGGCCTGAAACAAGCTCCACGAGCTTGGTATGAGAGATTTAGCAGCTTCCTGCTAGGAAAAGGTTTCTCTAGAGGCAAATTAGATAATACACTGTTTATCTTGCATAAAGATAGGAATATGTTAGTTATCCAGATATATGTTGATGATATCATCTTTGGAGCAACTAATGAGAAACTCTGTGAGGAGTTCTCAAAGACAATGCAGGGTGAATTTGAGATGTCAATGATGGGAGAGCTAACCTTCTTCCTAGGCCTGCAGATCAAACAAAAGAAAGAAGACATCTTCATATCCCAAACCAAGTACTGTAGAGAACT
This sequence comes from Mimosa pudica, assembly GCA_029929735.1. Classification (NCBI taxonomy): domain Eukaryota; kingdom Viridiplantae; phylum Streptophyta; class Magnoliopsida; order Fabales; family Fabaceae; genus Mimosa; species Mimosa pudica. The sequence continues at coordinate 4,689,570 of JAKELP010000029.1, forward strand.
TCTCAAGAAGTTTGGGATGGATGAATGCAAGGAGTATGATACTCCTATGAGCACCACTGCCGCTCTCGATGCTGATGTTAAGGGAAGTTCGGTCAGCCAGCCAATGTATAGGGGCATGATAGGCTCCCTGTTATACTTAACGGCTAGCAGATCTGATATTCAATTTAGTGTTGGCATGTGTGCTAGATTTCAAGCCAATCCCAAGGAATCTCATCTAACATGTGTTAAACGTATTTTAAGATACCTTGAGGGAACTCAAGAACTTGGTCTCTGGTATCCCAGAGGTAACCAAGAGTTCTTGTGGGCTTATTCTGACGCTGACCATGCAGGTTATAAGACAGATAGAAAGAGCACCAGCGGCCAATGTGCCTTCCTAGGAGGCTGTCTGGTGTCCTGGGCAAGCAAGAAGCAAACCTGTGTGTCACTATCATCCACAGAGGCAGAGTATATTGCTGCTGCAAGCTGTTGTGCTCAAGTGCTGTGGCTGAAAAATCAACTAAGGGATCTTGGCCTGGAGTTTCCTGAGGCTCCCATTCTATGTGACAACACAAGCACCATCAGCCTTGCCAAGAATCCAGTGCAGCACACAAGAACAAAGCACATTGACGTCAGACATCACTTCATCAGAGACCATGTTCAGAAGAAGGATGTCAAAGTGCAATTTGTTCCTACTCAGCATCAGCTTGCAGATATCTTTACCAAACCTCTGAGGGTTGATCAATTTACTTTTATAAGAGGAAATTTGGGAATGGTAAACCCAAATGAAGTTTAATCTTCAGAATAAACCTGTGCTTAATTGTTAAAACCTGCAAACTGTACTAACTTAGGCATCGGAGTGCCAATCTTTAGTTTTGCAGGTCCCCTAGCATGTCAATGTTAAATCTTAAGTGTATCACTTCCGGAAGCAAATTTCCTTCCGGAAGCTCATTACTCTATTCAGCATGGTTGCTGCCGCTTGGGCATGACACTAAGAAACCGGAAGCACCAGTGTTTGGGAAAAGAACACGTCACCTCAGAAACGTTTCATCTTCTCCCACAAAAATTGTGCCTTTTCTGACAGTCAGAAGCGACACGTTGCATAAGGTGCGCCGTTTCAATTTAAATGTTTTTACGTTTTCCCATAAAAGGTGCATATTTTCAATAAGTTGCCATTATGACCCATCACATCGAACATCACATTGCATAAATAGGGTTAAAACATTCATTCATCACTTCTCACACAAAACGAAACCACAAATTCTCTGAACATCATCTTCATCTTCATCTTCATCTTCATCTTCTTCTTCATCTCCTTCTTCGCATTCTCTGTGCATTTCACTTCATCCATAACCATCACACAAAATGGCCGGTTCCAATGAAACAAACCCTAATCTCCAGAAGGCCTCCTCCTCCAAAAAGTCGAAGCATTCTGGGAAATCTGGAAAAGGGAAGAAGAGGGTTCAGTTTGCTGAAGAACACTCTTCAAAACGTCAGAGGATTGAAGAGGACTACTCAGATTACAGATCTGGGCCGTTGCAAGCTGTCTCTTCGGCATTTGAAAACAGAAACCCCTATCTCTCCAATGGCATCTTCGTGGATCTGGAGAAGCTTGAAGCTCTGGGTTATGATCTTTCTGCATATCTCCAGAAGTACATGACATGGCTGGGGATTCAAAATGTCTACAGTGTTCCAGTGCTGAGGGTATTCTGTGAGTCTCTGACTGCCAAGGCCAAGTACAAGGAGATCAGCAAGAACACGACTGCGATTGGCCGGGTCGACTTCAAGGCCACCATCAGAGGAAGAACAATTAAGTTCCACTGGAGAACAATCAACCGCTTCCTGGGGGTCACTGATAAGGAGATGAACCAGTGGCTCTTCCCTGAGCAGCTGGATCAAGCAGAGCTGGAGCAAGTTTATGGCTCTGGGGGGAAGAAGGTGTCTGGTATGCCCGACACACAGAGGGTGCTCCAGTACATCTATTCCATAGTCATGACGAACAAGGGTGGAAACTTCAACGAGTTCACCCAGTTAGACAACCCTTGGCTTGCAAGATTCCTCACCCAGCAGCCTATCAATCCTGGCCAACTGATCTCCCTAGAGCTGCATAGATGGGTAGAGAATAAGAACAAGGGGAACGCATCTCTTCCCTATCCGCAGTTCATTGCCTTCCTCCTGGAGAAGTTCAACATCAAATCCACTGAGGAAGCCAATAACAAGAAGTGCCTGCCCATGAGATCAATGAATTTGGGCAAGCTGGGAGTCCGGTACATCAAGCCGGTGAAGGCCACTCAGTCTGGCTCTCAGGCTGGGAGTGCTTCTCACACATCAGTACCCTCTGCATCTGGAGCAGGGGATCAAGAAGCAGACTCCCACCAGGCTGGTCCCAGCAGCACTCGTGCTCCAAGAGTGTCTGCTGCTCAAAAGGGTCTTGTTGAAGAATTGAAAGATGAGCTTCTCTTTCGCCTGCCGGATCCGTTGATGGCTCCCATCAGAGAGGAATGTGCAGCAGCCTTTAACACTCAGAACGAGAGGATCCAGGGATTGGAGACTCGTTTTGCGAGGATGGAAGCCAAGCTAGACCTTCTCCTTCACCATTTCCTTGAACCACCCCATCCTCCTCCTCCTCCTCCTCCACCAAGCCCACAAAATGACTTTGACCCTCACCTCGACTCCCCTCACCACTCACCTCCACCCCACAACTCTCCATCACCTAGTCCCTCTCCATCCCCTAGCCACTCACATTCACCCAGCCCCTCACCTTCCCCCACTCACTCCCCTCCCTTAAACTTTGACGATCACACCTCCTCACCTCCACCTTCACCACCCAGATATGGCCCTGAGCCTCCTCCCACCATTCCCTCCCCATCCTCCTCCCTGGCACTCACCCTCTTTGATGATGCCAAAAGAGGGAGAGAAATGCTGACTCAGCCGTCCCTGTGGCTGGATGAGGAAGTTGATGCTGCTCTCCGACGGGCCATGGACATGAAGCATATGGGCCAAGCATATGGCCACCTACTACTGAGCCTGTACCAGCCTCTGTGCCTGTTGCCAACCTGTTTGAAGAGCTACGCATGAAGTATGGTTTTAAGAGGCCAGAGCCGCTAGTGAGGGTTATAGCCAAGCCAATTCCTCCCTCTGTGCCAGCTCCTGTTTCTCGTCCAATCAGCTTCAGTAAGTCAAGAGTTAAGACTATGGCTAGAAAGAAGGTCGCTTCCTCCCCTAGAGCATCCTCAGATAGTGAAGAAAAGTCCATTGTTTCTCCTGAGGATATTGAGACTGAAAGGGTGCCACTGCAAGGGGAAGCTTCTGAGCCTCAATCATCCACCCAAGAGCAAGCTCAGACTGTAGATAGTGAAGTCCCACCAGAAGTGGTGGTCAAGCTAGAGGTGGAAGACATGACACCAGAAGAGTTTGAGCGCTATTGTAACACAGATAGACTCACATATGAGCAACTCTTCGTTCTGGATGCTGAGAGGGCTCAGGCTAAGGATCTTCAAGTGAAAAAGAAAGGGAAGGGAAAAGGGAAAGCAAAGTCAAGCTTACCTCAAGACCCTGATTACCCTTCCTGGAATGTCAAGGTTAAAGCTGTCCATCTCCCTCACGCAACCATCCCCATCGGAGATTCAGAGGATGGAAGGGCTTTTGGATTAGATGAGCTCAGTGATCTGAAGAAAGCCATTGCTGAATCCCTTGAAACGGAAAGACTCGGAAAAGCCAATGAGTAGAGGGAGTTTCAAGCAATTCTTGCCCAGATCGACCAACAGCAGATGAATTAGATGTGGGCCAAGGCAAATGAGGAGTTTGAAGAAAACCAGAGAGAGAAAGAGAGGAACAAAAGACACAAACTTTAAAACCCAGCCACTCATGCATAGCACAACATTTTGTTCTTTCATTTTTCATACATAGTTATCTGTCATACTTGTAAATCTGCTTACTGCTTTTATTGCTTATACATGTAGTTGATTTGCATATTAATGAAGTTCGCTTTTGAATTCATATCTGTGTGTTATTTAAATTATCTGCCTTTAAGTATGAATTCATAAGTTAGCTTAGTTTGTCATCATCAAAAAAGGGGAGAATGTTAGAATCTTAAGTTTTGATGAAGACTAAAATATGAAAGAACTAGTTGATCACATAGGAAGAATTAGGATAAAGTGAATCCTAAGTTAAGTCACAACCGGATGCAAAATTACTTCCGGATGGATTAGAACTAGCGCTCGAGGATGGAATACACATCCCATAGCGGAAGCAAGTGAGACACTAAGTCAGAACCTAGTCTAAGCTGTTAGAGTATTGAACCTTGATGAAGACTAAGTTAGGACACAACCGGATGCAAAATCGCTTCCGGAAGACTTAGAGTAAAATTACTTGACTAACGCTCACGGATGAACAATACGTCCCACAACGGAAGTCAATAACATGCTAAGTCAGAACAGAGTCCAAGTAAGATTGCTTCCCATAGCAAACACACTTCCCACAACATGTATAGTTCTTACTGCACTTGATTATATATATACTACTCTGTTGGACTAACAATTATGTGCAGAACTTAGTTTTACTTCCGGATGCAAATACTCTTGGCACTGGGATTCTGAGACTTACACTTGCAAAGCAAGATTGCCGCTTCCGGATGCACGATGCTCGTCCGTCAGCAAGAGTACAAGAGACAAAACGTACATATGCCCAGAAGTCAGAATGCTTTTGTCAGAGCAGAGTTGTCAGAGTTGCTTTTCAGAGATAAAGCAAGTCAACCCTGCTGAGCATTAATGGAGCATTAATGGAGCCAACGGTAACAAGGGATAAACGGATATATTCAAACGGCTTTCCTACCTACCAAGCATGAGGAGTATGAGAGATGCTATATAAGGAATTACTTCATCATTTATGAAGAACCGAACATAATTCTGCAAAAATCATTCAAGCATTCAAAGCTCATACTACCCAGAAAACAAGAGAGCACTTATTGCATTGAGAGTTATTTATTACTCATCTTGTACTCTTTGTATTTAAGTCTCTTTAGTTGTTGAGAGCATTGATTGTACTTAAGTGAGTAACATTATTTATTCTTTGAGAGAACTAAGTAGAAAATCCTTTGATTAAAAGGTTGAACCCTTACAAGTAGTAAGGGGGAGCGAGTCAGGTTGTAAGGTTGTAAGTGAGCCCGAAAAACTTGTGGTTGTAAAAGGTTGCAGGTGAACCCGTTGTAAAACCTGTGGTTTAGTGGAACTCAATCTGGGTGATTGAGAATTGGACGTAGATTAAGAGTTGGACCGAACCAGTATAAAAGTTTTGTGTGATTTAATTTTCTAATATTTATTTGGTAGCACAATTCACCCCCCCCTCTTGTGCATCTTCACTTTCAATATTTTCAGGCGGCAGAAGAACAAGTTCGACGGCGCACGGGAAGACAGAGACCCGCCGCCACTGATCTCTGGATTTGAGATCTTTGAGCAAGTGCAAGACGTTGAATGTGAATTTGGGAAGGAAGCCTCGCCAGCTGGTGAAGAAGCCCCTAGCAGCAAGAGAGCCCGTGGTAGGAGGTCTCAGGGGTCAATGTCTCGTAGGACAATTACGCGTAAATCGGGCCCAACGCCTCAATGGAAGAAGAAAAGCATATTCTTTCAGTTGCCTTACTGGAGGCATAACTATATTCGTCACTATTTGGATGTGATGCATATTGAAAAAAATGTGGGCGAGAATATTTTGTACACCATTTTGAATGAACCAGGGAAGTCAAAGGATCATCTGGGAGCGAGGAAAGATTTAAAGGAGATGGGAATACGTCAAGACGCATGGCCCAACAAGGACGATTGGTTTGCACCGGCTAGATTTGCTATGACTAAAAAGAATAAGGAGATATTTCTCACCACGCTCAAAGGCATAAAGGTCCCCGATGGATTTTCAAGTAATATCTCGAGGTGCGTTGACCTGAATAACAGCAAAATCTTGGGCTTGAAAAGTCATGACTATCACGTCTTGCTCTAGCAATTTCTTCCTCTAGCTGTCAAACACACGCTGCCCGAAGATGTGTCTATGTTCTTGGCTGACCTCAGCTTCATACTTAAACAGATTTGTGCAAAGGTGTTGGACAGAGAAGAGCTTGATGAACTACAGAACAAAGTTGTTATGACTCTCTGTCACATGGAGATGATATTCCCTCCATCCTTCTTCACTTCACATGTTCATCTTATTGTTCATCTCATTCATGAAGCAAAGATGGGTAGGCCTGTGCATTATCGTTGGATGTATCCCATTGAAAGGTGACGAGATATCATTTTATTCTATTAAATGATGATATATAATTAATTATAGTAATTGCATGTGACAATTTATTTTTTCCGATACAGGTACTTAGGTAAAATGAAATCCTTCGGGAACACAGCTGCGGCAGAGGGATGCATAGCAGAGTGTTATGTTGGGGACGAGGCTGTTACATTTGTCGGGCGTTATTATGAAGGCACACAAAGTGAGGGACCTCGACGTGTGGATGATGTCCCAGATTCCGTCCTAACAAGTTCTAACTCACTATTTCCCATGATCGGCAAGCCATCAGGAGCGAGTGAGATCCATTATCTCAGCCGCACGGAGTTGTTCCAGGCACAAAGACATGTCCTCACGAACTGCTCTGTCGTGGACTCTTATCGCGAGAAAGAATAGTAAGATTATGATTTGATATATGTAGATATATTGTTATTTATATGATATGAACATATCGTATTTCTCTATTTCATTCACAGGGATTTTCGAAGACTAGTAAAGAGAGACCATCAAGGACGACAGGGAGTCACAAAAGCTATGATTGATAAGTTGGTCCACAGTGGATTCGTTGATTGGTTTAGGGTGAGAATGCGCAGCGATCCAAATCTACCGCCGTTGTTAATCAATCTTGCAATGGGCCCCCTCGAACATGTGCTGAGATACACAACGTACAATGTCAATGGCTTCCACTTCCGCACTGTTGCACGGGATGGGTCTCGTTCAACCCAAAATTCTGGTGTGTTTGGGTCATTTGGAACGAGGAGTTATTCCACCTCAAATGACCCTCAAATGCGTTTAGGAGCGGTTGAATATTACGAAAGTTAGTGGAAATAATTGTTTTGAATTACAAGGGTGAATTTTTCGTTCCACTTTTCAAGTGCGATTGGGCAGATACTAGGGGAAAACGCGGCAAGAGGTTGGACTCTCTCGGAATCACATCTGTAAATTTCTCCCGACTCATCCACACTGGAGAATCGCTTGAAGACGAACCGTATATTACAGCCGACGAAGCTCAGCAGGTTTACTATGTTCTGGACCCTACAAGTAAAGATTGGTACATGGTAATGCATGTGAAGCCCCGTGATTTGTACGACATGGGGGATGAAAATTTTGACGCAGCATTAGATACCACTCAACTTGTTGCACCCCCTGATTTTAAATGTTTCATTTCACAAGGAGACGAACAGATACCTACGGTTAGGGACGTTGAGGAAGGCGATGAATAGGAATAATGTACTTTAATTTACGTTATGATAACGTCATGTATTTCAATTTGTAATATAAATTTAAATATAATTTAATATCCATACAAAATACATATTTCGTCTACATAATAAAATTACAAATGCTACAAATTAAAATTAAATTAAATCTAATCCTACTAATCGTCCGACGATGATGACGTTGGAAGGCCTTGGCGTCGGCGTCAGCGTCTCTCTCTGCGGCGCTCGCGTTCTCTCTCCTACTCCCTCCGACCTCCGCTAACAAGTCGGCAACAGCTGCTTGCGACTGCTACGCCGCCTGCTCCTGCTCAGCCAAGGTACGCTCCCGCTCAGCGATCCTGCGCTCCTGCTCCGCGAGTCTGCGCTCCTGCTCTCGCAGCCTCTCCTAAAGGTGCGCTCTGACTCGAACCCGATACGTCGTCGTGGTCGTACGTGCTTCGGCCAGCGAACTGCGAGGGGCGGGCGAGTTGAGTAGGCGTCGCTCCAAATCTGAGGCCTCTAACGCGACCCGAATGGTCACGCCTCCCTAACTCCTCGCGGAGGACAACTACCTCATCTAAAGGATCAACGCTCTCATCCTGAGCCTCCGCTGATGCACGCGATGCCGCAAGCCGCTCGGCTGCCCGCTCAGCTGCAGCATTAATCCCAACAATCTCCTCTGCAGCTCTCTGGGTGACAGGAGTGCCATCCGCGTGCGAGTACACTTGCAGGAGGAAGTCTCGATATATGTTTGTCTCTATCCCTTTCGCGACAGCATCCTCCTGCTGAGAAGATAGTAAAATCAAAAAATTAGTTAATAAAGTAATATTATAAATAAAATAATATTATAAATAAATATTTACCATCTCATCATATAGAACCTCAAACGGTCTGCTGCCGCCGGTGTGGGTGACATCCTGACAAGCTCGGGCAACTATACCCCGCTCAGATCTAGCCATCCCCACGTCGGAATGCTTCCAATCCACATATCGCCGCCACTCGGTTGGGTCGACGCCCCCAGGAACGTCTGCCTTAATCTGCTCTTTCGTCCTCTAACCCTTTCTCCATCTGTCATTGAACCAGTCGTTCCTCTGCTCCTTCCAGGCGTTGCCAATCTTGGCTATCACATACTTCTTGAGGTCTTCACTGGCCCAAAAATGAGCCTATAATATAAACATTAAATATATTAAAATGTCATTAATTAAAAATAATACAAAGGAATCATAAAAAATAACATTTAAGTAATTCGTTGAATTACCTTAACTGCTTCCCACGCGGCCAACTTAAGGTGTTCAGGTACTAGCCTCCAATCAAGAGGGTCGATCGGGAACCGCTGGGTTTGTCGCCCAATGGTGATGCAGAAGCGGTTGAACAAGCAACCTGCGTCCTTGATTGGTTGCCCCGTCCTGGCGAAATGAATCAACTCCACCTTCTTGTTTGACGGCAAATGATGAACCATGTCAACAGACAGTCTCCTCGTCCTGACGTCCCCAGCAGTATCAATATTTTTAACAATACAATAAATGTAATAAAGATATAATAAAATAGACATTAAATAGGCTACTAAATAATAGCCATATATAATAATAATAATAGTAATAATTATAAAAGTATACAATAAAAGTAAACATTAATTAAATATATAATCAATAAACTATATACTTTACTTTATTTAACACATATATAATCAAAATGCTACTTACTTCTGACTGTCACCAAACGACCGCTGCTTAACGACCTCCTCTCTGTCGAAGCTGTACTACAGGCTGCACTGGAGCATCTGCGGCTCCTCCCCCGCCCTCACCGCCCCCACCTCCCTCTTCCTCCTCATCATCATCATGTCTATCCTCTTGAGGCTCCTCCGGCCTCTCCGTTTCCTCTCCCGTGACTAACCTCCCATCATCAGTGTAGTCCATCTGCAACAATATTTCTTCTAAAAGATCGCTACTAATAGCAGGCACCCTTAAACCGCCGGTGCCGGGAATCACGATCTCTTCCTCCCCATGCTCAATCTGTGCACCATGTGCAAGAGGTACATCATCATCAAATACATTCGAACCAAAAGTATACGCCAACCTGTTCGGCCAATGCGCGTCCTTTTCTGTCTCTCGACGCTACTCCTCTTCGCTTGCACTGACTACACGCTTCCCCAGATCAGTCATGTCAGAAAGGCAAATATATATATGATTTTTCTGTAGGCTCTACAGTTTTCGTGTTTGCGAGGAAAATGGGAGCGGCGAAAGGTTTATATATAGTTGAATCTGCGCAGCGTGGGGGCGGTTTAATGAACGCATTTAAATGCGCAGCGTGGGAGCGGTTGACTGCTCCCACGCTCATTTAATGAGCGCATTTAAATGCGTCGCGTGGGAGCGGTCGACCGCTCCCACGCTCATTTAATGCGCACATTAAAATGCGCAGAACCGCTCCCACGCTCATTTTTGTTTTTTTTTGTTTTTGTGGGCGCGGTTGACCGCTCCCACGTGCATTTATGATTTTAATTTTTTTTGTTTTTTTGGGGCGGTGCTGCGCACAGTATTCGGCGCCACGTGGGAGCGGGTGACCGCTCCTAGGAGCATTTATTTTTTTTTTGTTTTATTTTTGTGGGGGCGATCATGTTTATTTATTTTTTATTTTTTTTATTTTCGTTGGGGCGGTTACCCGCCCCACCGTTAAGCAAATGCCTTTTTTGTTTTTTCCCCTTGTTTTTACGTCCCGGCGGCTCTGTGCCCGCGGCCACGCAAGAAAGAAAAACAAAAAAACCATTTGCCTCGCACCGCGGCTTCGGATGCTGGTCACTGCCGGAACGCAGATCCTCGGGGGCGGTTTTCAACCTTCTGCGGGGACACGTGCGCCGCTAATCGTCGTTTCTTTTGTAGTATAGTTACCTGGTAATTCGCACCAATCTCACAACAGCTTAGTTTTCCCCTCTTGCTAAAGTATCCTTGAATATACCTGGTAACAGCCTAATTGCAGAAATCTGGGCTATCCTGTCGGGATTGAAATTGTGTTGGAACTGGGGAGTTCGTAAACTTTAAATTGAATCTGATGCGGCTGAAGCTATTGAGCTTATTAAAGAAATTGATGTTTGTTTCTCTCCATGTATGAATTTGCTTTTAGAAATCAGGGATTTATTGGCGCAGGACTGGGAAGTTGAGCTGCTGAATATTCCTAGGAGTGCAAACAAAGTTGCTGATTTTCTGGCTAAAGACTCCCTTAGCTTATCTACTGGTTTTTATATTGTAATGTCTCCTTCAATAGAATTAGCATGTCTAGTTGAGAAGGATTGTAATAAGCCTACTGATGTAGGCTAGTAGCTTTTTAAGGGTTTCCCTTCTTTTATTATCCAAAAAAAAGAGACATAAGGAAAAAGACAAAAAAAGTACTGTTAAATGAATAGTAAAAAATTTCATTGCCTTTATATATATATATATATATATATATATATATATATATATATATATATATATGATTAAGTGTGATTGTATTTTTCCCCTATTTCTTCAAGCAATGTAATATTTCTTTGTAAATATTTTCTTGCCAAGTTTGATGACAGAGTTTTACGAGTGAAATGAAAACAATACAAGAATAGAAGAAATTTTTCGATTAACATGACATGAACACTATTATAATGCAAGAGGAATCCCCATAATGTGTATGGATCAAATCATGAAGTGATGGAATCCTTTACATGGGCTCTCAACTTGGGAGGAAAACGACAGTCTCTAAGGGTTCATAAGAATAAGGTAAATAAAAAATGTGGACATTGTTTTTGGGCATAATTTTTCCTTTTTTTCTCTCCTCCAAACTAGAAAAAACTTTTAGCAACAATTTTGATGCTGTCAATTCAAGGAATGGGAAAAATAATAACTTGTTTATCCATTTTCTACTAATAATTCAAGTGTTTCATCAATATCAGTGTACGGGATCCTTCTGTAATAGTTTTGATTCCATGCAAATTCAGAAATCTCCTCTGAATGAGTCCATATTCTTCGTCTACAATGCAATATTAAACCATCTAACATATCATATATGTACAAGGCTTGAGGGTGATCCCTATCTTCAACTGTGAACACATTAGATTTTCCATTCACTTGAACAATGCTTTGCCCTGGAGATTTTTTCACGTTAAAATCCTTCATCTTCCTCCTCACATCTGCAACTCCATCCCAAATTCCAGCAGAAGCATATGAGTTCGCCATCTCCACATAAGGCACAACAACATGAGCATCCACTTTGCAGAGCTGTTCAAATGCATACTTCGCCATTTCCACAGTTTTGTCAGTCAAGTTATAAAAAAGTTGTCGAGCTTCATCGATACTTCCACATTTGGCATACATATCAATCAGAGCGTTAAAAACTACAACATGATCTTTCAACCCCTTGGCAATGGAATATGAGTGAAGCCAGTTTCCGAGCTCGAGAGAGCCCATTTGGCCACATCCTGAGATCAAAGCAAGCACAGTGACAAGATCAGGTTTTTCACTAGTTGCTTCCATTTTATTGAACAAGGCCAATCCTTCATCCATATATTCTCTCTCAATATAACCATTGATCATAGCAGTCCATGAAACACAAGTTTGGTAAGACGTGACATCAAACAAAAATCTTGCAGAATAAATATCTCCACACTTGGAATACATAGATATAAGAGTGTTAACTATACATATGTCAGAATTACAGCCTAACAGAACTCCATGGGAATGAATCATCATACCTTGAAATAGAGATTTCGGTTGCACAAATGATGAAAGAGGATTGAGAATGGTGCTAATATCTGGGGAAAACCCACCATCTAGCATCTCTCTGTAACAACAAATAGCCTGATCATGCTTTTCAAAATTTGAATATGCTGCAATCATGGCATTCCAGGAGACAACGGACCTTAGACCAACATCAATGTCATCGAACATTGTCTCTGCCGATACCAAGTCATTGTTAGAATCTTAAGTTTTGATGAAGACTAAAATATGAAAGAACTTAGAAAGTAATAGGAAAACCTAGAACCCTAAGTTGAAGTGCAACCGGATGAGAACTTACTTCCGGATAGACTAGGACTGGCGCTCGCTGACAAATAGTTCATCCCCCAGCGAGAGCAAGTAATTCACTAAGGAAGTAACTTAGTCCATGAGAAATAGATAAACAAAAATCTTTAGACTAAGCTAAGAGTCAACAGGAAGTGAATTTGCTTCCTGATAGATTTCTACTGACGCTGGCTGATAGAAGAGATATAACCCTAAGCGTCAGTGTATAAGCATCGACGAGTGAATTTGCTTCCTAATAGATTTCTACTGGCGCTGGCTCATAGAAGAGATATAACCCCAAGCGTCAGTGAATAAGCCTCGTCAAGTAGAATCACTTCCTGATAAACTTTCACTAGCGCAGACTGATAGAACACGATAACACTAAGCGTCAGTGAATATAAGCAACATCCAGTAGAAGTGCTTCCGATAGCTTAGTGACTAGCGCTGGCTGTTGAGATGACTTAACACTGAGAGAGAGTAAGTAATCCTTCATCCAGTGAATTTGCTTCCGGATGAAAGAGTACTTCCTGATATAAGGAACTTACCACTTAGGCAAAGAACACTCCCACTGCATGTGACTATATGTTCATATTGATAAACTAACACTCAGTGCAGCACACTCAGTAGAATTGCTTCAGGATGAGAATCTGCTTCCGCAAGCAATCAGAATGTCAGATGTTGCAGTGTCAGAATGCTTATGTCAGAGCAGAGGTGTCAGGACTACTTTTCAGAGATAAAGCAAGTCAACCCTGCTAAGCATTAATGAAGATGTACTTCTCAACGGTAACATGGGATTAACGGCTATATTCAAACGGACATATTCAACCTGCCGCCCAAGCTTTGAAGCCGAGTATAAAAAGGAACATCTACAATCAAAAGAAGAGAGAGAACTGAGCATATTATCTGATATATCATATTCTTCGTTCTTCACATCTTCTACTACTCTCAGATTTAGATTTGTAATATCATTAGAGAGTGAGTCTATTGTACTTAAGTGAGTAACATCATCTACTCTTAGAGAGAGTCATTTGAGCTTAAGTGTTTATCACAATCAGTTCATAGAGTGAACATAATTGTTATCTTACATTTGTAAGGGGGAGCATTTAGAGTTTGTCTAAATCTCCATAGGTTGCAAGTTAGCCCGCAAAACTTGTGGTTGTAAAGGTTTGCAGGTGAACCCGTTGTAAAACCTGTGGGTTGTTAGGTGAACCCGTGCTCGTAAAACCTAAAGTGTAAAGGCTTCTCTTGTGCCCGGTTTAAACAAGAATAGTGGATTGGAAATCTCAGGTGGAGCCTGGGGACTGGATGTAGGTCTGGGTGACCGAACCAGGATAAATTTGCTTGTGCATATTTTGCTTATTTAAAACTCACACCAAGCACCACACCACTACATACTCACTTGTGCTTGACATGATCTATCGTCACTATCATCAAGCACAAGGAGTATAACTTTAAAAAGGAAGAAAGTTTTAAGATTTATTCTACCACCCAATTCACCCCCCCCTCTTGGGTGACAGCCACGCATTTCATTTGGTATCAGAGCAAGGTCACTTGTTTAAAGTATCCAACGATCTCAAGTGCAAAGACCTAGGCTGACTTGGGTTACAAAATGTGTTTTGAAGGTTTTGACCATACTATCCCACCCGTGTTAGAAAATGCTGATTTTTACATATGGAAGGGAAGGATGAAAAGTTTTATACTGTCCACGGATTTCAAAATGTGGGATGTCTTTGAAAAGGACTCTGATTTCAAACCAAAAGTAAATTGGACAGAAGAGGAGAAAAGTTTATTTTACTTAAACCTTAGAGCAATGCAAATTTTGCATAAAAGTTTATCTGACATTGATTACCAGAAAATTAAACATTGCTCTAGGGCTATAGATATTTGGAACACTCTTGATACTATATATGCTTCTAACCAATTTCTTGAAGTTAAGGATGTCCAAAGCTCACTATGTGCTCCCTGTGAATTCACCTTTGATGAGCTACTGGATGGTGATGTAGTGGAAGCTAGTATCAGTAAAGAGAGTGTGGATCTCCGCCTAGAAGATTCAGAAGCTGAAGAAAATGAGGTACCTAAACTTAAAACTTCTGAATTGCAAGATATGTATAATGAGTTACATAATGAATTCTGTAAACTTGCAAAAGAAGTTCTAGGCTTAAGAAAAAGGAATAGGGAACTTGAGAAACTTATTCCCTCTTCTACAACCAAGGAGTCCAAAGTCCCACTCATAAAAGAAGATTTTTCAAAAGACCCTGAGATTTCAAAAGTTAATAAACATAGAGTCTTTGAAAAGAAAACTGACCACCATAATAGTGATAAGAAATCTGATTCTGAACATCATCCCATTATCTGTCATTATTGTGGTAGAACTGGTCACATTTCTCACACATGCAATTTTAAGAGAAATCTATCTGTGAGAAATAAATATATATGGATTCCCAAAGGACAAATAAGGTCCAGCGCTAACCATGTAGGACCCAAGTACAAATGGGTACCAAAACTCCCCTCTAGTGCCTTACTTGTGCAGGAAAGATCAAGAGTTTCTCTTGTTCCAAAAAGGAGAACTCGTGGTGATGTCGCTGCTGCAACTACCTGGTTCAATCATAAGAAGCAGTGCGCTACCACAAGGAACAAATGTTAGAATCTTAAGTTTTGATGGTGACTTAGGTATGATATGGTCTAGTACTTAAAAGAACATAATTAACACTTAGGAAGGATTAGATGACATGGTTAGAACCCTGAGTTAGATCACTTGTGAATGCAAGATCATTTCCGGAAGTATTAGCACTAGAGTCACAACCGGATGCAGATTCACTTCCGAATGAATCAAGACTAGCGCTCACGGATGCGGAATCACTTCCGGATAGACTAGGACTCGCGCACGCGGATAAATGTGTCATCCCCCAGCGGCAGCGAGTAACTCACTAGGGATTTAACTTAGTCCATGAACATTAGGTACACAAACCTTAAGACTAAGCTATGACTCAACCGGAAGTGAGTTTACTTCCTGTTAGACTTAGACTGGCGCAGAGCGATGGAATAGATCTCACCCCAAGCGTCAGTGAGTCTACTTCGCCAAGTGAAAGCACTTCCTGTTAGATTTAGACTGGCGCAGACTGATAGAATAGAATGACCCCAAGCGTCAATGAATCAGCCTCGTCAAGTAAAATTGCTTCCTGATAGATTTAGACTGACGCAGGCTGACAGAATAGATATATCCCCAAGCGTCAGTGAATTAGCCTCGTCAAGTGGAATCACTTCCTGATAAACTTTCACTAGCGCAGACTGATAGAACACGATAACACTAAGCGTCAGTGAATGTAAGCAACATCCAGTAGAAGTGCTTCCGATAGCTTAGTGACTAGCGCTGGCTGTTGAAGTGACCTAACACTGAGCGAGAGTGAGCAATAGTAAACAAAATCCTACATCTAGTGGATTCACTTCCGGATGGAGAAGTGCTTCCGGATACATCCTAGACTAAGTAAACTCCCACTTCATGTGATTGTGTGTTGACTTAATATACATAGCATGAATGACACACTGAGTCACTTAGGAAGACTTAGAGTAAACTAACGAGACTTAAGCTGACTATTGGAATAGAGATCCCTTAGAGTCAGTAGACATTACACTAAGTCAGAACATAGTCTAAGTAAGACTACTTCCCATAGCAAACTTCCCACAACATGTGTAGTTTTACTATATCTGATTATATAAATTGCTATGTTGGACTAACCAGTATGTGCAGAACTTAGTTACACTTGCGGATGCAAATGAGCTTCCGGATGGAAAGACTCTTGGCATTGGATTTCAGAGACTAACCCTTGCAGAGCAAGATTGCCACTTCCGGATGAACGATGATCATCCGTCAGCAAGAGTACAAGAGTGAACGTCACATACTCAGAAGACAGAATGCTTTTAACAGAGCAGAGGTGTCAGGACTACTTTTCAGAGATAAAGCAAGTCAACCCTGCTGAAGCATTTAAGAAGATGTTCCTTCCAACGGTAACAAGAGGATAACAGACATATTCAAACAACATTGTTACCTACCAAGCATGAGGAGTATGAGAACATAATCTGAAGATTCACTCAAGGTGTCAAAGCTCATACTGCCCACAAGAGTCAGAGTCCATAAGAGAGCTTCTGATAGCAAGAGAGGATCCAATAGCAAAGCACTCTTATCATTCATGGACAAGTGCTTGGAAGACAAAGTTCCTCTATGTGATAGCAAGCAAAATGTTAGAGTCCACGAGCTTCAGATAGCAAGAGAGCTTCCGATAGTGAGTCTCTTAACATCCTGGACTTATGCTTGAGGAACGAAGTCCTCTCTGACAGCAAGCAAGAGTCGGACCGTACAAAGTGTTCAGATGTCAGAACGACTTTTGTCAGAATAGTATTGTCAGAACAGTGTTGACAGAACAGCATGGTCAGAGCACCTTTTCAGATAAAGCAAAGTCAACCCTGCTGTGCATTAATGAGGACAACGTAAACAAGGCCCCAACGTCTATAATCAAACGATCTTATTGCCTCTCCAACGGCTAGATATTCAGAGACTGGTATAAAAGGGATGTTCTTCATTTCTGAAGGGTGGGCTTGAAAAAGTGAGAGAGAACAGGGCTATTATCTGAAAAACACTATTCTACATTCCTCTCATCTTCTACTCTCGGACTTTGATATGTAATATTCTTAGAGAGTGATTCATTTGTACTTAAGTGAGTAACATCATCCACTCTTTGAGAGAGTTAGTTTTGAGCTTAAGTGTTTAACACAATCAGTTCATAGAGTGAACATAATTGTAATCTTACATTTTGTAAGGGGGAGCATTTAGAAGTTTTCTAAATCTCCATAGGTTGCAAGTTAGCCCGTAAAACTTGCGTTTGTAAGGTTTGCAGGTGAACCCGTTGTAAAACCTGTGGGTTGTTAGGTGAACCCGTACTCGTAAAACCTAAAGTGTAAAGGCTTCTCTTGTGCCCGGTTTAAACAAGAATAGTGGATTGGAAATCTCAGGTGTAGCCTGGGGACTGGATGTAGGTCTGGGTGACCGAACCAGGATAAATTTATGTGTGCATATACTTATACTTGATCATTCTATTTTGCATCACATAGCATACTGACTTGTGCATAGCATTATTTATTATCATCATCACCGAGCACAGGCAGTCTTTCGAAAAGAGTTTAAGTTTTTATTCCCTCACCCAATTCACCCCCCCCTCTTGGGTGACAGCCACGAATTTCATTTGGTATCAGAGCAGGTCACTTGTTTAAAGGATCCAACGATCTCAAGTGTAAAGACCTTGGCTGATTTGGGTTAAAATGTTTTCCAAAGGCTTTGATCATACCATTCCACCTGTGTTAGAAAATATTGATTTTTGTTGGTGGAAAGCAAGAATGGAAAGTTTTATACAATCCACTAGTTTGAAAATGTGGGATATTTTTGAAAATGATTTTGATTTCAAACCTAGAGGAAACTGGACTGAAAAGGAGAAAAATTTGTTTTCCTTAAATATTAGAGCAATGCAAATTTTATACAAAGGCTTAACTGAAAATGATTTCCAGAAAATCAAACATTGCTCTAGTGCTAAAGACATTTGGAATACTCTTGATGTGATATATGCTTCTAACCCATCTCTTGAAAGCACAGCTGTCCAAAGCTCAACTCGTGCTCGTTATGGATCATCTACTGATGAGCTTCTGGAAGCTGATATTGAGGAAGCAGGCTTCAGTGAGGAGAGTATCCATTTCTGCCTAGAAGATTCAGAAAGTGAGGTATCTGGATCTGAACTTGAACTTTCTAAATTGCAAGATGCATACAATGAGTTATATACCGAATATTGTAAACTTGCAAAAGAACTTCTAGGCTTAAAAGAAAAAGATAGGAAACTTGCAAAAACTAATTTCTTCTTCTACGTCCAAAGTTTCCAAGGTTTCTTTTAAAGAATTAGTGGTTCCGATAGTTAGCCCACGATCGGCAGGGAAAACTTCAACATGTCTTGAAAAATGTTTTGATTGTAAACACTTGTTGAAGGAAAAAGAAGAGCTTTCAAAAGAAACTGAGATTTCAAAGGAACAAAAAGCTTTTCTAAAGAAAACTAATCATGATAATGATAGAAAACCCCATTTTGATCATCATTCCATTATCTGTCATTATTGTGGTAGATTAGGACATATTTCTCACACATGCAGTCTTAGAAGAAATCTAAATGTGAGAAATAAATTTGTATGGATTCCTAAAGGACAAGTAAGGTCCAGTGCTAACCAAGTAGGACCCAAGTACAAATGGGTACCAAAACATCCTCCTAGTGCCTTACTTGTGCAGGAAAGATCAAGAGTTTCTCTTACCCCAAAGGAGAGAACTCGTGGCGATGCAACTGCTGAAAACCCCTGGTACAATCATAAGAAGCAATCTGCAACCACCAGGAACAATGGTTCTGTCTCAAGGATGAGCTATCACAAAGTTCCATTCAACTATCCTGAGAAGAACAAGAGAGAGTGGACTCCTCGATCAACATTGAAAAGGCACTTGAATCTTAACTCTCAGAAGAAAGTGCTTCGAACCAAGGATAAGTATAGAAGATCTTCTTGGGAAAGGCAATTCCGAGGTTCAGCAAGACTCAGGACTTTATCTCATCTGAACAATCAGTCAAGTCTTGATAAGCATTTGTCACGCATAGATGGTGATATCATTCCTACCTTCCTCTTTACTCGAACAATCACTTGGGTAGTAAATGCATGATGGGCTTAACAGTTTTACTCATATATGCTTAGCGAATCTTTTAAGGGCGTCTTTCATGAAAGAAAATAGTTTATGCATTCACCTTGATTTTTGAAAGATCCTTTTGATATACAAACTTTCAAAACAAATTCTGATCTTCTTTAAATCTACATGACAACCATACCTCATGATAGCACTCAAAAGTTATTTCTGATTTTCCATTTCATGTGGTATCTCTTGCATCAAGCTTTTCAATGCATAAGCAGCTATGGTTTCGAGAACAATACATCCCTCTTAATTACATCTTTAAGTTCTCAATCTACTAATGATCTCAGTTCAAGTTTGTGGTTTAAGAATGTTGACACAGATTATTGAAGCTTGAACAATGAATATAACCAAGAGAGAATGACAACGAAAATGTCTCTTATCAAGATGTGTGGAATGGCTATACCAACCCTGAGAAACTCTCGCCAATACACATGAGCATTTCTATCCCTTACATATTCTGTTGTGAAATTAAATGGATAGACTCTCTCTTGTCTGACATGCATTAGAAATCTTAGGAAATGCCTTGAATTGAACTCTGCTAAGATCTGTAAAACATGGCATAGAATCACAAGCATGCTATAATCTGTATTAATTTCAAGCTTGTTGATATCCTAAGAACAGTGAGATCACACTGAGCATATCTAGAAGAACTTGAGCAAAAATTCGGAAATTATTCTCGTAATCATATGCTGAAATTTGGTTGTTTTTGTAAACCGAATTTAGTCTTAAAATCAAACTATTCTGTGAGCATGAAAATTTCCAGTATTTCATTTTTGTGAGGATGAAGATTTTTCAAAATTTCATTATGTTAAAAATTCACATGTCTTCATGATCTAACATGAACATCCTTGAGGCATATTTATTGAACTATACTTGCTTATGAAACTCTGAAAGTATGCCACCTGTTTGATACTCTTTGTACTATAACATTGATATTTATCTATGAGAGTATAAATAGAGTTCATGTCTTGATAGTGAAACTATGTGAACGTATAGACAATTTCAAAATTAGTTTTCACATAATCATTGTTCATATTTTCTTAAACCAACTAGCAAGCATGATTTCTTAAAATTATTAACTTGTGGTGATTAACACAGATTGACTTGAATGTCCAGAGGATGGTCTCCAATGTTAAATCTTAAGTTCTTTCACTGACCATCAGAAAAGCACTTGTTTCCTCAAGCACATGAAGGCCCAATCATCAAGTTTGAGCAAGGATGCTTTCGCAACAATCAGCGCTTTCGATAGCAGGCCAACTATTGAACCATGGGAAGAGTAGAGTGACTGCCCAGTCATGTCTGCTTTTGGTTGTAGCTCAGCTTGCCGAAGCGAATCATCAAAGCACTTGCACTAGGGGTTTCCACTTGAGATAGCACATCTCTTGAAGATGTCAGGAAGCATGCTTATCTGCATATGATTAAGATTCATGAGTCTAATAGAGTCTGGAGATTCCTCATCTGTGGTAACATCTACACCTTACCATCTCTTATATATGATGCATACATGGCATTGGTAAGGGTGTCAATTTAGGATTTCTTTGCTCAATCTGCATTGACTTCAAAATCATTCACTGCTTTAGAAAATCATCCTAGCTCACACATCTGTATCCTTTATATGACACGCTGGAAAGTAAATTGATAACATACCTCTCTTATATGCTTCCTTTCTTGATTCAGTAATGATTAACCTTAATATAGAAGAGAAGTAAAGGACATTACTCGATAATGATCCCTTGAAAATAGAGAGTTGCATGCTGTCATAGATAATAAACTCTTGAGATGCTGTGATGCAATTATTTTGAAATTATTTTTGGCACTTTAAACTCACAAATTTCATTTGACTTGATTTCATTTTTCACATGGTATCACAAATTTCACTTGGCATTCAATCATTTCATTTGATATCACAAGTTCAAACTCACATATTTCATTTGATTTCATTTGGTATCACGAATTTAAAAATCACAAATTTTCAATTGATATCATAATCATCATTTTAAAAGCACCAAAATTATTTTGATATCATGTTAATCATTTCAAGAAGGTCAAAATTACTTTTGATGTCTTTTATATTTAAAAAGGAACTTTCACCTTCAAAAAGAGAACTGTTTTTGTATGTTTTGATCTAGACTTAATTCTTGCAAAACATGTTCTGTTATCTTGCATAATGGTTAGGGAGAGTAAACACACTTAGAATACTGAATCAATATTTTCTTCCTTCTGTCTCACACTGTTTAGTTATCCTACATAATATTTAGGAAGAATAGGGAGAAATATTAGGTAGAAAGCCCATTCCTAGGAGAACGATAGAAGTATCCCCATCCCTAAGGCTAGCTTGCACTTGTTGAATTTTGATGAAGCCAAAAGGGGGAGAGAAATGAGACACGAGATGTCTAGAGATGAGACATGAGATGTCTAGAGCTGAAAGATAAGATATCTGGGGAGAGAACTGGGAATGAAATATAGCTCTGGAAATGATCTAAGTTTAATTATGTTCTCTAGTCATCTATGGGTTTGTCATCATCAAAAAGGGGGAGAATGTTAGAATCTTAAGTTTTGATGGTGACTTAGGTATGATATGGTCTAGTACTTAAAAGAACATAATTAACACTTAGGAAGGATTAGATGACATGGTTAGAACCCTGAGTTAGATCACTTGTGAATGCAAGATCATTTCCGGAAGTATTAGCACTAGAGTCACAACCGGATGCAGATTCACTTCCGAATGAATCAAGACTAGCGCTCACGGATGCGGAATCACTTCCGGATAGACTAGGACTCGCGCACGCGGATAAATGTGTCATCCCCCAGCGGCAGCGAGTAACTCACTAGGGATTTAACTTAGTCCATGAACATTAGGTACACAAACCTTAAGACTAAGCTATGACTCAACCGGAAGTGAGTTTACTTCCTGTTAGACTTAGACTGGCGCAGAGCGATGGAATAGATCTCACCCCAAGCGTCAGTGAGTCTACTTCGCCAAGTGAAAGCACTTCCTGTTAGATTTAGACTGGCGCAGACTGATAGAATAGAATGACCCCAAGCGTCAATGAATCAGCCTCGTCAAGTAAAATTGCTTCCTGATAGATTTAGACTGACGCAGGCTGACAGAATAGATATATCCCCAAGCGTCAGTGAATTAGCCTCGTCAAGTGGAATCACTTCCTGATAAACTTTCACTAGCGCAGACTGATAGAACACGATAACACTAAGCGTCAGTGAATGTAAGCAACGTCCAGTAGAAGTGCTTCCGATAGCTTAGTGACTAGCGCTGGCTGTTGAAGTGACCTAACACTGAGCGAGAGTGAGCAATAGTAAACAAAATCCTACATCTAGTGGATTCACTTCCGGATGGAGAAGTGCTTCCGGATACATCCTAGACTAAGTAAACTCCCACTTCATGTGATTGTGTGTTGACTTAATATACATAGCATGAATGACACACTGAGTCACTTAGGAAGACTTAGAGTAAACTAACGAGACTTAAGCTGACTATTGGAATAGAGATCCCTTAGAGTCAGTAGACATTACACTAAGTCAGAACATAGTCTAAGTAAGACTACTTCCCATAGCAAACTTCCCACAACATGTGTAGTTTTACTATATCTGATTATATAAATTGCTATGTTGGACTAACCAGTATGTGCAGAACTTAGTTACACTTGCGGATGCAAATGAGCTTCCGGATGGAAAGACTCTTGGCATTGGATTTCAGAGACTAACCCTTGCAGAGCAAGATTGCCACTTCCGGATGAACGATGATCATCCGTCAGCAAGAGTACAAGAGTGAACGTCACATACTCAGAAGACAGAATGCTTTTAACAGAGCAGAGGTGTCAGGACTACTTTTCAGAGATAAAGCAAGTCAACCCTGCTGAAGCATTTAAGAAGATGTTCCTTCCAACGGTAACAAGAGGATAACAGACATATTCAAACAACATTGTTACCTACCAAGCATGAGGAGTATGAGAACATAATCTGAAGATTCACTCAAGGTGTCAAAGCTCATACTGCCCACAAGAGTCAGAGTCCATAAGAGAGCTTCTGATAGCAAGAGAGGATCCAATAGCAAAGCACTCTTATCATTCATGGACAAGTGCTTGGAAGACAAAGTTCCTCTATGTGATAGCAAGCAAAATGTTAGAGTCCACGAGCTTCAGATAGCAAGAGAGCTTCCGATAGTGAGTCTCTTAACATCCTGGACTTATGCTTGAGGAACGAAGTCCTCTCTGACAGCAAGCAAGAGTCGGACCGTACAAAGTGTTCAGATGTCAGAACGACTTTTGTCAGAATAGTATTGTCAGAACAGTGTTGACAGAACAGCATGGTCAGAGCACCTTTTCAGATAAAGCAAAGTCAACCCTGCTGTGCATTAATGAGGACAACGTAAACAAGGCCCCAACGTCTATAATCAAACGATCTTATTGCCTCTCCAACGGCTAGATATTCAGAGACTGGTATAAAAGGGATGTTCTTCATTTCTGAAGGGTGGGCTTGAAAAAGTGAGAGAGAACAGGGCTATTATCTGAAAAACACTATTCTACATTCCTCTCATCTTCTACTCTCGGACTTTGATATGTAATATTCTTAGAGAGTGATTCATTTGTACTTAAGTGAGTAACATCATCCACTCTTTGAGAGAGTTAGTTTTGAGCTTAAGTGTTTAACACAATCAGTTCATAGAGTGAACATAATTGTAATCTTACATTTTGTAAGGGGGAGCATTTAGAAGTTTTCTAAATCTCCATAGGTTGCAAGTTAGCCCGTAAAACTTGCGTTTGTAAGGTTTGCAGGTGAACCCGTTGTAAAACCTGTGGGTTGTTAGGTGAACCCGTACTCGTAAAACCTAAAGTGTAAAGGCTTCTCTTGTGCCCGGTTTAAACAAGAATAGTGGATTGGAAATCTCAGGTGTAGCCTGGGGACTGGATGTAGGTCTGGGTGACCGAACCAGGATAAATTTATGTGTGCATATACTTATACTTGATCATTCTATTTTGCATCACATAGCATACTGACTTGTGCATAGCATTATTTATTATCATCATCACCGAGCACAAGCAGTCTTTCGAAAAGAGTTTAAGTTTTTATTCCCTCACCCAATTCACCCCCCCCTCTTGGGTGACAGCCACGAATTTCAACAAAGACCTTGTCTCAGGGATAAGCTATCACAGAGTTCCATTTAACTATCCTGAGAAGGACAAGAGAGAGAGGATGTCTCAACTCACATGGAGAAAACCTGCGAATCCTGTCTCTCCTAAGAAAGTGCTTCAGGCCAAGGATAAGTATAAAAGATCTCCTTGGGTAAGCAAGGAATCATTTAAGGTTGAAGCATGCAACAGTAAAATCTCCTACACAAATGTTAGATGGACATATTGAGATTTTACAACAAGCATCATAAGCATGAACATTATAGAGCTAATAAGAAAATCCACACAATGTTCATACTCTACATACAACCTATGACTATCTTTATCAGAAACCATGTATAACCATGTGCATACAGTCATAGTTGAATGGCAATGCTCTATTCATAATGAATAATCTTTAGGTACATGTGAATCATATATTTCCTATAAACTGACAAGTCAGATCCAAGTCTGGATACTGAAAAGAGAAAAAGGGACTATTTGATATATTGTAGGAAAGAAGACTGAAAGCAACAAGGAGGGAAAAAGAGAATTGACATTCATCACAATTCAAATGATGCTGAGTCATTCAATGGAAGATTTCTCTCTTGAAACTCCTTTTGGTCCTCAACGACAAGGATGATAATGGAGAAGAAAAATAACTCAACGTTGTTGCTTCTTCTCCTGACACTAATACTGAAGCAGTGAGGAAGTACAAAAAGGCAAAGCAAATTTAATGGGCTGAGAGCAGATGTGTGGCATAGAGTTGATACAACTCAAATGAAGTTTAAACATCTGTGCTTAATTGCTAAGACCTGCTAACTGTACTAACTTAGGCACCGAAGTGTCAATCCTTAGTTTTGCAGGTTCCCCACAATGTTAAATCTTAAGAGAGCACTTATCCAACAGAGAGCAAAACCACTTCCGGATGATCATCCACTGACGCTGGATGATTGCTCAAGGCAACCAAGAGCACTTGTCTAACAGCGAGCAAAGCTACTTCCGGATGACCTTTTACTGGCGCTGAGTGTTAAATCAAAGTGAGCGTGAGCGCCAGTGCCTGAACCAAAGGACACGTCACTTCAGAAACGTTTCAACTCTCCACAGAAACGATATGCCTTCTCTGCCATCATGAAGCGACAAGTGTCATCTGGTGTGTCGTTCCAACTTAAATTTTTACGTTACCAAATGTGTGAAAATATGAAGCGACATGACCTTTTTGCCCTCCATTGTTGTTGCCTATAAATAGACGCCATTTTTTCACTTTCACTTTTCACTTGAAAATTTTTACCCACATATTCTCTCTGCATACATTCATACTCTTCATCTGTGTTCTTCATCTTCTTCATATTTTTCTTCACATTCATTTAAACCCCACACAAAAATGGCCGGATCTCATGAATCCATCCCTGTTACCAAGAAAGATAAGTCAAAACATTCGTCATCCAAGAAACACAAATCCAAATCTGGGAAAAAGCATCATGAACATTCTCGAAGATCTGGACAAAGTGATGAACACCATCGTGAAATTTCTGGGGAAACACCAGGACAACATGAGAACATTCAGGGTCAGCCTGAAACCTCTGGGAGAGTGGCTGAACAGGTTGTGGCTTCTGAACAAGAAAGGGAAGCCCAGAGAAAAGGCAAGAAGAAGAAGGTTCAATTTGCTGAGGAACCTTCTTCCAAGAGACAGAGGGTTGAGGAAGATGATCCCTCAGTGTATAACGAAGGGCCATTAGAGCCAGTGGCCGCCAAATTTGAGACTTCCACCCCTGTATTCAACCATGGGCTGTACCTGGATCTAGACAGAATTGATGATCTAGGGTTCCCACACTTGCGCCCCTTCCTCGAGCGATATATGCCATGGCTGAGCATCAACCAGAACTATAATGTCCACGTCCTGCGAGTGTTCTGTCAAACTCTCACGGGCAGGGCAAAATTCAGAAAGGTTGATGGTAAAGAACAGATCCACAAGCTCTCATTCACCGCCACAGTAAGGGGGAGATCCATCAGGTTCTCATGGCAGACGCTGAATGAAATGATGGGGATAACTGATGAGAGCATGAACGAGTGGATGTATCCAGAGGCACACAAGTACAGCAAAGAAGAGCTTGAGAAGCTATATGGCACCAGTGGGAAGAAGGTGTCCAAAATGTCTGACTCCAACAGACTGCTATACTACGTGTACTCTCGGATGATGACTCATAAAGGGGGAAATTTCAATGAGTTTGCAAATGTGGACAATCCCTGGTTTCCAAGACTCCTCAAACAGCTGCCCATCAATCCTGGCCAGTTGATCTGCCTCGAGCTTCAGAGGTGGCTGATCAATGACAAATCTGGCCATCTGCCCTACCCCACCATCATTGCCTTCCTCCTTGAGAAGCATCTGATCAAGGCCACATCTGCTGTGGAGGAAGAGAATGTACAGTGTAAGCCCTTTGGTGCAACCAATATTGCAAGGATGGGCATCAAGTATGTGAAGCCTGCCAATCCCACTCGCTCAGGCTCCCGTGCTAGTAGTGCTTCTGCCTCTGGGACTTCTGTCCCTTCTACATCTGGTGCAGGAGACCAGGAAGTTGATTCCCATGTTGAGCCAAGTCGAGCTGCAAGAGTGCCAGCGTCTGTGAAGGCATTCGCTCAAGAGATGAAGGATGAGCTTCTCCTTCTAATGACTGAGTCATTGGTGACCCCTCTAAGGTTTGATTGTGATGATGGATTCCAGCACCAAGGGGAGCGGATCCAGCGGCTAGAGGACAGAGTTGGCCAAGTAGAACATCAACTTGACAGGGTGGATGCCAAATTGGATCTCATCCTCCAACACCTACAAATTCCCCAACCACAACAAGGTAACCTACCACCTCCTCCTCCTCCTCCGCCTCCTCCTCCCCAAAATCCTCCTCCTCCTCCCTCTGACCATCCTCAACTACCTCCTCCCCCACCTAACACTCAACAACCACAGCCACCGCCACAAAATGACCAACAACCCCCACCATCACCAACCACAGACCATCAATCCCAACCTTCCCCAACCCATGATAGCTACTCTCAACCTTCACCTACCCATGACCACCAAAATCAAGAATCCCCTCAACACTCATCTAGCCAATCCCCGAGCAACTCCTCACCTTCCTCATCCTCATCCTCACCCATTCTCTCACGACCTGGCGCTCCTACACGCTCTCCACTCCGCTTCTCCAACCCTACCCATCCAAGCCCTAGACCCATAGGATCTGACACAGCCATTCACCCCCTCAGCCAACCATACAACGAGTATCCCCGCCTTCAACCACTCACGGATGACCATTTACCATTTACCCCAGTCTCCAACTACCAAGAGTACTCCTCCACTCATCCTTATGAGGGTCTCTTTGTCCGCCCCGGTTGGTTCCCCAATCCTCCTAAAACCCCAGAACACCTATCTTCACCCACATCCTCTACCTCTACCCTCTCACCCTCCCCTCCTAAGAAATTTGGCCCTGAGCCACCTCCATCCTCCTCATCTTCCACTCCATCCCTGGCACTCACCCTTGTTGATGATGACAAAAGGGGGAGAAATGTTATGTCTACTCTTCGCCTCAGTATGGCCACAAGAGATGTTCTCAGCCAGCCTTCACTCTGGATTGATGAGGACATCGCGGCTGCCCTTCATCGTGCCATGGAATCCCAAAGGCTGGGTGGTGCTGAGAGCTTTTTAAGGGCAGAAGCTATCCAGTTCATGCAACGACAAAGAATGGCTGAGCAAGGATCACAGTTGGAAATAGTTGTGGTTGAGCAGAATGAACAGCCGTCACAGCCAGAGTCTTCATCCTCAGAACCTCCTCCCACTGAGCCAAGCAAGAATATATTAGAGGAGATAATGATGAAGTATGGGCTGAAGAGGACCATTCATCCCCCAATTGTGATAGCCAAGCCAGTTCCTTCTACTTTTGGAACAACTTCTGCTCCTCCTCCTCGAGCTGAGCAAACATCTGCCACTCCTCCCTCATCTGAGCCAACAGTCCAGTTCAGTGATTCTAGGAAAAAGGCCGTTGCTAGAAAACGCGCCAAGCACATTATTGCCTCCACTGAATCTGAGAGTGAGGAAGAAGAGACTCCCTCTGGTCAGCCTGAACAAGAATCTTCGTCTGTGCGTGTTGAACAAGAGGCTCCAGTAGTACAAGCTGTTCCTATTCTGAGGGAGATCAAATTAGAGATAGAAGATATGACTCCTGAGGAATTTGAAAGATATGGATTCACAGACAAGATTACTTTTGATCAAATGGGTTGTCTGGATGCCGAGAGAGCAAAAGCCAATTCTTCTCAGCCAGTACCCAAGAGCAAAGGAAAGAGCAAAAGAAAAGGGAAGAGGAAAGCCCAGGAAGTTGAGGATGACCCCAACTTCCCTGTGTGGAATGTAAAGATCCGGGCTGTCCACTATCCTGATGGTGTTGTCATCCCCTTCGATGATGCCACAGGGTTCCCTGGGTATGAAGAGGTGGTGAACATGAAGAGGGCATTTGATGAGTCCATTGAGTCAGAGAGACTCAGAAGGCAGAGGGATGAAGAAGAGCTTCAGCGGATAATTGCCCAGATTGACAAGAATGTTCATGAGGCTGAGTTAGCTAAGCTTCAGAGAGAGAGTGAGGATAGACAACAGGAGAAGAAAAAGAAAAAGAAACATCAACCCTGAACCCCAAATCCAAACTTTCCTTTTTTGATTTTCATACATATTTTCATTCATACTTAGTGAAATTTATTTACATTCCTGCTTGTATATGTTATTTGATTATATAACTCTGACTTGTAACTTCTGTTTATCAAGGATATTTGTCTAAGTTACTTGTTCTTATCTATTGCTCTTATTTTCCTGCTAATCCTTCCTTAGGAACTTAATTGATAGAACTAGGTTTGTCATCATCAAAAAGGGGGAGAATGTTAGAATCTTAAGTTTTGATGAAGACTAAAATATGAAAGAACTTAGAAAGTAATAGGAAAACCTAGAACCCTAAGTTGAAGTGCAACCGGATGAGAACTTACTTCCGGATAGACTAGGACTGGCGCTCGCTGACAAATAGTTCATCCCCCAGCGAGAGCAAGTAATTCACTAAGGAAGTAACTTAGTCCATGAGAAATAGATAAACAAAAATCTTTAGACTAAGCTAAGAGTCAACAGGAAGTGAATTTGCTTCCTGATAGATTTCTACTGACGCTGGCTGATAGAAGAGATATAACCCTAAGCGTCAGTGTATAAGCATCGACGAGTGAATTTGCTTCCTAATAGATTTCTACTGGCGCTGGCTCATAGAAGAGATATAACCCCAAGCGTCAGTGAATAAGCCTCGTCAAGTAGAATCACTTCCTGATAAACTTTCACTAGCGCAGACTGATAGAACACGATAACACTAAGCGTCAGTGAATATAAGCAACATCCAGTAGAAGTGCTTCCGATAGCTTAGTGACTAGCGCTGGCTGTTGAGATGACTTAACACTGAGAGAGAGTAAGTAATCCTTCATCCAGTGAATTTGCTTCCGGATGAAAGAGTACTTCCTGATATAAGGAACTTACCACTTAGGCAAAGAACACTCCCACTGCATGTGACTATATGTTCATATTGATAAACTAACACTCAGTGCAGCACACTCAGTAGAATTGCTTCAGGATGAGAATCTGCTTCCGCAAGCAATCAGAATGTCAGATGTTGCAGTGTCAGAATGCTTATGTCAGAGCAGAGGTGTCAGGACTACTTTTCAGAGATAAAGCAAGTCAACCCTGCTAAGCATTAATGAAGATGTACTTCTCAACGGTAACATGGGATTAACGGCTATATTCAAACGGACATATTCAACCTGCCGCCCAAGCTTTGAAGCCGAGTATAAAAAGGAACATCTACAATCAAAAGAAGAGAGAGAACTGAGCATATTATCTGATATATCATATTCTTCGTTCTTCACATCTTCTACTACTCTCAGATTTAGATTTGTAATATCATTAGAGAGTGAGTCTATTGTACTTAAGTGAGTAACATCATCTACTCTTAGAGAGAGTCATTTGAGCTTAAGTGTTTATCACAATCAGTTCATAGAGTGAACATAATTGTTATCTTACATTTGTAAGGGGGAGCATTTAGAGTTTGTCTAAATCTCCATAGGTTGCAAGTTAGCCCGCAAAACTTGTGGTTGTAAAGGTTTGCAGGTGAACCCGTTGTAAAACCTGTGGGTTGTTAGGTGAACCCGTGCTCGTAAAACCTAAAGTGTAAAGGCTTCTCTTGTGCCCGGTTTAAACAAGAATAGTGGATTGGAAATCTCAGGTGGAGCCTGGGGACTTGATGTAGGTCTGGGTGACCGAACCAGGATAAATTTGCTTGTGCATATTTTGCTTATTTAAAACTCACACCAAGCACCACACCACTACATACTCACTTGTGCTTGACATGATCTATCGTCACTATCATCAAGCACAAGGAGTATAACTTTAAAAAGGAAGAAAGTTTTAAGATTTATTCTACCACCCAATTCACCCCCCCCTCTTGGGTGACAGCCACGCATTTCAGTCATTACATTTAGCATATGCAGCAATCAAAGTGTTAACCACTGACACATCAACAAGAGTTCCAATCCGAATTCCAAAAGAATGAATCGAACCAACAAATCTGGAATCTTTCGTCATCAAAACTGCATGAATCAGAGCCAAGATAGTTACAGAATCCGGTCGAGTTCCCGAAATCCTCATTTGATACAGAAGACAAGAAACCTGATCAAAGTAGCCCTCTCGAGCAAACCCAGTAATATAGCATTCCAAGAAGTGACATCCCTAATGGGCATTTCAACAAATACATTATATGCATCTTCCAGTTGGTCACATTTAATGTGCATGTCAACCATCGCAGTTTGCACAAAAACATTGGATTGAAACCATGATTTGGCGACAATGGCATGGATGATTTGGGATTGCTTGATATCTAAGAGTTTCGAACAAGCTTTGGCTATGAAGGGGAAGGTGGAATTGTTGGGTTGGATACCATTTTGCATCATTTGACGGCAAAGAACAAGGGCTTTCTTGGCATGGCCTTGATTCACAGCTTCCCTTATGTGGGAGTTCCAAAGAGAAATGGAAGACAAATTGGAGATATGCTTCAGGAATGAAGTGACAAAGAATCTTACACTAGACATTTCTTGTAAAATACTGTTACCAATTCCCTAATTAACCTAAGATATCCATTTCAATTCAATAATTTCTTTACTAACTATGATAGGAAAAAGAATTTCCATTGTATAAATATTTCTATCATAGTTAGAAAAGGAACATTCTAGTGATTAAAACATCATGATAGAAAAGAATTTACTAATACGATATAAGTGCTATCATGGATAATTAATAGCTTACCATGTTAGAAAATGTTCACCTAACATGGTTAGAAAAAGAAGCAACCTAATATCCAGTAATATCAAATACAAATAAAAACATGCGGAAGCGAATACAGGTCCATACATTTGGCAATATACAATTCGAAATAGTCTATATAACTTCTACCTAATTCCCTTTCCTGATGCTTGCGCCTGTGCATGAATACCTGCAAAAATGTGAGTAATCGTGGGATAAGACAATTTGTCCCATTAATCACCGCTTATATATATATATATATATATATATATATATATATATATATATATATATATATATATATATATCAAGTCTTCTTCACCATATACCACTCAAATTCCCTTGATCATTTCTAAATCAAATAAACTTCATCATCTCAATCTCCAATCAATAATATCATCATTGCAACCCTCACTCTCACCAGTAGATGCATCGTGCCGTCACTGGGCAAGTATCCACGCATCTAAAACTTCACTATATGAATTGACATTGTGTCCCTCTCTATAATGAGGGGGCAAATTTCCCTCTCTGACAATCTACAGAGAGGGAACCCCAATTCTATTTCCATTGCAGAATCGGAACAGTCGCAATTTAACAATCCGAAACAACTGTAGGTCACTTTCTCTCAATAAGTAGACCTATGATCCCCGGTCTAATCAATCCGAAAAGGATCAGTACAAGTAACTGTCGATTGGCATATCGACAGTAATCATCGTGCGATGGTACATAAATAGCAGTGTCACGCAATGCTCACCATATCTCTGTCAATATCTCATCACATTATTCAACATCTCAATCACCCCTTTCCTTCAATATCACAATCTCATTCACAACTATTCAATTTCTTCCCTCAACCTAACTATCATTATCCCTAACAGTATAAATCTCACAATTTCAAACTCAACATCTTACGCCCTTTCAAACCTCAATCCTCTCAAAACTAATGTCAGAATATGGTACCTGTATATTGCACTATTCAAGAACTACCACCACCATTAGGATAATATATATATATATATATATATATATATATATATATATATATATATATATATATATATATAATAGAAAACAATCCTTTATATAAAAATAATCGTGTTTCAAAGGCACTTGATAGCCTGTTTTGTATAAAAATAACTTTTAAAGATAATATATATATATATATATAGGGTGAGAATAAATTTTGAAAATCCCAGCTAACATCACCCTCAATGTTATAGTAAGGTTAAGAGTGATTACCTGTCGCCCTTAGCACTTTGTTGCCTTTTCCTTACCCTTCCTTACTCGATTCACCTATTATTACATAAAAGTAATAATAAAGGTAAACAACTATGCATAAATTTGTATTATGAATTGAAATAATTCTGCTATATGGCAGTGAATTTTATTGATGAGTCATGGGTTACATATATAGGGGATTAGGGAAGAAGAAATCTGAGCTAATCCCACAAAATCCTCCTCCCATATCAGAATAATATCAGAATAATAAATGCAGAATAATGAGTAATATTCATACCCATGATACAAGGAGATTCTGAATATATTCTATGATACAAGAAGATACTGAATATATTTTAGAATAGTAAACCCTAGATGCATCTTATTATATTTGCTGATGTGGAAGGCATAATATCACCAACACTCCCCCTCAAACTGGTGAATAGATGTTGATCATTCCTAGTTTGCCAATAAAACCTTCAATTTTTTCTTGAGTGAGGGACTTGGTCATGACATCAGCTGTTTGCTCCTTTGAAAAGATATATGATAAATCAATCACCTTTGCATCCAATTTTTCTTTGATAAAATGCCGGTCTATTTCTACATGTTTCGTTCGGTCATGGTGAACAGGATTATTTGCAATTTTTATTGCTGACATGTTGTCACATCTTACTTTAACCGGTCCCCCTGTGTTGACCCCTAACTCATTTAGAAGTCTGACCAGCCACATTCCTTCACAAATTCCTAGAGCCAAAGCTCTATATTCAGATTCAGCTGAACTCCGAGAGACCACTGGTTGTTTCTTGCTTCTCAACCGCCCCAATCAGAATCGGTGTAAAGCTGAATGTCTCTCAGACCATCCTGTTTTGCAAAAAATAAGCCACGTCCAGGAGTTTTCTTTAAATATCTGAGAATTCTGTAAACTGCTGTCATATGCTCTTTCTGGGGATTACTTGAAAATTGACTAACCACACTAACAGAAAAACATATATCAGCTCTAGTATGAGATAAATAAATGAGTTTCCCTACTAGTTTCTGATATCTTTCCTTGCTCACTGATGTGCCATCGAATCTGATGGTTAACTTCTGATTAAGTTCCATAGGAATATTAGCCGGTCTTGCACCAAGCATCCCTGTCTCCTTCAACAAATCTGTAGTGTATTTAAGCTGTGATACACTAATCCCTTTCTTTGTACGTGTAACATCCTAAATTTTTAATTATAAAATAAATTAATAAATACCCAAAATTTAATCTTGCAAATGAATTTGGAAAATTCAACATTTTTGTTTTTAGAAATCTGTTAGGATTTAGAAAGAAAAATAATTAAGTATTAAATTTAAATTTAAGAATATTTATGATGATTATATCAAGAAGACACCATTTTAGGAAACTTTGTTTAGAATGCTGAAAATATTAGAATTTAATTAACATAAATAATTATGCAAATGCTAAATTTCAAGAAATAGGAAATAGAGAATTGAAAATAATATATGCTAAACTTGAGTGTTCTTTTTGGTACTTATCTTGTGAGCCCTAATACCTAATATCTTATTCCTTATAAACATAATTCCCTCTTGTCGTGTCATATTTTTCTCCCTTCTCTATTTGATAGTGTCATAAATCTAGTGGGCTTATTTTGTAATTTTCTTAGTGGGATATTAACCCTAATTTGAACTTTCTAAAGTCATTCTCCTTCCTGATGCTCCCACTGTTACAGCCGCATAAACATCTCTTCCTCTTCATAGCAAAAATGTTCTTCTTCCTCACAAATTGTTTTCTTCTCCTTCTCCGCCTTCTTCATCTCCAAATCTCCACCATGAACACCACAACACTTCCCTTTGGCCAGGCTTCCCTGTTTTCTACGGCCACCATCATCTTCCTCTCAACTGAAGACCCTCCATCCATGCCTTGTTCTTCCTTGGTCTCCTTTGGTTCCACGGCTTTCAAGGTCACCTTCCCGCGATGGTGGAGTTCGAAGCAAACTACGGCAACGATTCCGGCGCCGATTCTGACACGCAAGGCTGGATTAAATTTCTGGTGAACCTTCTTTTGCCCATTTCTTGTTCGACTTGAGTGAGTTTTGAGAGGGAATCAGTTTAAGCAAGCTTATGGGAATCTCTAATGAATACATATAGGAATTTATTTGACTTGAATTCAAGTTATGCACGTTTGATTATTTTAGTTTAGACTTGGTTACAAGTATCCCTTTATTTTTCTTCAACTTTGTCCGAATTGGTTACATGCTCTTGCTACCTGAACTAATGTGAAATGGAGGGATAAATAAAAGAGGAGTAAATTCTTATTTTAATAATTTAAATATAATCATGTGGGATATTAGTTTTGGGTATATATGTTGGAAGTCCAGTAAGAGGAAGATATATTTGTGAGAAATATATATGTGATTCACAATAAAATGGTGTTTGTTTTCTTCTCTAGCCGAGTGAATTTGGGATAAGACATCATACAATAGGATGTTGTATTATTATGTGTTATGGTTTGAAGACTGAATTGTTGCGGTTAAGATTAGTTGGTAACTTGCTGTTAAATTGAGATTGAAGTTATGATCTTTCTTGGGCTGCATTTGTTTTCTTGCCTAATATTTGTATGGTTCTGTTTTGATCAAATGAAGGTCTTAAGAATTAGAATTGTTGTGATGGTGTAATGATGATAGTTGGACTGATATGAAGTGTATTTGGAAGTGTATGAATGGATTTAGTTTGGCTGCAATAAAAGTTGTTCTCGTCAATACTCGAGTGATGCTAAGTTCATTTTTGGAATTTAGCATCTATCTATTTAAAAGGGAAAATCTGAATTTGCTTAAAGGATACTTTGTAAAGTTTTGAATTTGTAATCTTGTTTGATGAATATTTGTTAGATAAGCTTTGAGAATTAGAATGTGTAAACTTGGTAGATTGTTTAAAAGTTAAGAAAGTAACGAAAAAGGGGATTGAGTAGTATTTTTTTTAGAATGAGAGCGACGTTAATTAGAATGTATGAGTTATTTTTAATTATTTGTATGTGTTATATTATTGTTTGTAGAAGCTGATTATTGACACTTGAGCACGTGGGAGCTTACGTTTATTTTTGGTTTAAATGCAAGGAGGTAACTACTTCACTTGTCTGCGTGTGTGTATGTTAGTAAGCATTTAGGTAGTTTATAGGTATATGATTACTGCTTATGTGGTTATGGAATGCTTGGATTAGAATTTCTGATTTGGTTGTGGTACACCGAGTAATATTATTATAATTATGCCATTCCGGAATGAGGTTCCCTTGCCCGTACAGCAGGGACTAAAATGAATAAAGAGAAAAACGTTATTGGGGAGAGCGCCCCCGGTTCAAGCGAGAGTATATCGACCATCGAGTCGTGAGTCCCTATTGAACTGATATATTTTGTTCAAGCGAGGGTATATCGACCATCGAGTCGTGAGTCCCTATTGAACTCATTATCGGTGTACTTGTGTATTGTGTTTAATGTGATTATTATTATTCTTGATGTTTGAGTTTGTGATGTTTTGATTTTGTGATGTGGCTTTAAATGAATACTTGTACTGCTATATTATTTGATAATTGATATATACTTAGAATAGAAAATAGATAAACCTGGCGGGTTGGCGTGAGTGGTAAGTACTCTCGTTCCTTAAGCAAGTGGTTGGGGGTTCGATCCCTAGCCCTTCCGAATGGAGCAAATTCACAGGCCAGCTGTCTACCCCCTATATGGGACTTCAGAACAGCGAAGGATTAGTCTCACTTGACACGCGGGTGGGATACCCTTGGGAAATCAAAAAGAATAGAAAATAGATAACATGTTCATGCAACACAGCATGTAGCACACACCACCAAACACGACATTAGTACACACCACCTTGCCGGCATGCACATGCACGTAGTGCAAAAATGTGCGTAGGCGAGTAGTTGTTAGTTACGACATCAGGGTCTACCCCTCGTGGTTTAACATTTTACAGGTATTAGATCGGGGCATGAGTCATGGGGAAAGGATCTGGAGACTTGAGAACTAAGCTTTTAGGATCATATGTTCTTTCGCATTCTTTCATGTTTCATATTCTTGTTTATTAATTTGTACATCTTTTGAATTTATCCCCCTGGATGACTGTAAATAATTTTACGTTAGATAACTGTAAATATTAATTAATACAGGGTCGTGTGTTTATTTGAAATTTACTATGAAGAAATTTAATTAAGTTATATTAGATAAATTTAAATATCCATGTTAGTCAATTTTTATCTAACATGGATAAATCAATTTTAGTAATTTTTAAATAAATGATTTTTTTTTAATTGTGAATTTTATCTTTCATTCTAAAATTATATTTATTTTTAATTTGTTAATTTCAAATTACATTAAATCTTTTTCTAACCATGATAGATTATTTTATTTGTGACTTAAATTATTTTTCCTATCATGGTTAGCCTATTAATTTATATTTTATGGAAAATAAGAAAAGTTGTTTTTCTAACTATGTTAGTTAGTATTATGTTAACTATATTCTTTTTCTAACATAGTTATACTCCAAACTATTTTTATTAAGGATTAGGAAAAAAAATAGAGGAAAAATGGTTGTAAAATTGGGTTGTTACAGTACGTGCTACTTCCATGCCCAAGAAGTACCTTAATGCTCCAAGATCCTTTATTTCAAATTTAGCTGCAAGATTTTCCTTGAGCCTAGCAATCTCTTCTGTGTCATTTCCTCTTAGCACAATATCGTCAACATAAACAATAAGAGTAGTAATTTTTCCACCATTATTTTTAATGAACAATGTATGATTAGCTTGACACTGATTGTAACCCCAAGCCTTGATTGCTTTAGTAAAGCGCTCAAACCATGCTCAAGGGGATTGCTTTAATCCATATAGTGACTTGTGAAGTCTACACACTTCGAGAGAATTGCCTGAACCTCTTACTCCCAATGGAACTTCCATGTATACTTCCCCTTCTAGATCTCCATTCAAAAAGGCATTTTTAACATCTAGTTGGTGTAATGGCCAATCTAGATTAGCAGTTAGAGCGAGAAGAACCTTTATGGTGTTAAATTTAGCTACTGGAGCAAAGGTTTCCTGGTAGTCTATACCATAGGTTTGAGTGAACCCACGAGCTACCAATCGAGCTTTGTACTTGTTTACACTCCTATTGGATTATATTTTATTGTAAACACCCACTTGCTGCTCACAACAGATTTTCCTTTCGGCAAATCCACAATTTCCCATGTTTTATTTTTGTGCAAGGCTCTTAGCTCCTCCTCAATAGCCTGTCTCCATCTTGGATCAGTTATAGCTTCGTTAAAGCTTTTAGGCACAACTTCTTTCTCAACATTTACAACAAAAGATTTCAAATGAGGAGACAATTTTTTATATGAGACATACCTAGCAATAGGATGCTGTGTACAACTTCTTTTTCCCTTCCTCAAGGCAATTGGCCAATGTAAATCCTCAAGACTTGCCTCAGGAGTTTAATCATGAGTTGGCCTTGATGTAGGAATGGACTCTTCTTCTCTTTGTTGATGTTCCATTGACAAATCAGGTTCTGCCACCCTAGTTGTAGATGAGTCAGATTCAGCAAGAGGCTCAAATGGATTTGGATCCTGAAATTCAGATTTGAATGAAGGTATTTGGAGTGAGTTAGGGTCTGTTTGAGGTTTTTCTGGAACATGGTTTTCTCGAGGGTTTATTTGAGAAATGAGATTAGTTGGTTCAGTTGAAGGAAGGCCAACTTCAAGTGATGTTTGGGTTCTATCTATATATTTTTTAGATTGATGATCATCTAATATTTTATTCTTTACATCATAAACCAGCCATTCACCCTGAACTTTCTCCCCCTGAATGGTGGGTTTAGGGTAATATGGTTGTTTTTCCAGAAATTTAACATTCATTGAAACAAAATCCTTGTTAGTGACAGGACAAAAACATTTATAACCCTTTTTATTAGAGGAATAACCTAGAAAAATAGTCTTAATAGCTCTAGATTCTAGTTTTCCCCCTCCTTCATTATAGACAAAATTTGTGCACCCAAATACCTTTTGTGGAATAATTACATCAAGGTGAGAATTGGGATATTTTTCATGTAGTTTCTGAAGAGGAGTTGTAAAGTTCAAAACTTTTGAAGGCATACGGTTTATTAAATAGGCAGAAGTAAGCACTGCATCCCCCCAAAATTTATTAGGCACATTACTCTCAAACATAATTGCTCTAGCAACCTCAAGTAAATGTCTATTCTTTCTTTCTGAGATTCCATTTTGTTGAGGTGTATAGGCACACGTTGTTTGATGATAAATTCCTTGTTCCTCCAGAAAACTTTTAAAAGATGAGTTTAAATATTCTTTGCCATTGTCACTTCTCAAGATTTTTATAGATGTCTGAAACTGATTTTTGATGAAGGCATAAATTTTTTTGAAAATAGTCAATACTTCTGATTTTTGTTGCATTAGAAAAACCCAAGTTAATCTTGTATGATTATCAATAAATGTTACAAACCATCTTGCTTTAGAATTAGTTTCAAATCTTGATGGACCCCAAACATCACTATGTATTAGTGCAAATGGATGCGTAGGAATATAAGGATGAGGAGGATAAGAATTTCGAATTTGCTTGGCAAAATGACAGGTGTCACAA
Source organism: Mimosa pudica (assembly GCA_029929735.1). Classification (NCBI taxonomy): domain Eukaryota; kingdom Viridiplantae; phylum Streptophyta; class Magnoliopsida; order Fabales; family Fabaceae; genus Mimosa; species Mimosa pudica. The sequence goes on from JAKELP010000029.1 coordinate 4,729,122, forward strand.
CTGAATTCCGAACTGACTTTATTATTGATATTGGGAAATAAAAGTTGCATATAACGAGGACTAGGGTGGCCTAACCTAGAGTGCCACAACATAAAATCTTTATTTGTCATAGAAGGATGAACTGCCCTTGATGTCGGTGTTGATGCTCCTTGTAGATAATATAGTCCATTCCACATCTTAGTCTTCCCAATCATCTTCCCCAAGTTCAAGTCCTGAAAATCACAGCCACACTTATCAAAAATAGCAAGACAATTTAGTCCAGTTGTTACTCGATTCACAGATAATAAATTGCACTGAATTTCTGGAACATATAAGACATTTTCTAAAGTAACATGTTCAGATATAATTACAGTGCCTGATCCCTTTACTTTTGCAGTTTCCAGCACCAAGGAGAGCGGATCCAACGGCTTGAGGACAGAGTGGGACAGCTCGAGAATCACCTCGCCAGGGTGGATGCAAAATTAGATCTCATCATCCAACACCTACAAATTCCCCAACCATCACAAGGTAACTTACCACCTCCTCCTCCTCCTCCTCCTAATCACCCTCAACTTCCACCTCCTCCTCCACCTAACACTCAACAACCTCAGCCACCACCACAAAATGACCAGCAATCCCCACCTTCACCAAACAATGACCACCAATCCCAACCTTCACCCACCCATGACCACCAAGCCCAAGACTCACCTCACAACTCTCCACGCCATTCTCCTAGAAACTCCTCATCCTCACCTTCATCATCTTCATCCTCGTCCACTCTCTCACGCCCTGGTGCCCCTACTCGCTCACCACTCACCATCCCTGCCGGACCCTCCAATCCTAACCCTACCACATCTCAAACCCCCATAGTTTTCATCTCTCGAGATAACCCAGATGAAATCTATTATCTCCGGGACCAATCCCCTATCAAGTGGAAGGCACCACAACCGGATATCTACTACTCCACCTACCCCTATGATGGGCTCTTTACCCACCCTACCTTCTTCGAAAGGAACTCCACCCTCTTTCCCAATCCTCCTCAAACTCCAGAACATTTATCTTCTCCCACATCCTCTACCTCTACCCTCTCACCATCCCCTCCTAAGAGATTTGGCCCTGAGCCGCCTCCACCCACCTCATCCTCAAGTCCATCCCTGGCCCTCACCCTCTTTGATGATGCCAAAAGGGGGAGAGATATAATGTCCACTCTGTGCTTGTCCATGAACACGAGGGATGTTCTCAGCCAGCCATCACTCTGGATTAATGAAGAAATCACGGCCGCCCTGCGTCGTGCATTTGAGTCCCAAAGGCTGGGTGGTGCAGAAAGCCTTATAAGAGGAGAGGCCATCCAGTTCATGCAGCAGAAGAGAACGGCTGAGCAAGGATCACATTTGGAGATGGTTGTATTTGGACAGAATGAACAATCCTCACAACCTGAATCATCATCAGAGCCTCCTCCTCCAACTAAAACAAGTAGAGAAATTGTTGAGGAGATCAGGTTGAAGTGGGGACTCGAGAAACCCAACCATCCTCCCATAGTGATAGCCAAGCCTGTCCCTGCATCCTCTGGGCAAGCGTCTGAGAGTCTTTCATCTGAGAAATCTTCTGATCCTCCTCCCTCGTCTGAGCCAGCAGCCAGATTCAGTGAATCCAGAAAGAAGGCAGTTGCTAGGAAACGTGCCAGGAAGTTGATTGTCACCACTGAATCTGAGGAAGAGACTCCATCTGACCTACCTGAGCAAGGAACTTCATCTGCCCAGGTTGAGCAAGAAAATCCAGTGGTCCAAGCGGTTCCAATTCTGAAGGAAGTCAAATTGGAGATTGAAGACATGACTCCTGAAGAATTTGAGAAGTATGGATTCACAGACAAGCTATCCTTTGGTCAGATGGCTTGCCTCGATGCTGAAAGAGCAAGTGCCATGCCCACTCCTCCAATTAGCAAAAGGAAAGGGAAGAGCAAAGGGAAAGGGAAAAGGAAAGTCCAAGAAGTTGAGGAGGATCCCAACTTCCCTGTATGGAACGTGAGAATCCGGGCTGTTCACTATCCCAATGGAGAGGTCTCCTACTTCGACGATGCTACAGGTTTCCCTGGGTATGAAGAAGTAGAGAACATGAAAAGGGCATACGAGGAGTCCATTGAATCAGAGAGGCTCAGAAGGGAAAAAGATGAAGAAGAGCTTCAAGAGATCATTGCCCAGATAAACCAGAGTGAGCGTGAGGCTGAGTTAGCCCAACTGCAGAAAGAGAATGAGGAGAGACAAAAGGAGAGGGAGAGGAAAAAGAAACACAAACTTTGAACCCCCAATCCAAACATTTGTTAAACTTAGAAAGTTTTCTTTATGTTTTGTTTTCATGCATATTTTCATATTTACTTAGTGAAATTTAGTTGTATACATTCTTTACCTGTATATGTTATTCGATTGTATACTCTGACATGTGTTTAAGTTACTTACTTTTATCCATTGCTTCTATTCTTTTGACTAGTTCTTACTTATGAATTCAATCGATAAAACTAGGTTTGTCATCATCAAAAAGGGGGAGAATGTTAGAATCTTAAGTTTTGATGAAGACTAAAATATAAGGGATTAGATCAAGTGCCTAGGAAGCAATAGGATAACATAGAAGTGCAACCGGATGTGGATTTACTTCCGGATAGACTAGGACTTGCGCACGCGGATGAATGTCTCATCCCCCAGCTGCAGCAAGTAACTCACTAGGGATTTAACTTAGTCCATGAACGTTAAGTACAAAACCTAAGACTAAGCTATGATTCAACCGGAAGTGAAGTTGCTTCCTGTTAAACTTAGACTGACGCAGACTGATAGGATAGATATCACCCCAAGCGTCAGTAAGTTTACTTCGTCAAGTAAAAGTACTTCCTGTTAAACTTAGACTGACGCAGACTGATAGGATAGATATCACCCCAAGCGTCAGTAAGTTTACTTCGTCAAGTAAAAGTACTTCCTGTTAAACTTAGACTGGCGCAGACTGATAGAATAGATATCACCCCAAGCGTCAGTGAGTTTACTTCGCCAAGTGAAAGCACTTCCTGTTAAATTTAGACTGGCACAGGCTGATAGAAGAGATATAATCCTAAGCGTCAGTGAGTTCACCACGTCAAGTGAAAGTGCTTCCGATAGCTTAGTGACTAGCGCTGACTGTTGGATTGAAGGACACTGAGCGAGAGTGAGTGATAGTAAACTAGATCACTTATCGAGAGAAATTACTTCCGGATGTAGAAGTGCTTCCGGATACATCCTAGACTAAATGACTTCCCACAGCATGTATAGATCTTACTATATTCGATTATATATAATGCTATGTTGGACTAACCAGTATGTGCAGAACTTAGTTACACTTCCGGATGCTAATGAGCTTCCGGATGGAAAGACTCTTGGCATTGGATTTCAGAGATTAACCCTTGCAGAGCAAGACTGCCACTTCCGGATGAACGATGATCATCCGTCAGCAAGAGTACAAGAGTTCGTCACATACTCAGAAGTCAGAATGCTTTTGTCAGAGCAGAGTTGTCAGGACTACTTTTCAGAGATAAAGCAAGAAAGAGAAAGAACAGAGCATATTATCTGATATATCATATTCTTCGTTCTTCACATCTTCGACTACTCTCAGATTTAGATTTGTAATATTATTAGAGAGTGAGTCTATTGTACTTAAGTGAGTAACATCATCCACTCTTAGAGAGAGTCAGTTTGAGCTTAAGTGTTTAGCACAATCAGTTCATAGAGTGAACATAATTGTAATTTTACATTTTGTAAGGGGGAGCATTTAGAAGTTTTCTAAATCTCCTTAGGTTGCAAGTTAGCCCGCAAAACTTGTATTTGTAAGGTTTGCAGGTGAACCCGTTGTAAAACCTGTGGGTTGTTAGGTGAACCCGTGTTCGTAAAACCTAAAGTGTAAAGGCTTCTCTTGTGCCCGGTTTAAACAAGAATAGTGGATTGAAAATCTCAAGTGGAGCCTGGGGACTGGATGTAGGTCTGGGTGACCGAACCAGGATAAATTTGTGTGTGCATAAAACTTACATTTAAACATTCTATTTTGCATCACATAACATACTGACTTGTGCATACCATTACTTATTAATATCATCATCAAGCACAAGCAGTCTTTCAAAAGAAGAGTTCAAAGTTTTATTCCCTCACCCAATTCACCCCCCCCTCTTGGGTGACAGCCACGCATTTCACATACAATGAATGATATTAATGCAGGTAATAATTTCTAGCTCCTCATGAATAAAGGCTGCTTTTGGTTGTTGAATTCATGTTTGTAAATATATTATTTTTCTAAATCTTGGATTACTTTTGATTTGCTTTAGTTATTTGTAGTTGATGTATTTAACAATGTATTTGGATTGGCAGTTTCTAATATTTTCCATTATACTCTCTGCATCTTGGCATGGTTTCTGTGGGATAATTGACTTTTGAGATGTACTTTGCTTTTTGTTAGGAACTACATGTTAATTCTACACAATGATTATTGTCTCATTCTTTAGAAGTTAACCGTTTCAATTTGAAACTATGCATGAGAGGCATAGTTACTTGATATGAAATATATGCAACAAATTGAGTCTCAAGACTCATACTTCATTAACCTTCATTAAAAATGTATACTCAGATCTTAGATGATATACATGTAGCCCGTGCAACGCACGGGAGGAAAAACTCGTTTAAAATAATGGAGATGGGAGTGTTTAGGATACCTTTTAGCAATGAATAGTGGATATAAGATGCAAACCAAAATAGACATTCAACACAATTATTTGTTTCAAAGAACTAACATTCAAGTCACCCAAACATCTAACACAATCAACGTATTTTGATAGACTTTCTTCAAAGGTTAGGTTTTTCAACCTACCATTGCTCGTATTTATGGTCTTGATGAAGTAATGGCAGGTGAATTAGTAGAATTTGAATTCAAATATAAATCACACACTAACAAAATCATGATTCTAGCATGTGAGTTTCAAGAGATCGGAGGAAAATAATAGAAGAAAAATCCTGAAATCCAAATATTGGAGTAAAACAAAAAATTAAAATACTCAAGCATGTAGCGTCATGTGGGTATCCATAGATCGGAATTTCCGCCAATAGAGGGGACACAACACGAAAAAACCATATATGCGCGCGTGTGTGTAATTTTAAGGGAAAATGCCATTTAAATCCCTCCGAATATAAAAAAGGACAATTCAGGAACTCAAACTTCCAAAAGGACCATGAAGGAACTAGGACCTAGTTGACATTTCAAATTTGTGTGAAAAGACAATAGTGTCCTTTCAAAAAGAAAAGCAACATAACCCTTTGATTGTCTAAAGTGAGCTTCCAAGTTGCTCACTTTCACGTATCTGAACACCCCCCAAGTGGAAAACGAGAGACCCATGGGTGCTGCTCCAAACGTTGAATCTGACGGCATTAGGTAACGGTGACGGAAACGACGGCTCTAACGGTGACGGCGATGACGTGGATATGGTGGTGAAGCAAGAGGAGGTGTATTTTAGGTTAGTATAACTTGTTTTCTTTCTTCCATCTTCTTTGTGGGGTTGTGGAACAAAGTTCTTAATGATTAAAAGGAAAAGTAATATAAGATAAGTAGAGAAAATACCACTCCCTTCAAGTGGGTTTGGTCATTGTTTCATATATATGGTCAAATGTAAAACTTGTGTTAATCTTAAAGAGTAACTTTATGTGAAATTCATGTGAGGAACTAAGAAAAACTTATTGTGTTATTTTGTCCTACCCTTAGTGTTGTAGATGCTGTCATGTTGTATATCTGACATTGTCTTGTTAATAGCTATGTTGAAAATGTTAAACGCTATGTTGCATTTGTTACTAAGTATGTTACAGTTGTTATTCGCATTGTACAGGTTAAAATGGCACATAAAGGTGGATCAAAGGAATTTAAACAGTTGTGTTGTTATTTCCATGTTGGAGTTCATTTCAAAATTAACTCTGAAGGAATAGCTCAATACATTGGAGGCAATGTAAAGATGAGAAACATCAAAGAGGGTATAAAACTTGAAAGTTTGAGGGAGATGATTGCATCATGGCTTGGGGTGGATTATAATAATTGTGATATCAAATATATCATTATGTTTGATGAGAAGGTGTTGATAGACCTTGATGATGACGAGGAGGTTGTGAACTTGTTTGCTCACAATGAAAGGATTGATCACATCTATATTGCACCAATAAAAAATGATAGCACATCTCCCATAATGAATGTAGACATGTAAGTTTTTGTGCTATGTTTGCTCGAATTGTTATTACTTATGCTGGTGTTGTTAACCTCAATGTTGCTGCTGTTAAAAACTAACTTAGAGTGTTAATGTATTGTTCACAAATGTTCAAGACCATCACAAACAAGGTCAAAGTTGATTCAAAGGGCTGTGGAAAGTATTGTGGAACTCATTTCAATGGAATATGTTGTAGGCGGCTTAACACAACATGTCGGTGGCAACCATAATAGATTGAAATGTGGTGAACCGTCCCGAACACCGACTCCAAACTCCGAGCTAACCTCAATGAAGTGGAGGAAGTTGTTCACGGCTCCAATGTAGATATTTGCTGATGCAGATGAATTCAGGAAGACATTATACAAGTACAGTGTTGGAAACAAGTTTGAGTACACTTATGTAAAAAATAGCAACAGCAAGATGTCGGTGAAGGGTGCCGTAGATACCTACGTTTTGATGTTTATAAAGAAAGTTCATTTGTTAACGGGTGTTGTGTAAATTGTTCAACCAATGTCATGTGCCCGAGGAGGTTAATACGGATGCTCGTAATGTTAATCCCGGAAATCATAATGTTAATCTTGAAGTTCCATTGTTAATGAGAAAGTTCATAAGTTAAGTTGTTAACGCAGAAGTTAATACTTATGTCCCCACTGTTAAACCGTAAAGTTCTGTCGTTAACCTGCAAGACAGGTGCAGCGTAAATGCTAACACCAATGTCATGTTGTTAACGCATAAGTTAATACTTATGTCTCATTGTTAAAGTACATAGTTCTGTCGTTAATTAACTACGTTCAACTGTTAATATGGACGGTGTAAATGCTTTAATACCAATGTGTTAATGGGTCATGTGTAAATGTTAATGGGTCCTGTGTAAATGTTAATAGGCACAATGAAAATGTAAGCAATATACAATTTTCCAATCATACATGTGCCCCAAAACACAAATATAACATTTATTGAGAAGTAAATATTGATTGTTAAAGCCCGAAGTTCTGTCGTTAATCGTTCAAGTTCAAATGTTAATGGGTCCTGTGTAAATGTTAATGGGTCCGGTGTAAATGTTAATAGGTCATGTGTAAATGTTAATAGGCACAATGAAAATGTAAGCAATATACAATTTTCCAATCATACATGTGCCCCAAAACACAAATATAACATTAATTGAGAAGCAAATATTGATTGTTAAAGCCGGAAGTTCTGTCGTTAATCGTGCAAATATAACATTAATTGTAGTTAATCGCTATGTGTCTTGGTTAATTGTAATGTTGTTGTTGTTAATACTTATGTTGTCATTGTTAATAGCTATGATATTGTGGTTAATTGAAACATTTCAATTAACCACATCATCATACCTATTAACAATTGGACCATTTCAATTAACCATGACATCATACCTATTAACAATTAGAACATTTCAATTAATCACCACATCATTCTATTAACACTGGCAACATACCTATTAACAAGTGTAACATTGCAATTAACCACGACATCATAACTATTAACAACATAATCATAGTTATTAACAATTGTAACATTTCAATTAACATTGAAGTTCACATGTTAATGGATCACACACTCATTAACCACGACAACATACATATTAACAAAAAGATCATATCCATTAACTACTACAACATTCAAGTACAAATTTTGTTCAATTAACCCAAAACAACATACCTATTAACAATGACAACATAGTTATTAACGATTGTAACATTTCAATTAACTACCACAACATACAAGTGCACAATTGTTCAATTGGAGGTCTCAAGGGTTAATCTCACCTGTAAGCTTGATTAACCACTACAGTATATGAAACATACCTCCTAATAACACCTTATCAACCTACTCACTTCCACCTAATAAAACACATACTCAAAATAATCCAACCAAATGGTGTCTAACCATGTTAGTAAAGGATTCACCTAACATGGTTAGCAAAAGAAATCAAGCAAGCTACATAAAAGTTAACCATATCAGAGCGGGGCCCATCTAACATGGTTATATAAAGAAATCACATTAAATCAATCACGTCGTCAATATTTTATATAACCATGTTAGGAAAAGGATTTCCTGAACATGGTTACTACAAAACACCTGTACAATTAATTATATCAAAAACAAACATTTGATTTATACATATCATCATCGCAAGGCACAATCAAATGTTCTTAGCCATACTCATCTGCTACATATGTATCAGGAAAACAAGTATTGCCTTTCCATTAACAGGCAGTTGAAATAGGGATTGCCTTTCCATTATCAGGCAAATCTCTTGTACCAATAATTCTGTACGAACATTTCATCATAACCCTATTCATCAAATCAATATCTCATTTACTCCATAAACAACCATTACACCAAACAGAATATGTAGCATAGCTACAACTATGACATCTGTCATAGTTACACCTTAACTATCAGTGACCAAACAACAAACCAGCAAAAACAGCTAATACAATCATCCAACAAATCAATCATTCAAAATAACTACAAACAGATGCGGAAGCGGATGTAACCTAATTAATGGCAATATATATTCATAATAGATCACCTCCGGCCTACTCACTATCTCAGTGTGGGCCGGCAAATCCCTTTCCCTTCCCTACTATCTCCCTCTGGGCATGATCACCTGCAAAAATAAAGGGAATGGGGTGAGACAAAACAATGTCTCAGTAATCACAACTTAACTCACTGTGACACTCAGAAGTGGGGTAGTGGAGTGTCTACAGGGTACCACGGTTTTCAAAACCTGCATAAACCACGCAATACATACATATATATACAAAACAAATGCATTCATCTCTCAATAGGCAGAAATAAACATGTGTGACACTGTGCCCGGTCTACAATCCGAAAAGCATAACAAGGGACCACTCTAATCAATGTGAAAATCCCTGGTTCCTTTACAATCCGAGGAACCCGTACAATTAACCTATCGATTTGCGCAAATCGATGGTTACATCGGCCGACGGTACTAATAATCAGTGTCATGCAACATACAAAAGATTTATATAGATATATATATATATATATATATATATATATATATATATATATATATATATAAAGTACAGTTTATTTAGAAAGGTACCATATAGCCCACGTTTAAATATAAAGTAATCAGAACACATTTCATTTATATATAAAGTAGAAGAGGATTTTCGAAATCCTCAACTACCGTCACCCTCAGTATCACAGTCAGTTAAGCGTGATTACCTGCACAGCTTAGAAGCACTAGGTATACACAGCTAACGTCGTCCTCAAGCTCCACTCGAGTCTTTGCCGTCTACAATCAGATAATGACCTACTGTTGGTCAAGACACAACATCAATAACTTAAACCTACCATTCAAACTAATTCTAAACCAATTATGGAAGAAACAAATTACTTAAATCCACAATTTTCTATATTCTATTGTACCCCACAATTCCCTTTAATTTATTTATTTGTACTCCCAAAGTATTAAACTTCCATTTCTCATACTCTTACAAAACTAACCCAACAAACTAATCCCCATCAAAACAAGCCATTTATATTAAAGGGTAAAGGGGCAAAAATAGCCACCGTAATTGCCAAAATGGACAACTTTGGCACCCGTAATTTCGAGGGTGCAAAACCGTACACCATAAACCAAAATGGGGCAAATTTAGCCATCTTAAAAATTGGAGTTAAGTTTGACCGTTAAGTCAATTGGAATGCTGATATGGCAAATGACGTGGCACTGTGAGACATGACGTGGCACCCCAATGCTGATTTGTCTATGACATGGAAAAATGCCCCCCACCCCCACCCCTCCTCCCTCCTTGGCCCCCACCCTCCCCCCCTCCACCCTCGGCCCCCCACCCCCTCCCTCCACCCTCGGCCCCCCACCCCCCTCCCCCCTCGGCCCCCCACCCCCACCCCCACCCCTCCTCCCTCCTCGGCCCCCCACCCCCACCCCCACCCCCTCCTCCCTCCTCGGCCCCCACCCACCCCTCCTCCCTCCTCGGCCCCCCACCCCCACCCCCTCCTCCCTCCTCGGCCCCCACCCTCCCCCCTCCACCCTCGGCCCCCCACCCCCTCCCTCCACCCTCGGCCCCCCACCCCCACCCCCACCCCACCTCGGCCCCCACCCCCACCCCACCTCGGCCCCCACCCTCAGCCTTCGTCCTCGGCCCCCACCCCCACCCCCACCCCACCTCGGCCCCCGACCCTCAGCCTTCGTCCTCGGCCCCCACCCCCACCCCTACCCCTCCTCGGCCCCCCACCCTCAGGGAGGGGGAGGGGGTGGGGGCCGAGGGGGGAGGAGGGGTGGGGTGGGGGTGGGGGGCCGAGGGGGAGGGGGGGTGGGGGGCCGAGGGTGGAGGGAGGGGGTGGGGGGCCGAGGGTGGAGGGGGGAGGGTGGGGGCCGAGGAAGGAGGAGGGGGTGGGGGTGGGGGGCCGAGGAGGGAGGAGGGGTGGGTGGGGGCCGAGGAGGGAGGAGGGGGTGGGGGTGGGGGTGGGGGGCCGAGGAGGGAGGAGGGGTGGGGGTGGGGGTGGGGGGCCGATGGGGGAGGGTGTTAGAATCTTAAGTTTTGATGAAGACTAAAATATAAAGGATTAGACCAAGTGCCTAGGAAGCAATAGTATACTTAGGATCCCAAGTAAGAGTGCTTCCGGATGAAGATTTACTTCCGGTTAGATTAGGACTTGCGCATGCGGATGAATGCTTTCATCCCCCAGCGTCAGCAAGTAAATAACTAGGGATTTAACTTAGTCCATGAACTTTAGGTGCACAAACCCTAAGACTAAGCTATGGTTCAATCGGAAGCGAAGTTGCTTCCTGTTAGACTTAGACTGGCGCAGAGCGATAGAATAGATAATTACTCCAAGCGACAGTGAGTCTACTTCCCCAAGTGAAAGCGCTTCCTGTTAGAATTAGACTGGCGCAGAGCGACAGAATAGATATTACCCCAAGCGTCAGTAAGTCTACTTCCCCAAGTGAAAGCGCTTCCTGTTAGACTCAGACTGGCGCAGAGCAATAGAATAGTTATTACCCCAAGCGTCAGTAAGTCTACTTCGCCAAGTGAAAGCACTTCCTATTAGATTTAGACTGGCGCAGGTTGATAGACTAGATATAACCCCGAGCGTCAGCAGAAATGCAACATCAAGTGAAGTTGCTTCCTATTAGATCTTGACTGGCGCAGACTGATAGAATAGATTTCACCCTAAGCGTCAGTGAATTCACCACGTCAAGTAAAAGTGCTTCCGATAGCTCAGTGACTAGCGCTGAGTGGTGGAATGAAATAGACTAAGCAAGAGCAAGTCATGGTGAACTAAATCCCTCATCAAGTGAATTTACTTCCGGATGTAAATGTACTTCCTGATATAAGGAACTTACCACTTAGGCAAAGAACACTCCCACTGCATGTGATTATATGTTTATATTGATAAACTAACACTCAGTGCAGCACACTCAGTAGAATTGCTTCAGGATGAGAATCTGCTTCCGCAAGCAATCAGAATGTCAGATGATGCAGTGTCAGAATGCTTATATCAGAGCAGAGGTGTCAGGACTACTTTTCAGAGATAAAGCAAGTCAACCCTGCTATGCATTAATGGAGCATTTATTGGGCAAACGGTAACTTGGGATAAACGGCCAAATTCAAACGGGACTCCCACCTACCAAGAGTTCAAATGCTTGAAGACTATATAAAGGGAGCTCAACTTCATTTATTACAACAACAATTATCCTTGAATACTCTAGAGAGAAGTTAGAGCGAGAAACACAAGAAATCTTCAAAGCATTCAAGGCTGCCCAGAAATAGAAAAGAGCATTTAACACTTTGAGTGATTCTTCACGTACTTATTCTGTACTCATTGTAGTTAAGTCTCTTCTTGTTATAAGAGCAATTAGTTGTGCTTAAGTGTGTATCACCATCTGTTCTTAAAGAGAACTTAGTTAGTAAAATCCTTTATTTGTAAAGGTTGAACCCTTGCTTGGTGTAAGGGGGAGCTAGGTAAAAAGGTTGCAAGTAAGCCCGCAAAACTTGTGGTTGTAAGGTTGCAAGTGATCCCGTCTAAAACTTGCGGTTGTAAGGTTTCAGGTGAACCCGATTTAAAACCTGAGTTATAGTGGAACTCTCAGCCTGGGTGGTTGAGGACTGGACGTAGGTCAGGTAGACCGAACCAGTATAAATCCTGTGTTGTTTATTTCGAGTATTTATTTTTGAAGCACAATTCACCCCCCCTCTTGTGCATCCATTACGTTCATTTGGTATCAGAGCGGGTCTTTCTCACTCGATTCCAACGAATCCGGAAAGCAAAGATCTAAGTAATGGATACGGAGTATGGTCTGCCAGATGTTGCTGTACAACCCAACAAGCCCCCAGGCTTCGATGGGCACAACTATACATTCTGGAAATTCAGAATGGAAACCTATATCAAGTCAAGCGATATCAGACTATGGGACGTGATCGAACATGGGGATCAAACTCCCTTAGATGAGGAAGGATTTGCTAAGGCAAAAGCCAGATATACTGCTGAGGACTATGCTCTAGTCCAACTCAACCATAGGGCTATGCACTACATCCAGTGTGCTCTCAGCTACAAAGAGTTTCACAGGATCAGCCACCACAAAAATGCAAAGGATATGTGGGAGGCTCTTGAGGCTGCACACTCCGGAACCAGGGGAGTTAAAGCAAGACGTGTTGAGATGCTGGTGGAAGAATTCCACAAATTCGCCATGCTAAGCCCCACCGAGCCTATCAGAGATCTAGAGCTCAGATTCACCCATCTCATCAATAATCTAGCCTCGCTTGGTAAGGATATCCCTGAAAGAGAGCAGCAAAGAGATCAAGGACAATGATGAGGATGACGACGATGAGATGGACGATGAGGAGATGGCCCTGATGGTGAGGAAGTTCAGGAAATTCCTCAGGAAGAAGGAAGGCTATCAGAAAGGTGACACCAGCCAGAAGAGGGGATACAAGAAAGAGAAGGTCCCTGTGTGCTTTGAATGCAATAAGCCTGGTCACTTCAAGGCTGAGTGTCCCAGCCTGCAGAGGTCCAAAGGCAAGGATAAAAGAAAGGCACTCGTTTCCTCCATTTGGGTAAACAGCTCAGATGAGGAAGCAAGTGATGATGAAGAAGTTGCCAACCTCTGCCTGGTAGCTAGAGAAGAGGATGAGGAAGCATCTTCAGATCTTGACCTCACCAATGAAGAACATGAGGTAACTCTTCCTGAACTACAAGAGGCTTACAATGAGATTCATGAAGAATTCTCTAAACTATGTAAAGCCTATAAATTCTTGAAAACCAAAAAGGAGTCACTTGAGTCCAAGGTGGACTCACTCAGTGAGGAACTAGCGGAAGCTAGAAGATCTCCAATGGTGGATGGACAGGGTTCTCCTCAAGCAGAACCCAACATCCCAACACCTGAGAGCTGTCCAAATTGCAGCAAAATCTCAGAAGAAAATAATAAGCTGCAAAATGCCCTGCAGAAATTCACCAATGGTTCAGAAATGCTGAATATACTTTTAATGAACCAAAGGGCATATAGGGATAGGACTGGCTTGGGATATACCCCCAGGAAGAAAACGTGGGAAGAACCAAAAGTAAAGCCTTACTTAAAGTTCTTCCATAAAGCCACCAGTCATAGCTCCTCACCTTTCAGCTTCTGTAATTACTGCAACAGAAAAGGACACTCGATGTCCACCTGTAACGCTAAAAAGCATGGAGCTAACAGCTCATACAAGTGGGTCCCTAAAGGAACCAGGGCTACAAAGGATCCTCCACCTGCAAAGGAAATCAAGAGAGGACAAGGATCCCAAGCCTGGAATCATCCCACTGGGAGAACCCAAGAGTCTAGAGCCAACACTAGGCCAAAGACTCCAAATGTGTATAGGCACAAGGATAAGCCCAAAACTAGGCCAAGGGTCCTAGACACTAATGACAAAGGACCCAAGAGAGGTTGGGTACCTAAAATTGCTTGATTGTTTCAGGTGTGTCTCAAGGCATCCAAGAACAAAAATTGGTACATCGATAGCGGATGCTCGAGACATATGACTGGAGACAGAGACAAGTTCAAGTCTCTGGTGGTCAAAGATGGAGCCACAGTGACCTTTGGAGGAAATCAAAGTGGCAAGATCACTGGAGTTGGAGAAGTCGGACCAGTCAAAGATGTATATCTAGTGGACGGTCTCTGTCACAACCTGCTAAGTGTAAGTCAAAGCACGGACAAAGGTAACTGGGTAATATTTGATTCAAATGAGTGCTTAATAGTTGATAAGCAGGATCTGAATATAGATAAGGCCAACCTAAAATGCAAAATTAAGGCAATTAGAAATGGGAATCTATATACCTTAGATTTATGTCAACAGCTAGAAGAAAAATGTCTAATATCTAGTGACGAGAATAGCTGGCTTTGGCATAAGAGACTAGCTCATGTTAACTTTACTCAATTGGACATGCTAATTAAAAAGGAGCTAGCTGTAGGTATTCCCCCTTTTAAGGTTAAGCATGATTTTATCTGTGAATCCTGCCAACGAGGAAAGCAAACAAAATCCTCGTTTAAAACCAAGAAGAGAGTCTCCACCAGCAGGCCCTTGGAACTAATCCACATGGATTTGGTTGGGCCAGCAAGAGTAAAAAGCTTAGGTGGAAACCTATATGCTTTAGTGGTGGTGGATGACTATTCAAGGTTTACGTGGACTTTGTTTCTTGCCTCTAAGCAAGATGCTTTTGATGCTTTCGTTGTCCTGGCTAAGAAAGTGCAGAATGAGAAGGATCTCAAAATCACAGCCATAAGGACAGACCATGGAGGAGAGTTTGAGAACCATAGCTTCACTGAGCTATGTGAGCAAAACGGCATCGAACATAACTTCTCAGCTCCGAGAACTCCTCAACAAAATGGAGTAGTCGAAAGAAAGAACAGGGTTCTGACAGAGATGGCTAGAAGCATGCTGAACGAGAAAGAAGTCTCTCAAATGTTCTGGGCGGACGCTATGAGCACTGCTTGCTATATCTCCAACAGAGCTTATGTTCGCAAGGGCTTGGATAAGACTCCATACGAGCTATATAAAGGAAGGAAGCCCAACATCAGCCATCTCAGAATATTCGGATCAAAATGCTACGTGCATAACAATGGGAAGGTAAACTTGGGTAAGTTTGATCCAAAGGCTGATGTAGGTACATTCATAGGATATTCCCTTAGGAGCAAAGCATATAGGATATACAACATAAGAACTAAAACTGTAGAAGAGTCCATGCATGTTGTATTTGATGAAACTCCTACATGGGGACAATCCACAGAAGATGATGAAGCACTTAACTTTCCAAATCTTCCATCATCTTCCTCACCACCAAAAGAAACAACAACAAGCTATCCCAAAGAAGAAGGTGAACCCAGTGATGTACCTAGTGGGCAACCCATGCCTGAGGAGGCACAGCTGCCAATAGCTAGGAGACATCACAGGGATCATCCTCTTGATCAAGTGCTTGGTGATGTTTCTTCTGGTGTCAGAACTAGAAGACAAGTTCAAAATGAAGTTGAGTTTGGAGCATTCCTATCTCAAATCGAACCAACTTCAGTTGAACAAGCTCTTGAGGACTGCGACTGGATTATTGCCATGCAGGAAGAGCTGAATCAATTTGAAAGAAGTCAAGTGTGGAAACTAGTCCCAAGGCCGTCTCATCAATCCATAGTAGGAACCAAGTGGGTCTTTAAAAACAAACTGGATGAGACAGGTCAAATCACTAGAAACAAAGCCAGACTGGTAGCTAAAGGATACAACCAAGAAGAAGGCATTGACTATGAAGAAACTTTTGCTCCAGTCGCTAGACTTGAGGCAATAAGGATTCTTCTAGCCTTTGCATCCATGAAAGGTTTCAGATTATATCAAATGGATGTAAAGAGTGCATTTCTTAATGGTTATATTAAGGAAGAGGTATATGTAGAACAACCTCCTGGCTTTGAAAACCATAAGAACCCCAAACATGTGTATAGATTAAAGAAAGCTTTGTATGGCCTGAAACAAGCCCCTCGAGCTTGGTATGAGAGACTCAGCAGCTTTTTGCTGGGCAAGGGTTTCTCAAGAGGCAAATTAGATAATACACTGTTTATTCTTCACAAAGATAGAGATATGTTAATTGTCCAAATTTATGTTGATGATATTATCTTTGGGGCAACTAACGAGAAGCTTTGTGAAGATTTCTCTAAGATTATGCAGGGTGAATTTGAGATGTCAATGATGGGAGAACTAACATTCTTCCTAGGCCTGCAAATCAAACAAAAGAAGAACGGAATCTTCATCTCCCAAACCAAGTACTGCAGAGAACTACTCAAAAAGTTTGGGATGGATGAATGCAAGGAGTATGATACTCCTATGAGCACCTCAGCTGCACTCGACGCTGACGCCAAGGGTAAAAGTGTCAGCCTGCCCATGTACAGGGGAATGATAGGTTCCCTCCTATACTTAACGGCGAGCAGGCCTGATATTCAATTTAGCGTAGGCATGTGTGCTAGGTTTCAAGCCAACCCCAAGGAATCACACTTGACATGTGTTAAACGTATTCTGAGATACCTTGAGGGAACACAAGAACTTGGTCTTTGGTATCCCAGAGGTAACCAAGAGTTCTTGTGGGCTTATTCTGACTCTGACCACGCAGGTTATAAAACAGATAGAAAGAGCACCAGTGGACAATGCGCCTTCCTTGGTGGTTGTCTGGTGTCTTGGGCCAGCAAGAAGCAAACCTGCGTGTCCTTGTCATCCACTGAGGCAGAATACATTGCTGCTGCAAGTTGCTGTGCACAAGTGCTATGGCTGAAAAACCAGTTGAGAGATCTTGGCTTGGAGTTCCCTGAGGCGCCCATCCTCTGTGATAACACAAGTACAATTAGCCTCGCCAAGAATCCAGTTCAGCACACCAGGACAAAGCACATTGACGTCCGACATCACTTCATCAGAGACCATGTTCAAAAGAAGGATGTCAAGGTGCAGTTTGTTCCCACACAACAACAGCTTGCGGATATCTTCACCAAGCCTCTGGGGACTGACCAGTTTATTTTCATTAGAGGTGAATTGGGAATGGTAAACCCAAATGAAGTGTAATTATTATTTTTTTTTACAACAATACTGACTTAGGCATCGGAGTGCCAATATATGTCCTTGCAGGTATTCAATGTTGAATCTTAAGTAAGTGCAACCGGAAGCAAAACCACTTCCGAATGATTACACACTGACGCTGGATGATCAAACCAAGAGAGCGCCAGCACAAGTCCAAGAAGACACGTCACTTCAGAAAACGCTTCAACTTCCAAATGAGACGTTTCGACTTCTCTGACAATATGAAGCGACACGTGTCATCAGGTATATCGATCCAACTTAAGGCGTTTACGCTACCCAATGTGTGATAATGTGAAGGAGCATGACCTTTTTGCCCTTAGTGACTTTACCTATAAAAGGGACATCTCATTTCACACATTCTTCATTTTCATCTATGTTCTTCATATAAACATTTCATCAACCCCACAAAAATGGCCGAACCCTCTGAAGCAAACCCAGTTTCGAGGAAACCCTCCTCATCTAAGAAACACAAGTCCAAATCTGGGAAATCAAGCCATCAACATTCTGGAAAATCTGGGCATCGTGAAAGACATCAAGAACATCATGAAGTTTCTCGGCAAATTGCCCTAGGGCAGGATGAAAATATTCAAGGTCAGCCTGAAACTTCTGGTAGAATGGCAGAACTGTTAGTGGGTTCTAAGAAGAGGAAGTCCATCCCTAAGGAGGAGGCTGCGGCGATCAAATATGGAAAACACTCTTTGATGATGCCAAAAGGGGGAGAAATGCATTGACCACTAGCCTTGCTACCCTGGGAGTTCCTTGATGAAGAAGAGCTTCAGCGAGAGGGAGAGAAAGAAGAAACAAAGAAACAACCCCCAGCCCAAATTTTTTTTTTTTACTTAGAAATGTTCATCTTTTCATGCATGTTCTCATATCTGCCTACTATATGCTCGCTGCTTGTAAATGTTATCTAATTATATGCTCTGACCTGTAACCTATGCTTATCAATAATATTTGTCTAAGTTACTTATTCTGAACTATTGCTTTTATTCTTCAGCTAATCCTTTCATATGAACTTAATCGATAAAGCTAAGTTTGTCATCATCAAAAAGGGGGAGAATGTTAGAATCTTAAGTTTTGATGAAGACTAAAATATAAAGGATTAGACCAAGTGCCTAGGAAGCAATAGTATACTTAGGATCCCAAGTAAGAGTGCTTCCGGATGAAGATTTACTTCCGGTTAGATTAGGACTTGCGCATGCGGATGAATGCTTTCATCCCCCAGCGTCAGCAAGTAAATAACTAGGGATTTAACTTAGTCCATGAACTTTAGGTGCACAAACCCTAAGACTAAGCTATGGTTCAATCGGAAGCGAAGTTGCTTCCTGTTAGACTTAGACTGGCGCAGAGCGATAGAATAGATAATTACTCCAAGCGACAGTGAGTCTACTTCCCCAAGTGAAAGCGCTTCCTGTTAGAATTAGACTGGCGCAGAGCGACAGAATAGATATTACCCCAAGCGTCAGTAAGTCTACTTCCCCAAGTGAAAGCGCTTCCTGTTAGACTCAGACTGGCGCAGAGCAATAGAATAGTTATTACCCCAAGCGTCAGTAAGTCTACTTCGCCAAGTGAAAGCACTTCCTATTAGATTTAGACTGGCGCAGGTTGATAGACTAGATATAACCCCGAGCGTCAGCAGAAATGCAACATCAAGTGAAGTTGCTTCCTATTAGATCTTGACTGGCGCAGACTGATAGAATAGATTTCACCCTAAGCGTCAGTGAATTCACCACGTCAAGTAAAAGTGCTTCCGATAGCTCAGTGACTAGCGCTGAGTGGTGGAATGAAATAGACTAAGCAAGAGCAAGTCATGGTGAACTAAATCCCTCATCAAGTGAATTTACTTCCGGATGTAAATGTACTTCCTGATATAAGGAACTTACCACTTAGGCAAAGAACACTCCCACTGCATGTGATTATATGTTTATATTGATAAACTAACACTCAGTGCAGCACACTCAGTAGAATTGCTTCAGGATGAGAATCTGCTTCCGCAAGCAATCAGAATGTCAGATGATGCAGTGTCAGAATGCTTATATCAGAGCAGAGGTGTCAGGACTACTTTTCAGAGATAAAGCAAGTCAACCCTGCTATGCATTAATGGAGCATTTATTGGGCAAACGGTAACTTGGGATAAACGGCCAAATTCAAACGGGACTCCCACCTACCAAGAGTTCAAATGCTTGAAGACTATATAAAGGGAGCTCAACTTCATTTATTACAACAACAATTATCCTTGAATACTCTAGAGAGAAGTTAGAGCGAGAAACACAAGAAATCTTCAAAGCATTCAAGGCTGCCCAGAAATAGAAAAGAGCATTTAACACTTTGAGTGATTCTTCACGTACTTATTCTGTACTCATTGTAGTTAAGTCTCTTCTTGTTATAAGAGCAATTAGTTGTGCTTAAGTGTGTATCACCATCTGTTCTTAAAGAGAACTTAGTTAGTAAAATCCTTTATTTGTAAAGGTTGAACCCTTGCTTGGTGTAAGGGGGAGCTAGGTAAAAAGGTTGCAAGTAAGCCCGCAAAACTTGTGGTTGTAAGGTTGCAAGTGATCCCGTCTAAAACTTGCGGTTGTAAGGTTTCAGGTGAACCCGATTTAAAACCTGAGTTATAGTGGAACTCTCAGCCTGGGTGGTTGAGGACTGGACGTAGGTCAGGTAGACCGAACCAGTATAAATCCTGTGTTGTTTATTTCGAGTATTTATTTTTGAAGCACAATTCACCCCCCCCCCTCTTGTGCATCCATTACGTTCAGAGGGGGGGTGGGGGGCCGAGGGTGGAGGGAGGGGGTGGGGGGCCGAGGGTGGAGGGGGGAGGGTGGGGGCCGAGGAGGGAGGAGGGGGTGGGGGTGGGGGGCCGAGGAGGGAGGAGGGGTGGGTGGGGGCCGAGGAGGGAGGAGGGGGTGGGGGTGGGGGTGGGGGGCCGAGGAGGGAGGAGGGGTGGGGGTGGGGGTGGGGGGCCGAGGGGGGAGGGGGTGGGGGGCCGAGGGTGGGGAGGGGGTGGGGGGCCGAGGGTGGAGGGGGGGAGGGTGGGGGCCAAGGAGGGAGGAGGGGTGGGGGTGGGGGGCATTTTTCCATGTCATAGACAAATCAGCATTGGGGTGCCACGTCATGTCTCACAGTGCCACGTCATTTGCCATATCAGCATTCCAATTGACTTAACGGTCAAACTTAACTCCAATTTTTAAGATGGCTAAATTTGCCCCATTTTGGTTTATGGTGTACGGTTTTGCACCCTCGAAATTACGGGTGCCAAAGTTGTCCATTTTGGCAATTACGGTGGCTATTTTTGCCCCTTTACCCTATATTAAATTGGCCACTTAAAATGACCTCCATAAGTCACAAACATTCACCACCTTCCTTACATAACATTCCTTAACAAATTTCTTTTCAATTTAACACTTTATTTCCAAATTCCTTCTCAAACACCATTTCAAACAATTTCACTACTCCAACACCTTCACATTACTTGCACTAACATTTCTTAAGCTCCAATTAAATCCATACAGCCCACATAAACAAACCTCAACATTAAAGAAACCAACAATGCTCACTAAATTGCCAACTAATTACCAACTACCAAATCATCTCATCCACCACCATATTTCATCAATTAATACCTCAACCAATCCTAATCTTTCGTTCAAAACTCCTAAAGATTCAAGATTGTAAAAATCCTACTTAAGAGAACAAAAAAAAACACCTCCGAAAATTTCCATATGATTACCAAATCCAGAAAATCCTAATGTCTCTTAGGATACTCAATTCAATACCCCAATTTCTTAATATTACAACATCATAATTCCAAAAATCCAACATCATATCCAAATCCCAACTTTAAAGAACTTAAAAACACCTCCAAAATTTCCAAATGATTATCAACATCCAGTAATTTCATATGCTCCTTAGAAAATCACAATGAGTGCTTAAATTTTGAGTTATTAAAGCATTTTATATTCCAAAAATCACAACACAACTAAAAACCTAACTTTAAAGAATCCTTAAAATATTCCCCAAAATTTCAAAGTCATTTCCAACTTCATGAAACACTAATTGCCTTCACAAATCTTCAATTGGCCACTAAATAATCACCATTGTAACTTGTAAATTTCAAAATCCCAATTCAAAGAACCATAAAAAGCTTCAAAAATTCCCAAAATAATCTCTATCTTTAGGAAAAATCCAATACCTTCCCAAATCTTCCATTAACCATTTAATAATCATTACTTTAACTATCCAACTTCCTTTCAAACCCCAATCTAGCCAACATTTGCATTCTAACATCAATAAAGAACCTTAGCTATCACTACATGATCACCAATCTATTCCAAAATATCAAGCATTAACAAAACCTAACTCAAAGAGCCAAACATTGCTCATTTCCATCCTGAACTTGATTTTTCCACTTCACACCAACTTAAATACTTTCAAGATATTCAATTTCTTACTTAAACATAACCTAGATTCATATTTAAAGCTCCATAGACTATTCATGATCAAACCCTTACTTCATAGAGTACCTAAAAATTCACCAAAATCTCAAAGTAGTTTCCAACTTAAAGAAACATCAAATATCATCACAAAACTTCAATTTACTAGTTGAAAACCATTGTGGTAGCTTAACAATCCTAAAGTCTCAATTTTTCACAAAACCCTAACTTCCAAAGAGGGAACTTTATCCAAAATCAACATCACAACATAGTAGGAAAGCTTACCGAGTTCAAGAATGAGGAGGGAGGTGTCTCCGCCGTCGGCCGCCGCCGGAATCGCCGGAAATCGACACCTCAAGGTGGCTGGCCGAGTTTTACAAATAAAAGAAGAGAAAACTATAAGAAAACAAGGTTGGAACAAGAAAGTGGCATGAGAAACGAAAGAAAATAGACCACCAACCACTCACCGCCGTGTCGCCGTCGTCTGCCGCCCCTGTCGCCGGAAAACGTGAAGAAGACGAAGAGGGTGAGTGTGGGGACGAGTAGATCGGCCGAGTTTCCTTGGTCAATGAGTAACCCACATGATTTTGCACTGAAGAATGGGAGCATGGAGGTGAAGAGTTGAAGAAAAATGGTGAGAAGGAGGAGAGGAAGGATAGGCCGAAAAAAAAAAATGGGTTGAAGAAGGAGATGGGTGGTCGGGTTTTATGAAGGAAGTAAGGGAAGGGTGTGTTTGGCTCATGCTTTCTTGTTCAGAAATGGATAATTTCGTACCGGAAGTTACCATAATGTCCTCTTTTAATTTAAAACCACTTAAATCAGCCTCCAATCTTCTTAAACTTCAAAATATTTTTAGCTTTTCCATTCCCTCATATTTCAAACTCTTCATTTCTTTAGTAATTATATGCACATCAATTACTCAAAATTTCCAAAATATTCCCAAAAATCACCAAAAATTTCTAAAAATTCCTAATTTCTCCATTTATCATTTCCAAAACACTCTTTAATCCTGTATTAAATTTTCAGGATGTTACAATTCTCCCTACCTTTTAGGAATTTTGCCCTCAAAATTCACCATGTCTAACAACTCTTAAAAATAATAAATTGCATAACCCTCTCAATACAGCCCTAAGAACTTGGATTTGGGAAGAAAAATTCCAAATTCTAGTCAAACTAATATACATTACCTCTATTATTTCCAAATTTTCGTGTCATATTCCAACTTTACTACACCTTAATTGTTTATTTTCCTTGACTTATATGACCATGAGAGTCATTCATTAATCAACTACCAAAAATTTCACCCCTAATGACCATACATTGCTAATTCCTTAGATCAATTCCTGTGATAAGATCTCATAATTAAAGACAATTTTCACCTCTTTGAAAATCATTATTTTCTAGCGAACAACTAGCTCACCAATCTATATCAACACTTAAGCTTTCTTAATTTGATCTCACACAAAATACTCTCGATCATTTTATCCATTTTGGACTCTTGATATTGCTCTCTACAGTGGTTTCTACTATTCCATATTCCTAGTTAGGATAGAGTTCTTCTACCAGTATGATGGACTTAAATCTATATCCAATAGTTTCTCCAACACGTTCACTAAACTATTTCCCACGTCTTACCTAATCTTAATAAATGAACCAAAATTCTTACTAAGCCTCAAACAAGAAGTTTTCAATTTGTAATGCTTTCCTTATCTAATAATCTTAACCTTGATCATACCTCAATTTCAACATTAAATTAAATCACCTTAATAACAGTTTGATAATAACTTACCTATTCTTAAAATCACATGTTCTATACTCATAATTGTTTAAATTGGTCGCTCATCCAAATTGCTCATCCCCCTGTATTCCACTCGTAAGGCCAACTTCAACCTTTATTTGCATAAACCGTTTCTCAAGAAAATTTCACCGATGCTCAATCTCATGAATTCTTAATAAATCTATTTAGACAAATTTATTCATTGGTTGAATAACAGATCCTAGAGAATCACACTTCTAGAACTAGAGGTTCTCCCTGTTAGAATCTTAAGTTTTGATGAAGACTAAAATATAAAAGAATAGACCAAGTCCGTAGAAAGCAATAGGTTAACATAGGATCCCAAGTAAGAGTGCAACCGGATGTGGATTTACTTCCGGATAGACTAGGACTTGCGCACGCAGATGAATGATTCATCCCCCAGCGGCAGCGAGTAACTCACTAGGGAATTAGCTTAGTCCATGAAGCATTAGGTACACAAAACCTTAAGACTAAGCTATGATTCAACCGGAAGTGAAATTGCTTCCTGTTAGATTTAGACTGGCGCAGGCTGATAGAATAGAATAACCCCAAGCGTCAGTGAAAAAGCCACGTCAAGTTAAATTGCTTCCTGATAGATTTTGACTGGCGCAGGTTGATAAAATAGATATAACCCCAAGCGTCAGTGAAAATGCAACGTCAAGTGAAATTGCTTCCTGTTAGATTTTGACTGGCGCAGACTGATAAAATAGAATAACCCCAAGCGTCAGTGAATCAGCCTCGTCAAGTGAAATTGCTTCCTGTTAGATTTAGACTGGCACAGGCTGATAGAAGAGATATAACCCTAAGCGTCAGTAAGTTTACCACTTCAAGTGAAAGTGCTTCCGATAGCTTAGTGACTAGCGCTGACTGTTGGATTGAAGGACACTGAGCGAGAGTGAGTGATAGTGAACTAAATCCTTCATCCAGTAGTTCTCACTTCCGGATGTAGAAGTGCTTCCGGATACATCCTAGACTAAATGACTTCCCACAGCATGTATAGTTCTTACTATATTTGATTATATATAATGCTATGTTGGGCTAACCAGTATGTGCAGAACTTAGTCACACTTCCGGATGCAAATGAGCTTCCGGATGCAAAGACTCTTGGCATTGGATTTCAGAGATTAACACTTGCAGAGCAAGATTGCCACTTCCGGATGAACGATGATCATCCGTCAGCAAGAGTACAAGAGTAAACGTCACATACTCAGAAGTCAGAATGCTTTTGTCAGAGCAGAGGTGTCAGGACTACTTTTCAGAGATAAAGCAAGTCAACCCTGCTAAGCATTAATGAAGATGTACTTCACAACGGTAACTTGGGATTAACGGCCATATTCAAACGGTCATATTCAACCTGCCGCCCAAGCCTTTGAAGCCGAGTATAAAAGGAACATCTATATTCAGAAGAGATGAGAGAGAGAACAGAGCCTATTGTCTGAAACATTGTATTCTACATTCCTCTCATCTTCTACTCTCCAATCTTAGATCTGTAACATTATTAGAGAGTAATTCATTTGTACTTAAGTGAGTAACATCATCTACTCTTAGAGAGAGTCATTTGTACTTAAGTGTTTATCACAATCAGTTCATAGAGTGAACATATAACCAAATCCTCTAATCAATAGAAGCTGTTCTAAAGCTTGTGCTTGAAGAACAGAATTGTTATCTTACAATAGTAAGGGGGAGCATTTAGAGGTTTTCTAAATCTCCATAGGTTGCAAGTTAGCCCGCAAAACTTGTGGTTGTAAGGTTGCAGGTGATCCCGTTGTAAAACCTGTGGTTGTAAAGGTTTGCAGGTGAGCCCGTTGTAAAACCTGTGGGTTGTTAGGTGAACCCGTGTTCGTAAAACCTAAAGTGTAAAGGCTTTCTTGTGCCTGGTTCAAACAAGAAGTTTAGTGGATTGAAAATCTCAGGTGGAGCCTGGGGACTGGATGTAGGTCTGGGAGTGACCGAACCAGGATAAACTCGCTTGTGCATATTCTGCTTATTTAAATCCCCACACCAAGCACCACACCACTGCATACTCACTTGTGCTTGGGATGATTCATCGTCACTCTCATCAAGCACAAGGAGTAAAGTTTTAAAAAGGGAAAATAATAAGTTTTATTCTGCCACCCAATTCACCCCCCTCTTGGGTGACAGCCACGCATTTCATTTGGTATCAGAGCCAGGTTACTTGTTTAAAGGATCCAACGATCTCAAGTGCAAAGACCTAGGCTGACTTGGGTTATAAAATGTGTTTTGAAGGTTTTGATCATACTATCCCACCCTTGTTAGAAAATACTGATTTTTACTTATGGAAGGGAAGGATGAAAAGTTTTATACTATCCACGGATTTCAAAATGTGGGATGTCTTTGAAAAGAACTCTGATTTCGAACCAAAAGTAAACTGGACTGAAGAGGAGAAAAATTTATTTTGCTTAAACATTAGAGCAATGCAAATTTTGTACAAAAGTTTACCTGACAATGATTTCCAGAAAATTAAACATTGCTCTAATGCTAGAGATATTTGGAACACTCTTGATGCTATGTATGCTTCTAATCAATCTCTTGAAATTAAAGCTGTCCAAAGCTCATTTTGTGCTCCCTGTGAATCTATCCTTGATGAGCTACTGGATGGTGATATAGAGGAAGCTAGCACCAGTGAAGAGAGTGTCGATCTCTGCCTAGAAGATTCAGAAACTGAAGAAAATGAGGTACCTAAACTTGAACCTTCTGAATTGCAAGATATGTATAATGAGCTACATAGTGAATTCTGTAAACTTGCAAAAGAAGTTCTAGGCTTAAGAAAGGGGAATAAGAAACTTGAGGAACTTATCCTTTCTTCTACAACCAAGGAGTCCAAAGTCCCACTCATAAAAGAAGAGTTTTTAAAAGACCCTGAGATTTTAAAAGTTAATAAACATAGAGTCTTTGAAAAGAAAACTGACCAACATAATAATGATAAGAAATCTCATTCTGAACATCATTCCATTATCTGTCATTATTGTGGTAGAACGGGTCATATTTCTCACACATGCAATTTTAAGAGAAATTTAAATGTGAGGAATAAATATATATGGATCCCCAAAGGACAAGTAAGGTCCAGTGCTAACCATGTAGGACCCAAGTACAAATGGGTACCAAAACTTCCTTCTAGTGCCTTACTTGTGCAGAAAAGATCAAGAGTTCCTCTTGCCCCAAAGAAGAGAACTCGTGGTGATGTCACTGCTGCAATCACCTGGTCCAATCATAAGAAGCAGTGCACTACCACAAGGAACAAAGGTTCTGTCTCAAGGATGAGCTATCACAGAGTTCCACTCAACTATCCTGAGAAGAACAAGAGAAAGAGAATTCCTGAATCTACATGGAGAAAGACTATCAATTCTGTCTCTCATAAGAAAGTGCTTCAGGCCAAAGATAAGTATAGAAGATCTCCTTGGGTAAGCAAGGGATCACTTAAGGTTGAAGCATGCAATAGTAAAATCTCCCATGCAAATGTTAGATGGACTTATTGAGATTTTACATCAAGCTTGCTAGATATGAACATTATGCTCTATATAGAAAGCGTTGAAAAGGAAATTCACAATATTCATAATCTACATGCTGTCTATGACTATCATTATCAAAAACCGTGTATAACCATGTGCATATAGTCATAGTTGATTCGCAATGCCATATTCATAGTGAATAATCCTTAAGTGCATGAGAATTACATACATTCCTTACAAACTGACCTGTCAGATCCAAGTTTGGAGACTGAAAAATGGGAAAAAGGAATCATTTGGTATTTTGTAGGAAAGAAGATCCAAAGGAACAACAATATTCAAGATCATACCTGATCTGAGCAATGTGTCAAATATGAATGAGCTGTTGTTCATACTAGGCTTCGAGTGCTACTACTCCTGAAATTGAAAAGATCAAACAAGCTACTACTTGACGCAAATGTAGCTTTGATTATGAAAGCTTGAGTGATATGGATGCACAAGAGAGAACATCAACAAGTATGCTCATGAGAAGAAATGGCTGTTCTGAACTTGATCTTGAGAAAATTTCGCCAATCTCATATGAGTATTTCTTTCCATTACTCATTTTATTATACATCTTAATGGATAGTCCTTCTTGTCAGACCTGGATTAGGAACTTTTAAATTCACTTTGGCAAAATTTGTAAGAGTAGTGAGATCACATTAAGCATATTTGAAAGGACTTGAGATGAGATTTGAAAACTACTGTGATCATATGCTGAGAATTTGGTTGATTTGTAAACCTGATTTATTCTTAAAACTAAACTATTCTCTTGACTGTAAGGCTTTTAGAACTTCATTGTGTTGACAATTTACATATCTTCATAATCTAGCATGAACATTCTTAAGGCATATTTATCGAATTATGCTTGTTTATGAAACTCTGAAAATATGCAATCTATTCTATACTCCCTGTACTATCACACTGGTATTTATCCAAAAGAGTATGAGTAAAGTTCATGACTTGAGAGTGAAACTATGTGAAATTGTGAACAAAATTTTCAAAATCTGTTTTCACTTTATTAATGCTCTTGTTTTACCAAACTATCACTGAGGGTTGATCAATTTATCCTTATTAAGAGACATTTGGGAATGTCTAGATGAAGTTTAATCTTCAGAGAACATCTGTACTTAATTATTAAAACCTGCCAACTGTGCTAACTTAGGCATCGAAGTGTCAACCTTAAGTTTTTGCAGGTCCCTCAATGTTAAATCTTAAGTAAGTACAACCGGAAGCAAAACTACTTCCGGATGCTCTCGTGCTGGCGCTGAATGACTACTCAAGGCAACCAAGAGCGCCTGTCTAACCGGAAGCAAAACCACTTCCGGATGATCACACGCTGACGCTGGATGATGAAACCAAGAGAGCGCCAGCACCAGTCCAAGGGACACGTCACTTCAGAAACGTTTCAACTCCCTCTGTGGGGCGTTGTGCCTTCTCTGACTAATTGAAGCAACACGTGTCATCAGGTGTGTCGTTCCAACTTAAAATCTTACGTTACCCAATGTGAAAATTTGAAAGAAGATGCCCATTTTACCCTCAGAAGTTTTGCCTATAAATAGATGTCATTTTTCACTTTCACTTTTTACTTGCATCAAATTCACTTTAACCATTCTCTCTGAAATTTTCTTCATATTCATCTGTGTTCTTCGCATTCTTCAAACACTCTTTCGCATTTCATCTTTCTTCCCAATCATCCCACACAAAAATGGCCGGATCTCATGAATCCAACCCAGTTACACAGAAAACCTCTTCATCCAAGAAACATAAGTCAAAATCTGGGAAATCTCGTCATGAACATTCTCGAAAATCTGGGCAAAATGATGAACATCATGAAGAACGTCATGAACACCGTGAAGTTTCTGGGCAAACACCAGGGCAGGATGAAAATATCCAGGGTCAGCCTGGAACTTCTGGTCGAGTGGAAGAACAGTTAGTGGTTTCTGGGCATGAGCAAGAGAGGGAAGCCCAGAGGAAGGGAAAGAAAAAGAGGGTTCAGTTCGCTGAAGAGCCTTCTTCGAAGAGGCAGAGAGTTGAAGAAGATGATCCTTCAGTGTACAGAGATGGGGCTTTGGAGAATGTGGCCGCCAAGTTTGAGACATCCACTCCCATCTTCAATCATGGCCTGTTCATCGATCTAGACAAGATTGATGAACTAGGGTTTCCTCACCTTCGCCCTTATCTAGAGAAGTACATGTCATGGCTGGGGATCAACCAGGACTACAACGTCAACGTCCTGCGTGTCTTCTGCCAATCCCTCACTGGCAAGGCTAGGTTTAAGAAGGTGGATGGGAAAGAGCAAATTCACAAGCTCTCCTTCACTGCCACTGTAAGGGGGAGAACATTCAGGTTCACGTGGAAGACACTGAATGAGATGATGGGGATCACGGACGAGAGCATGAATGAGTGGCTATACCCTGAGTCACTAAAACTCAGCAAGGAGGCTCTCGAGAAGTTGTATGGGACCTCAGGGAAAAAGGTATCCAGGATGTCTGACTCTTACAGGCTCTTGTACTACGTCTACTCCCGAATGATGACACACAAGGGAGGCAACTTCAATGAGTTCACACAGCTGGACAACCCTTGGTTCCCCAGACTCCTCTCCCACCAGCCTATCAACCCCGGCCAGTTGATCTGCCTTGAGCTTCAGCGCTGGATAAGCAACGACAAGTCTGGCCATCTTCCCTATCCCACCATCATTGCCTTCCTCCTTGAGAAGCATCTGATCAAGGCCACATCTGCTGTGGAGGAAGAGAATGTCAAGTGTAAGCCTGTGGGAGCAACCAATATTGGGAAGATGGGCATTAAGTACTTGAGGGCTCCTAAGCCCACTCGCTCAGGCTCACAAGCCAGTAGTGCTTTTGGGACTTCAGCCCCCTCTGCATCTGGAGCAGGGGATCAGGAAGTAGACTCCCATGCTGGGCCGAGCCATGTTGCAAGAGTGCCAGCATCAGTCAAAGCCTTTGCCGAGGAAGTAAAGGAAGAGCTTCTCTTCAGGTTGCCTGAGTCCTTGGTGGGTCCTCTCCGTGCTGAGTGTGACGCTGGTTTCCAGCACCAAGGGGAGCGGATCCAGCGGCTCGAGGACAGAGTGGGTCAGATCGAGAGTCACCTTGCCAGGGTGGATGCAAAGTTAGATCTCATCCTCCAACACCTACAAATTCCCCAACCATCACAAGGTAACTTACCACCTCCTCCTCCTCCTCAAAACCCACCTCCTCCTCCTCCTAATCACCCTCAACTTCCCCCTCCTCCTCCACCTAACACTCAACAACCTCAGCCACCACCACAAAATGACCAGCAACCCCCACCATCACCAAACAATGACCACCAATCCCAACCTTCACCTACCCATGACCAGCAAACCCAAGACTCACCTCAACACTCTCCACACCAAACCCAAGACTCACCTCACAACTCTCCACGCCAATCCCCACTAAATTCTCCATCTCCACCTCCTTCACCCACTCTCTCACGACCTGGCGCTCCTACACACTCTCCACTCCGTCTCTCCAACCCTACCCATCCAAGCCCTAGACCCATAGGATCTGACACAGCCATTCACCCCCTCAGCCAATTCTATAGAGAGTATCCCCGCCTTCAACCACTCACTGATGACCATTTACCATTTACCCCAGCCTCCAACTACAAGGAATACTCCTCTACTCATCCTTTTGAGGGTCTCTTTGTCACCCCCAATTGGTTCCCCAACCCTACCTCATCCGACCCTACCTCATCACCAGAAAGTACCCAATCTACCTCCTCCCCAGAAACCTCACCCCAAAAATCTCCACCTTCCTCGTCCTCAAGTCCATCCCTGGCCCTCACCCTCTTTGATGATGCCAAAAGGGGGAGAGATGTAATGTCCACTCTGCGCATGTCCATGAATACAAGGGATGTCCTCAGCCAGCCATCCCTCTGGATTGAGGAAGACATAACAGCAGCACTTCGCCGTGCTATGGAATCTCAAAGGCTGGGTGGTCCAGAAAGCCTTATAAGAGGAGAGGCCATCCGGTTCATGCAGCAGAAGAAAACAGCTGAGCAAGGACCACAATGGGATATGGTTGTTTTTGAGCCAGAAAGTACCCAATCTTCACAGCCTGAGTCATCTTCATCAGAGTCTTCTCCAACTAAGTCAAGCAAAAACATTGTTGAGGAGATTATGATGAAATACGGGCTGAAGAGACCCAACCATCCTCCCATTGTGATAGCCAAGCCTGTTCTTGCATCCTCTGGGCAAGTGTCTGAGAGTCCTTCATCTGAGCGATCATCTGCCCCTCCTTCCTCATCTGAGCCAGCAGTCAGAGTCAGTGAGCTCAGAAAGAAGGTCGTTGCTAGAAGACGTGCCAGGAAGATAATTGCCTCCACTGAATCTGATGAGAGTGAGGAAGAGACTCTATCTGACCTACCTGAGCAAGGAACTTCATCTGCCCAGGTTGAGCAAGAAACTCCAGTGGTTCAAGCAGTTCCAATTCTGAAGGAAGTCAAGTTGGAAATTGAAGACATGACTCCTGAGGAATTTGAGAAGTTTGGATTCACAGACAAGCTATCTTTTGGTCAGATGGCCTGCCTCGACGCTGACAGAGCAAGCGCCATGCCCACTCCTCCAATTAGCAAGAGCAAAGGGAAGAGTAAAGGGAAGGGGAAAAGGAAAGCCCAGGAAGTTGAGGAGGATCCCAACTTCCCTGTATGGAACGTGAAAATCCGGGCTGTTCACTATCCCAATGGAGAGGTCTCCTACTTCGACGATGCTACAGGGTTCCCTGGGTATGAAGAAGTGGAGAACATGAAAAGGGCATTCGAGGAGTCTATTGAATCAGAGAGGCTCAGAAGGGAAAGAGATGAAGAAGAGCTTCAGGAGATCATTGCCCAGATAGACCAGAGTGTGCGTGAGGCCGAGCTAGCCAAACTACAAAAGGAAAATGAAGAGAGACAGAAGGAGAGGGAGAGGAAAAAGAAACACAAACCCTGAACCCCCAATCCAAACCTTCTTTTAACTTAGAAAATTTTGTTTTGTTTTCATGCATACTTTCATACTTGCTTAGTGTTATTTACTTGTATATGTTCTTTACTTGTAAATGTTATTTGATTATATACTCTGACTCGTAACTTATGCTTATCAATAATATTTGTCTAAGTTACTTGTTCTTATCTATTACTTTTATTCTTCTGATAATCCTTTCATATAAATTTAATCGATAAAGCTAAGTTTGTCATCATCAAAAAGGGGGAGAATGTTAGAATCTTAAGTTTTGATGAAGACTAAAATATAAAAGAATAGACCAAGTCCGTAGAAAGCAATAGGTTAACATAGGATCCCAAGTAAGAGTGCAACCAGATGTGGATTTACTTCCGGATAGACTAGGACTTGCGCACGCGGATGAATGATTCATCCCCCAGCGGCAGCGAGTAACTCACTAGGGAATTAGCTTAGTCCATGAAGCATTAGGTACACAAAACCTTAAGACTAAGCTATGATTCAACCGGAAGTGAAATTGCTTCCTGTTAGATTTAGACTGGCGCAGGCCGATAGAATAGAATAACCCCAAGCGTCAGTGAAAAAGCCACGTCAAGTTAAATTGCTTCCTGATAGATTTTGACTGGCGCAGGTTGATAAAATAGATATAACCCCAAGCGTCAGTGAAAATGCAACGTCAAGTGAAATTGCTTCCTGTTAGATTTTGACTGGCGCAGACTGATAAAATAGAATAACCCCAAGCGTCAGTGAATCAGCCTCGTCAAGTGAAATTGCTTCCTGTTAGATTTAGACTGGCACAGGCTGATAGAAGAGATATAACCCTAAGCGTCAGTAAGTTTACCACGTCAAGTGAAAGTGCTTCCGATAGCTTAGTGACTAGCGCTGACTGTTGGATTGAAGGACACTGAGCGAGAGTGAGTGATAGTGAACTAAATCCTTCATCCAGTAGTTCTCACTTCCGGATGTAGAAGTGCTTCCGGATACATCCTAGACTAAATGACTTCCCACAGCATGTATAGTTCTTACTATATTTGATTATATATAATGCTATGTTGGGCTAACCAGTATGTGCAGAACTTAGTCACACTTCCGGATGCAAATGAGCTTCCGGATGCAAAGACTCTTGGCATTGGATTTCAGAGATTAACACTTGCAGAGCAAGATTGCCACTTCCGGATGAACGATGATCATCCGTCAGCAAGAGTACAAGAGTAAACGTCACATACTCAGAA
This sequence comes from Mimosa pudica, assembly GCA_029929735.1. Lineage (NCBI taxonomy): Eukaryota > Viridiplantae > Streptophyta > Magnoliopsida > Fabales > Fabaceae > Mimosa > Mimosa pudica. Next base: position 4,762,379 of record JAKELP010000029.1, read on the forward strand.
GTCAGAATGCTTTTGTCAGAGCAGAGGTGTCAGGACTACTTTTCAGAGATAAAGCAAGTCAACCCTGCTAAGCATTAATGAAGATGTACTTCACAACGGTAACTTGGGATTAACGGCCATATTCAAACGGTCATATTCAACCTGCCGCCCAAGCCTTTGAAGCCGAGTATAAAAGGAACATCTACATTTAGAAGAGATGAGAGAGAGAACAGAGCCTATTGTCTGAAACATTGTATTCTACATTCCTCTCATCTTCTACTCTCCAATCTTAGATCTGTAACATTATTAGAGAGTAATTCATTTGTACTTAAGTGAGTAACATCATCTACTCTTAGAGAGAGTCATTTGTACTTAAGTGTTTATCACAATCAGTTCATAGAGTGAACATATAACCAAATCCTCTAATCAATAGAGGCTGTTCTAAAGCTTGTGCTTGAAGAACAGAATTGTTATCTTACAATAGTAAGGGGGAGCATTTAGAGGTTTTCTAAATCTCCATAGGTTGCAAGTTAGCCCGCAAAACTTGTGGTTGTAAGGTTGCAGGTGATCCCGTTGTAAAACCTGTGGTTGTAAAGGTTTGCAGGTGAGCCCGTTGTAAAACCTGTGGGTTGTTAGGTGAACCCGTGTTCGTAAAACCTAAAGTGTAAAGGCTTTCTTGTGCCTGGTTCAAACAAGAAGTTTAGTGGATTGAAAATCTCAGGTGGAGCCTGGGGACTGGATGTAGGTCTGGGAGTGACCAAACCAGGATAAACTCGCTTGTGCATATTCTGCTTATTTAAATCCCCACACCAAGCACCACACCACTGCATACTCACTTGTGCTTGGGATGATTCATCGTCACTCTCATCAAGCACAAGGAGTAAAGTTTTAAAAAGGGAAAATAATAAGTTTTATTCTGCCACCCAATTCACCCCCCCTCTTGGGTGACAGCCACGCATTTCACTCCCTAATTCCTCATAACTCAATCGATCACCATTTACTCTCATTTAACGTTGTTACTTATAGATCTCTTTCTTTTGCAACAATTGCCTATTTACTCGACCTTTATTAATATACATCCTACTCCCTCATTACATCACTTAAACGACAATTGCTTAACTATTAAATTCGAACCTAAAATTTAAGATTATACATCCTCTATCTATATTCCCACAAAGGATTTTGAAAAACAAAATAACTCATACAAACCATCATTTGATTATTATTAAAAAAAATATTTCCTATTACGTGCCTTCCAACTCACCATGCTCCTTTTATATACTCTCTCACTATTCTTATTACTCGCCTTCTAGGCTACCCCAATTTATTACTTTACTGTTTAAGCATCATACAATACCATAGTGAACTATCTCGTCTTCTCAAAACCCCAAGAAATCTCTGATCATTAATCTAACTTCTTATCTTATCATACTGTCACATCATCATCATAACGCACGCAACTATAACCAACAACTCATTTCACTCAATACAACAACTTAGGTCTTACCGACTCATGTCCTCCTTCATTCTCCACACCATCGAACTAAATCTAAATCTAATTACTATAGATGGTAATCACAACAATTCACACAAATCTTACTATTTCATTTCCCAACCATCATTCCTCAATTTCAAACATTAGCACTACTCATCATAATCACCTAAAGCCTCTCATCTCTATTTCATATGCAAACTGAATAGAACCAACGAATCATGTTCTAAAAGTGCTTTTCCAATCCATTTCCTGAGTCTCTCACATAATTTACGTCCATTTGAATATCACAAAAATCAACTCAAAACCATCCATATAATTCCTTAATTCCATACCAATACTTACCCTTAATAATATAAGAATCATGGAAACTTCATGATTAAAGAGAATTTAGGATCATTATCACTCTAACTAATTTAAATTCCCAGTCAAATGAAAACATCAATTACTCAATTTGCGTTCATGCACCACTTTCTAAACATTAACCAAATTTAATTACTCTCATCTTCCTGGTATAAATAAATTAATTTCAAGGATAAGGATATTCTTAAATTCCTACTTAAAGTCTACAACAAGATTAGCCGAACTAACCTCTTCAACCATAATCGTTGAACCTAAATAAGTCCTTAGATTACATAACCATAATTCAAATGCCCATAATTAAAATACCTTGAAGGAAACCAAGCTTAGTTAACAACCAAGAGAAAATTCAAACTCACATCCAACTTCAAACAAGCTAGGTCTCACCTAGAGTCAACTATAAGTATCCTCTAACCATTAATGTAACCTTTTCCCACATAAATTATATTTGATTCCAGTAAAACCACATAATTAAACTCATCTAACTCAAATGTAACCCATGAATCTCTCAACAATTCGGATTTCAAGATCACCCTTGATTTCAACAATCACATTCTACTATAATCTCAACTAAATTATTCCGACCAAAATTATTGTTGAACTGCACCTTCTTCTAGAACATAATTTCCATTGAACCTACTAAAATTAAAACATTGCCTTTATATTACACTACAGAATTAAAATTTCTAACATATAATAACTATCCAATAATAACAGTCCCTTAATTCCGATAATACTTAGGCTTTTCTCTTTCAAAGAATTCCTACCAACTTATTTTCATCTCATAACCTTATAGGTATTATATAATAAATCTAGAACTCCAAAACTACAATTAAAATACTCCAACTCATATGTTCCTCAATTCAAAACCCATCTCATAAATTATTCTAAGATCCATAATTTACAACTCACTTTTAATCATAAGAATTAAAGATTTAATTAACTTGATCCAATTTATTTCTCCAAACATTCTCATCAAAATACTTTCAAATTTCAAGATCCTGACGAGCCAATCTATCTAATCTCATCAAAAAATGTTAAATTACCTCTAGGAGTCACCCATACGTCTCATACTACAAAATATAAATTTCCATGCAGCATACTTTCATTTCTCCATAGCTAAGTTCTAATAGCTACTCAAACACTCCCATAGCCTTATGAGTCAAAACTTCCTTAAATATTATTCAAATATAACCCAATGTCTTTAATCATTCACATAAATTATCTTTCTATATTCAATGAAACCAACTCGCAACATTCTACCTCCTTTAACCAAATAAAGTCTCTCATGATGCCTCGACTATGATTATGGCCGGCTCATAATTATAATCGAGACCCCCGAGAAGAATCCTTATTCAGTTAACATCTTAATTCCTTATCAATCTCTCAATACATTGCATCTCTATCCCCTGTTTTATCAAATAATTTCTTATATCTACATCACTGTCAACACAATTCCCAAAATCTATGTGTCTTCCCTAAGCTATGTCTATCTCACTGAAACCATCACACCATCCAGCAATGATAATGACCAACGCACGATAATCGATTTAATCTTCACCATAAGGTTTAACTTCTTTCTACCAATTGATAATACAACTTGTAATAATTTCTTAAGTTCACAACATTTCTTTTGAATTCAAACAAGATAGTCAACTAATCCACTTAACCTTTAAAACAACCTCAACACATCTATTCACTTTAGTTACTTCCAAATCAATTTTCTACTTCAAACATTTCAATTCCTACAACAGTCATAGTATACTTAAAACTTAACCTAATTTAGCAATTATTGTCCCGCTCATAAGCTTTAACTGAAAAGCTTATATCCAGCAATACCAATTCTCCCCACCATAGGAATTTTGTCCACAAAATTCAACTGCACATATCCTGAAAACAAGGATTAGTGATCATGCACAATAGGAAGGGAAAGGAATATATATTGCCATTCTATATGCAATGCAACAGGCAGGGTATCGTTTACCATAAAACTGATACCAAGTTGAAACATACCTCCTAATAACACCTTATCAACCTACTCACTTCCACCTAATAAAACACATACTCAAAATAATCCAACCAAATGGTGTCTAACCATGTTAGTAAAGGATTCACCTAACATGGTTAGCAAAAGAAATCAAGCAAGCTACATAAAAGTTAACCATATCAGAGCGGGGCCCATCTAACATGGTTATATAAAGAAATCACATTAAATCAATCACGTCGTCAATATTTTATATAACCATGTTAGGAAAAGGATTTCCTGAACATGGTTACTACAAAACACCTGTACAATTAATTATATCAAAAACAAACATTTGATTTATACATATCATCATCGCAAGGCACAATCAAATGTTCTTAGCCATACTCATCTGCTACATATGTATCAGGAAAACAAGTATTGCCTTTCCATTAACAGGCAGTTGAAATAGGGATTGCCTTTCCATTATCAGGCAAATCTCTTGTACCAATAATTCTGTACGAACATTTCATCATAACCCTATTCATCAAATCAATATCTCATTTACTCCATAAACAACCATTACACCAAACAGAATATGTAGCATAGCTACAACTATGACATCTGTCATAGTTACACCTTAACTATCAGTGACCAAACAACAAACCAGCAAAAACAGCTAATACAATCATCCAACAAATCAATCATTCAAAATAACTACAAACAGACGCGGAAGCGGATGTAACCTAATTAATGGCAATATATATTCATAATAGATCACCTCCGGCCTACTCACTATCTCAGTGTGGGCCGGCAAATCCCTTTCCCTTCCCTACTATCTCCCTCTGGGCATGATCACCTGCAAAAATAAAGGGAATGGGGTGAGACAAAACAATGTCTCAGTAATCACAACTTAACTCACTGTGACACTCAGAAGTGGGGTAGTGGAATGTCTACAGGGTACCACGGTTTTCAAAACCTGCATAAACCACGCAATACATACATATATATACAAAACAAATGCATCCATCTCTCAATAGGCAGAAATAAACGTGTGTGACACTGTGCCCGGTCTACAATCCGAAAAGCATAACAAGGGACCACTCTAATCAATGTGAAAATCCCTGGTTCCTTTACAATCCGAGGAACCCGTACAATTAACCTATCGATTTGCGCAAATCGATGGTTACATCGGCCGACGGTACTAATAATCAGTGTCATGCAACATACAAAAGATTTATATATATATATATATATATATATATATATATATATATATATATATATATATATATATATATATATATATATATATAAAGTACAGTTTATTTAGAAAGGTACCCTATAGCCCACGTTTAAATATAAAGTAATCAGAACACATTTCATTTATATATAAAGTAGAAGAGGATTTTAGAAATCCTCAACTACCGTCACCCTCAGTATCACAGTCAGTTAAGCGTGATTACCTGCACAGCTTAGAAGCACTAGGTATACACAGCTAACGTCGTCCTCAAGCTCCACTCGAGTCTTTGCCGTCTACAATCAGATAATGACCTACTGTTGGTCAAGACACAACATCAATAACTTAAACCTATCATTCAAACTAATTCTAAACCAATTATGGAAGAAACAAATTACTTAAATCCACAATTTTCTATATTCTATTGTACCCCACAATTCCCTTAATTTATTTATTTGTACTCTCAAAGTATTAAACTTCCATTTCTCATACTCTTACAAAACTAACCCAACAAACTAATCCCCATCAAAACAAGCCATTTATATTAAATTGGCCACTTAAAATGACCTCCATAAGTCACAAACATTCACCACCTTCCTTACATAACATTCCTTAACAAATTTCTTTTCAATTTAACACTTTATTTCCAAATTCCTTCTCAAACACCATTTCAAACAATTTCACTACTCCAACACCTTCACATTACTTGCACTAACATTTCTTAAGCTCCAATTAAATCCATACAGCCCACATAAACAAACCTCAACATTAAAGAAACCAACAATGCTCACTAAATTGCCAACTAATTACCAACTACCAAATCATCTCATCCACCACCATATTTCATCAATTAATACCTCAACCAATCCTAATCTTTCGTTCAAAACTCCTAAAGATTCAAGATTGTAAAAATCCTACTTAAGAGAACAAAAAAAAACACCTCCGAAAATTCCCATATGATTACCAAATCCAGAAAATCCTAATGTCTCTTAGGATACTCAATTCAATACCCCAATTTCTTAATATTACAACATCATAATTCCAAAAATCCAACATCATATCCAAATCCCAACTTTAAAGAACTTAAAAACACCTCCAAAATTTCCAAATGATTATCAACATCCAGTAATTTCATATGCTCCTTAGAAAATCACAATGAGTGCTTAAATTTTGAGTTATTAAAGCATTTTACATTCCAAAAATCACAACACAACTAAAAACCTAACTTTAAAGAATCCTTAAAATATTCCCCAAAATTTCAAAGTCATTTCCAACTTCATGAAACACTAATTGCCTTCACAAATCTTCAATTGGCCACTAAATAATCACCATTGTAACTTGTAAATTTCAAAATCCCAATTCAAAGAACCATAAAAAGCTTCAAAAATTCCCAAAATAATCTCTATCTTTAGGAAAAATCCAATACCTTCCCAAATCTTCCATTAACCATTTAATAATCATTACTTTAACTATCCAACTTCCTTTCAAACCCCAATCTGGCCAACATTTGCATTCTAACATCAATAAAGAATCTTAGCTATCACTACATGATCACCAATCTATTCCAAAATATCAAGCATTAACAAAACCTAACTCAAAGAGCCAAACATTGCTCATTTCCATCCTGAACTTGATTTTTCCACTTCACACCAACTTAAATACTTTCAAGATATTCAATTTCTTACTTAAACATAACCTAGATTCATATTTAAAGCTCCATAGACTATTCATGATCAAACCCTTACTTCATAGATGAAATGCGTGGCTGTCACCCAAGAGGGGGGGGTGAATTGGGTGGCAGAATAAAAACTTATAATTTTCCCTTTTTAAAACTTTACTCCTTGTGCTTGATGAGAGTGACGATGAATCATCCCAAGCACAAGTGAGTATGTAGTGGTGTGGTGCTTAGTGTGAGATTTAAATAAGCAAAATATGCACAAGCGAGTTTATCCTGGTTCGGTCACTCCCAGACCTACATCCAGTCCCCAGGCTCCACCTGAGATTTTCAATCCACTAAACTTCTTGTTTGAACCAGGCACAAGAAAGCCTTTACACTTTAGGTTTTACGAACACGGGTTCACCTAACAACCCACAGGTTTTACAACGGGCTCACCTGCAAACCTTTACAACCACAGGTTTTACAACGGGATCACCTGCAACCTTACAACCACAAGTTTTGCGGGCTAACTTGCAACCTATGGAGATTTAGAAAACCTCTAAATGCTCCCCCTTACAATTTTAAGATAACAATTCTGTTCTTCAAGCACAAGCTTTAGAACAGCCTCTATTTATTAGAGGATTTGGTTATATGTTCACTCTATGAACTGATTGTGATAAACACTTAAGTACAAAATGACTCTCTCTAAGAGTAGATGATGTTACTCACTTAAGTACAACTGAATTACTCTCTAATAATATTACAAATCTAGATCTGAGAGTAGAAGATGAGAAGAATGAAGAATATGATATATCAGATAATATGCTCTTTTTCCTCTCATTCTCTTCTGAATGTGAATGTTCCTTTTATACTCGGCTTCAAAGGCTTGGGCGGCAGGTTGAATATGTCCGTTTGAATATAGTCGTTAATCCCATGTTACCGTTGAGAAGTACATCTTCATTAATGCTTTAGCAGGGTTGACTTGCTTTATCTCTGAAAAGTAGTCCTGACACCTCTGCTCTGACAAAAGCATTCTGACTTCTGAGTATGTGACGTTTACTCTTGTACTCTTGCTGACGGATGATCATCGTTCATCTGGAAGTGGCAATCTTGCTCTGCAAGTGTTAATCTCTGAATCCCAATGCCAAGAGTCTTTGCATCCGGAAGCTCATTTGCATCCGGAAGTGTGACTAAGTTCTGCACATACTGGTTAGTCCAACATAGCAATATATATAATCAAATATAGTAAGAACTATACATGTTGTGGGAAGTTTGCTATGGGGAGTAGTCTTACTTAGACTATGTTCTGACTTAGTGTATTGTATACTTTGAACGTTAGTCCTCTTAGTCTATGATGTATTCGGAAGCACTTCTACATCCGGAAGTAAATCAACTGGATGAAGGATTTAGTTCACTATCACTCACTCTCGCTCAGTGTCCTTCAATCCAACAGTCAGCGCTAGTCACTAAGCTATCGGAAGCACTTTCACTTGACGTGGTAAACTTACTGACGCTTAGGGTTATATCTCTTCTATCAGCCTGTGCAAGTCTAAATCTAACAGGAAGCAATTTCACTTGACGAGGCTGATTCACTGACGCTTGGGGTTATTCTATTTTATCAGTCTGCGCCAGTCAAAATCTAACAGGAAGCAATTTCACTTGACGTTGCATTTTCACTGACGCTTGGAGTTATTCTATTCTATCAGTCTGCGCCAGTCAAAATCTAACAGAAAGCAATTTCACTTCCGGTTGAATCATAGCTTAGTCTTAAGGTTTTGTGTCACTAATGCTCATGGGCTAAGTTAATTCCCTAGTGAGTTACTCGCTGCCGCTGGGGGATGAATCATTCATCCGCGAGCGCTAGTCCTAGTCCATCCGGAAGTGATTCCGCATCCGGTTGTGATTCCGCTGTGGGATGAGTCTTTCATCCGTGAGCGCTAGTCTTAATTCATCCGGAAGTGAATCTGCATCCCGTTGTGACTTAACTTAGGATTCAGTGTTAGCAATCTAGACTGGGTTCTAACCAAGTGTCTCACTTGCTTCCGTTTGCGTCCCCTATGGGATGTGTACTCCATCCGCGAGCTCTAGTGCTAATACTTCCGGAAGTGATCTTGCATTCGCAAGTGATCTAACTCAGGATTCTAACCATGTCATCTAATCCTTCCTAAGTGTTGATTATGTTCTTTTAAGTACTAGACCATATCATACCTTAGTCACCATCAAAACTTAAGATTCTAACATTCTCCCCCTTTTTGATGATGACAAACCCATAGATGACTAGAGAACATAATTAAACTTAGATCACTCCCAGAGCTATATTTCTTTCCCCAGTTCTCTCCCCGGATATCTAGATATCTTATCTTATCTCTCAGCTCTAGACATCTCATGTCTCATCTCTAGCTAGACATCTTATATCTCATCTCTAGACATCTCTTGTCTCATCTCTCGCCCCCTTTTGGCTTCATCAAAATTCAACGAGTGCAAGCTAGCCTTAGGGATGGGGATACTTCTATCGTTCTCCTAGGAATGGGCTTTCTACCTAATATTTCTCCCTATGTATCGTTAATAAAGATTTGTTCTAGACTATTCAATACAACATACGAGAATTAACAAGGGACAACAATAATGATTCATGATCCTAAATGATTGTATTCTTCCCAACATAATGTAGGATAGTTAAACAGTGTGAGACAAAAAGAAGAAATATTGATTCAGTATTCTAAGTGAGTTTACTCTCCCTAACCATTATGCAAGATAACAGAACATGTTTTGCAAGGATTAAGTCTAGATCAAAACATACAAAAAACAGTTCTCTTTTTGAAGGTGAAAATTCTTTTCAAATATAAAAGACATCAAAAGTAATTTTGACCCTCTTGAAATGATTAACATGATATCAAAATAATTTTGGTGCGTTTAAAATGATGATTTTGATATCAATTGAAAATTTGTGATTTTAAATTCGTGATACCAAATGAAATCAAATGAAATATGTGAGTTTGAACTTGTGATATCAAATGAAATGATTGAATGCCAAGTGAAATTTGTGATACCATATGAAATGAAACCAAATCAAATGAAATTTGTGAGATTAAAATGCCAAAAGTAATTTCCAAACAAATTGCATCACAGCATCTCAAGAGTTTATTATCGATGACAACATGTAACTCTCTATTTTCAAGGGATCATTATCGAGTAATGTCCATCTGCTTCTCTTCTATATTAAGATTAATCATCACAAAATCAAGAAAGGAAGCATATAAGAGAGGTATGTTATCAATTACTTTCCAGCGTGTCATATAAAGGATACAGATGTGTGAGCTAGGATGATTTTCTAAGACAGTGAATGATTTTGAAGTCAATGCAGATTGAGAAAAACATCCTAAATTGACACCCTTACCAATGCCATGTATGCATCATATATAAGAGATGGTAAGGTGTAGATGTTACCACAGATGAGGAATCCTCATACTCTATTAGACTCATGAATCTGAATCATATGCAGATAAGCATGCTTCCTGACATCTTCAAGAGGTGTGCTATCGCAAGTGGAAACCCCTAGCGCAAGTGCTTTGATGATTCGCTTCGGCAAGCTGAGCTACAACCAAAAGCAGACATGACTGGGCAGTCACTCTACTCTTCCCATGGTTCAATAGTTGGCCTGCTATCGAAAGCGCTGATTATTGCGAAAGCAACCTTGCTCAAACTTGATGATTGGGCCTTCATGTGCTTGAGGAAACAAGTGCTTCCTGATGGTCAGTGAAAGAACTTAAGATTTAACATTGGAGACCATCCTCTGGACATTCAAGTCAATCTGTGTTAATCAGCACAAGTTAATAATTTTAAGAAATCATGCTTGCTAATTGGTTTAAGAAAATATGAGCAATGATTATGTGAAAACTAATTTTGAAATTGTCTATACGTTCACATAGTTTCACTATCAAGACATGAACTCTATTTATACTCTCATAGATAAATATCAATGTGATAGTACAGAGAGTATCAAACAGGTGGCATATTTTCAGAGTTTCATAAGCAAGTATAGTTCTATAAATATGCCTCAAGGATGTTCATGTTAGATCATGAAGACATGTGAATTATTAACACAATGAAATTTTGAAAAAAAAAATCTTCATCCTCACAAAATAATTTGATTTTAAGACTAAATCCGTTTTACAAAAACAACCAAATTTCAGCATATGATTACGAGAATAATTTCCAAATTTTAGCTCAAGTTCTTCTAGATATGCTCAGTGTGATCTCATTGTTCTTAGGATATCAACAAGCTTGAAATTAATACAGATTATAGCATGCTTGTGATACTATGCCATGTTTTACAGATCTAGCAGAGTTTAATTCAAGGCATTTCCTAAGATTTCTAATGCATGTCAGACAAGAGAGATTATCCATTAAATTTCACAACAGAATGTGTAAGGGATAGAAATGCTCATATGTATTGGCGAGAGTTTCTCAGGTTTAGTATAGCCATTCCACACATCTTGATAAGAGGCATTTTCGTTGCCATTCTCTCTTGGTTATTCTCATTGTTCAAGCTTCAATAATCTGTGTCAACATTCTTAAACCACAAACTTGAACCGAGATCATTAGTAGATTGAGAACTTAAAGATGTAATTAAGAGGGATGTATTGTTCTCGAAACCATAGCTGCTTATGCATTGAAAAACTTGATGCAAGAGATACCACATGAAATGGAAAATCAGAAATAACTTTCGAATGCTATCATGAGGTATGGTTGTCATGTAAGTTTAAAGAGGATCGGAATCTGTTTTGAAAGTTTGTATTTCAAAAAGGATCTTTCAAAAATCAAGGTGAATGCATAAACTATTTTCTTCCATGAGAGGTGCCCTTAAAAGGATTCACTAAGCATATATGAGTAAAACAATTTAGGCACCATATGAAAACTCTGAAGAAGGTTTTTAGTTTTAGTGTCAAAATTCTGAAACTAGTTCTGAAATTTCTTTAACAATGTCAGAAATCTTGGAACACAATGATTCAGCATGCACAAATTCAGAAGGTTTTGAATAAAGTTCAGTTTCAAAGAAATAAAAGCTGTTAAGCCCATCATGCATTTACTACCCAAGTGATTATTCAAGTAAAGAGGAAGGTAAGAATGATATCACCATAGCTCCATTCGCATCAAGCAGTAGCTCGCTTGATTTTGGTTGGCAATGCAAGGATTCTATTTTCAGAGCAGCACCAAAATCTATGCGTGACGAATGCTTATCAAGACTTGACTAATTGTTCAGATGAGGTACAGTCCTGAGTCTTGCTAAGGCTAATAGGATGGATTGGAGCTGGTGCAGAGGGATGAATTCACTTGGTGATCACTACCACTGGCATCTCTGGCCTCTTGAACCCATACTTCATACACAGCTCTTCAATCAGATTGGGTGCTGGCGCAGACGGAGACACAGGCTCAGCAGAGGGTATCTCCGTAGGTTAATCACTCAGCGCTATCTCAAGCTTGCCTCTGTGCTATCAGACTGTTGGGGGCACATGAATCAGATGGCTTCCCCAAGGGCGAGTCTTCCTTCTTGGGCAATCCGCTTCATTTCAATTTCCCTTCTGAGGGCAGCAGTGACATCCTGGTCAAGTCCGAGGGATGGCTATCTTAGCCTATCTCTCTCTGATTTTGCTCATGCTCCTTGTTCATTTTAGCCCATAACTCATCTAACTCTGATTGATTGATCTGGACAAGAATCTGTTGAAGCTCCAGGGGTTCTACTATGGCTTTTCAGATCAACAGTCTCACTAAATTCAACAGATCCTTCAAATGTTGATGCATCTCCTATTGTAATGGATCCGTGAGGGAGATAAACATTTTGATCTCAACCTTCAAACTGGGAATTCTGAGTTTATCAGACAGGGTTGCTGGGGTCTTAAGGTTGGCTTGACCTAGCTTTCCCTTTTCCCTTCTTGTTCATTCAGAACATTCTTAGGATCAGCAATTGACTCTTCTTCACTGTCTGATACCAGGCCAGAGTCTTCTTCACCCTTGTCTTGCTGAACCTCGGAATTGCCTTTCCTACAAAATATCAGATAGTTCCTTCCTTTTGTATCCAAGTCTGGATCTGAAGGTCAGTTTGTAGGTTATATATACTTCACATGCACTTAGAGATTACCTGCTATGTGTATGGCATGGTGAATCTATCATGACTATATGCACAAGGATATACAAGGTTTTTTATCAATGATAGTCATAGATAGCATGTAGATTATGAACATTGTGAATTTCCTTTTCAACGCTTTCTATATAGAGCATAATGTTCATATCTAGGAAGCTTGATGTAAAATCTCAATAAGTCCATCTAACATTTGCATAGGAGATTTTACTATTGCATGCTTCAACCTTAAGTGATCCCTTCCTTACCCAAGGAGATCTTCTATACTTATCTTTGGCCTGAAGCACTTTCTTAGGAGAGACAAGATTCATAGGTTTTCTCCATGTTGATTGAGACATCCTCTCTCTCATGTTCTTCTCAGGATAGTTGAGTGGAACTCTGTGATAGCTCATCCTTGAGATAGAACCTTTGTTCCTAATGGTGGCGCACTGCTTCTTATGATTGAACCAGATGGTTGCAGCAGTGATATCACCACGAGTTCTTTTCTTTGGGGCAAGAGGAACTCTTGATCTTTTCTGCACAAGTAAGGCACTAGAAGGAAGTTTTGGTACCCATTTGTACTTGGGTCCTACATGGTTAGCACTGGACCTTACTTGTACTTTGGGGATCCATATATATTTATTCCTCACATTTAAATTTCTCTTAAAATTGCATGTGTGAGAAATATGACCCGTTCTACCACAATAATGACAGATAATGGAATGATGTTCAGAATGGGATTTCCTATCATTATCTTGGTCAGTTTTCTTTTCAAGGACTCTATCTTTATTTACTTTTGAAGTCACAGAGTCTTTTGGAAACTCTTCCTTCAAGGATGGAACTTTGGACTCCTTGGTTGTAGAAGAAAGAATAAATTCCTCAAGTTCCCTATTCCTTTTTCTTAAGCCTAGAACTTCTTTTGCAAGTTTACAGAATTCAATATGTAACTCATCATAAATGTCTTGCAATTCAGAAGGTTCAAGTTCAGGTACCTTATTTTCTTCAGTTTCTGAATCTTCTAGGCACAGATTGACACTTTCTTCACTGATGCTAGCTTCCTCTATATCACCATCCAGTAGCTCATCAAAGGTGGATTCACAGGGAGTACATAATGAGCTTTGGACAGCCTTAACTTCAAGAAACTGATTAGAAGCATACATAGCATCAAGAGTGTTCCAAATATCTCTAGCCCTAGAGCAATGTTTAATTTTCTGGAAATCATTGTCAGATAAACTTTTGTGCAAAATTTGCATTGCTCTAATGTTTAAGTAAAATAAATTTTTCTCCTCTTCAGTCCAGTTTACTTTTGGTTTGAAATCAGAGTCCTTTTCAAAGACATCCCACATTTTGAAATCCGTGGATAGTATAAAACTTTTCATCCTTCCCTTCCATAAGTAAAAATCAGTATTTTCTAACACGGGTGGGATAGTATGATCAAAACCTTCAAAGCACATTTTATAACCCAAGTCAGCCTAGGTCTTTGCACTTGAGATCGTTGGATCCTTTAAACAAGTGACCTTGCTCTGATACCAAATGAAATGCGTGGCTGTCACCCAAGAGGGGGGGTGAATTGGGTGGCAGAATAAAAACTTATAATTTTCCCTTTTTAAAACTTTACTCCTTGTGCTTGATGAGAGTGACGATGAATCATCCCAAGCACAAGTGAGTATGTAGTGGTGTGGTGCTTAGTGTGAGATTTAAATAAGCAAAATATGCACAAGCGAGTTTATCCTGGTTCGGTCACTCCCAGACCTACATCCAGTCCCCAGGCTCCACCTGAGATTTTCAATCCACTAAACTTCTTGTTTGAACCAGGCACAAGAAAGCCTTTACACTTTAGGTTTTACGAACACGGGTTCACCTAACAACCCACAGGTTTTACAACGGGCTCACCTGCAAACCTTTACAACCACAGGTTTTACAACGGGATCACCTGCAACCTTACAACCACAAGTTTTGCGGGCTAACTTGCAACCTATGGAGATTTAGAAAACCTCTAAATGCTCCCCCTTACAATTGTAAGATAACAATTCTGTTCTTCAAGCACAAGCTTTAGAACAGCCTCTATTTATTAGAGGATTTGGTTATATGTTCACTCTATGAACTGATTGTGATAAACACTTAAGTACAAAATGACTCTCTCTAAGAGTAGATGATGTTACTCACTTAAGTACAACTGAATTACTCTCTAATAATATTACAAATCTAGATCTGAGAGTAGAAGATGAGAAGAATGAAGAATATGATATATCAGATAATATGCTCTTTTTCCTCTCATTCTCTTCTGAATGTGAATGTTCCTTTTATACTCGGCTTCAAAGGCTTGGGCGGCAGGTTGAATATGTCCGTTTGAATATAGTCGTTAATCCCATGTTACCGTTGAGAAGTACATCTTCATTAATGCTTTAGCAGGGTTGACTTGCTTTATCTCTGAAAAGTAGTCCTGACACCTCTGCTCTGACAAAAGCATTCTGACTTCTGAGTATGTGACGTTTACTCTTGTACTCTTGCTGACGGATGATCATCGTTCATCTGGAAGTGGCAATCTTGCTCTGCAAGTGTTAATCTCTGAATCCCAATGCCAAGAGTCTTTGCATCCGGAAGCTCATTTGCATCCGGAAGTGTGACTAAGTTCTGCACATACTGGTTAGTCCAACATAGCAATATATATAATCAAATATAGTAAGAACTATACATGTTGTGGGAAGTTTGCTATGGGGAGTAGTCTTACTTAGACTATGTTCTGACTTAGTGTATTGTATACTTTGAACGTTAGTCCTCTTAGTCTATGATGTATTCGGAAGCACTTCTACATCCGGAAGTAAATCAACTGGATGAAGGATTTAGTTCACTATCACTCACTCTCGCTCAGTGTCCTTCAATCCAACAGTCAGCGCTAGTCACTAAGCTATCGGAAGCACTTTCACTTGACGTGGTAAACTTACTGACGCTTAGGGTTATATCTCTTCTATCAGCCTGTGCAAGTCTAAATCTAACAGGAAGCAATTTCACTTGACGAGGCTGATTCACTGACGCTTGGGGTTATTCTATTTTATCAGTCTGCGCCAGTCAAAATCTAACAGGAAGCAATTTCACTTGACGTTGCATTTTCACTGACGCTTGGAGTTATTCTATTCTATCAGTCTGCGCCAGTCAAAATCTAACAGAAAGCAATTTCACTTCCGGTTGAATCATAGCTTAGTCTTAAGGTTTTGTGTCACTAATGCTCATGGGCTAAGTTAATTCCCTAGTGAGTTACTCGCTGCCGCTGGGGGATGAATCATTCATTCGCGAGCGCTAGTCCTAGTCCATCCGGAAGTGATTCCGCATCCGGTTGTGATTCCGCTGTGGGATGAGTCTTTCATCCGTGAGCGCTAGTCTTAATTCATCCGGAAGTGAATCTGCATCCCGTTGTGACTTAACTTAGGATTCAGTGTTAGCAATCTAGACTGGGTTCTAACCAAGTGTCTCACTTGCTTCCGTTTGCGTCCCCTATGGGATGTGTACTCCATCCGCGAGCTCTAGTGCTAATACTTCCGGAAGTGATCTTGCATTCGCAAGTGATCTAACTCAGGATTCTAACCATGTCATCTAATCCTTCCTAAGTGTTGATTATGTTCTTTTAAGTACTAGACCATATCATACCTTAGTCACCATCAAAACTTAAGATTCTAACATTCTCCCCCTTTTTGATGATGACAAACCCATAGATGACTAGAGAACATAATTAAACTTAGATCACTCCCAGAGCTATATTTCTTTCCCCAGTTCTCTCCCCGGATATCTAGATATCTTATCTTATCTCTCAGCTCTAGACATCTCATGTCTCATCTCTAGCTAGACATCTTATATCTCATCTCTAGACATCTCTTGTCTCATCTCTCGCCCCCTTTTGGCTTCATCAAAATTCAACGAGTGCAAGCTAGCCTTAGGGATGGGGATACTTCTATCGTTCTCCTAGGAATGGGCTTTCTACCTAATATTTCTCCCTATGTATCGTTAATAAAGATTTGTTCTAGACTATTCAATACAACATACGAGAATTAACAAGGGACAACAATAATGATTCATGATCCTAAATGATTGTATTCTTCCCAACATAATGTAGGATAGTTAAACAGTGTGAGACAAAAAGAAGAAATATTGATTCAGTATTCTAAGTGAGTTTACTCTCCCTAACCATTATGCAAGATAACAGAACATGTTTTGCAAGGATTAAGTCTAGATCAAAACATACAAAAAACAGTTCTCTTTTTGAAGGTGAAAATTCTTTTCAAATATAAAAGACATCAAAAGTAATTTTGACCCTCTTGAAATGATTAACATGATATCAAAATAATTTTGGTGCGTTTAAAATGATGATTTTGATATCAATTGAAAATTTGTGATTTTAAATTCGTGATACCAAATGAAATCAAATGAAATATGTGAGTTTGAACTTGTGATATCAAATGAAATGATTGAATGCCAAGTGAAATTTGTGATACCATATGAAATGAAACCAAATCAAATGAAATTTGTGAGATTAAAATGCCAAAAGTAATTTCCAAACAAATTGCATCACAGCATCTCAAGAGTTTATTATCGATGACAACATGTAACTCTCTATTTTCAAGGGATCATTATCGAGTAATGTCCATCTGCTTCTCTTCTATATTAAGATTAATCATCACAAAATCAAGAAAGGAAGCATATAAGAGAGGTATGTTATCAATTACTTTCCAGCGTGTCATATAAAGGATACAGATGTGTGAGCTAGGATGATTTTCTAAGACAGTGAATGATTTTGAAGTCAATGCAGATTGAGAAAAAATCCTAAATTGACACCCTTACCAATGCTATGTATGCATCATATATAAGAGATGGTAAGGTGTAGATGTTACCACAGATGAGGAATCCTCATACTCTATTAGACTCATGAATCTGAATCATATGCAGATAAGCATGCTTCCTGACATCTTCAAGAGGTGTGCTATCGCAAGTGGAAACCCCTAGCGCAAGTGCTTTGATGATTCGCTTCGGCAAGCTGAGCTACAACCAAAAGCAGACATGACTGGGCAGTCACTCTACTCTTCCCATGGTTCAATAGTTGGCCTGCTATCGAAAGCGCTGATTATTGCGAAAGCAACCTTGCTCAAACTTGATGATTGGGCCTTCATGTGCTTGAGGAAACAAGTGCTTCCTGATGGTCAGTGAAAGAACTTAAGATTTAACATTGGAGACCATCCTCTGGACATTCAAGTCAATCTGTGTTAATCAACACAAGTTAATAATTTTAAAAATCATGCTTGCTAATTGGTTTAAGAAAATATGAGCAATGATTATGTGAAAACTAATTTTGAAATTGTCTATACGTTCACATAGTTTCACTATCAAGACATGAACTCTATTTATACTCTCATAGATAAATATCAATGTGATAGTACAGAGAGTATCAAACAGGTGGCATATTTTCAGAGTTTCATAAGCAAGTATAGTTCAATAAATATGCCTCAAGGATGTTCATGTTAGATCATGAAGACATGTGAATTATTAACACAATGAAATTTTGAAAAAAAAAAATCTTCATCCTCACAAAATAATTTGATTTTAAGACTAAATCCGTTTTACAAAAACAACCAAATTTCAGCATATGATTACGAGAATAATTTCCAAATTTTAGCTCAAGTTCTTCTAGATATGCTCAGTGTGATCTCATTGTTCTTAGGATATCAACAAGCTTGAAATTAATACAGATTATAGCATGCTTGTGATACTATGCCATGTTTTACAGATCTAGCAGAGTTTAATTCAAGGCATTTCCTAAGATTTCTAATGCATGTCAGACAAGAGAGATTATCCATTAAATTTCACAACAGAATGTGTAAGGGATAGAAATGCTCATATGTATTGGCGAGAGTTTCTCAGGTTTAGTATAGCCATTCCACACATCTTGATAAGAGGCATTTTCGTTGCCATTCTCTCTTGGTTATTCTCATTGTTCAAGCTTCAATAATCTGTGTCAACATTCTTAAACCACAAACTTGAACCGAGATCATTAGTAGATTGAGAACTTAAAGATGTAATTAAGAGGGATGTATTGTTCTCGAAACCATAGCTGCTTATGCATTGAAAAACTTGATGCAAGAGATACCACATGAAATGGAAAATCAGAAATAACTTTCGAATGCTATCATGAGGTATGGTTGTCATGTAAGTTTAAAGAGGATCGGAATCTGTTTTGAAAGTTTGTATTTCAAAAAGGATCTTTCAAAAATCAAGGTGAATGCATAAACTATTTTCTTCCATGAGAGGTGCCCTTAAAAGGATTCACTAAGCATATATGAGTAAAACAATTTAGGCACCATATGAAAACTCTGAAGAAGGTTTTTAGTTTTAGTGTCAAAATTCTGAAACTAGTTCTGAAATTTCTTTAACAATGTCAGAAATCTTGGAACACAATGATTCAGCATGCACAAATTCAGAAGGTTTTGAATAAAGTTCAGTTTCAAAGAAATAAAAGCTGTTAAGCCCATCATGCATTTACTACCCAAGTGATTATTCAAGTAAAGAGGAAGGTAAGAATGATATCACCATAGCTCCATTCGCATCAAGCAGTAGCTCGCTTGATTTTGGTTGGCAATGCAAGGATTCTATTTTCAGAGCAGCACCAAAATCTATGCGTGACGAATGCTTATCAAGACTTGACTAATTGTTCAGATGAGGTACAGTCCTGAGTCTTGCTAAGGCTAATAGGATGGATTGGAGCTGGTGCAGAGGGATGAATTCACTTGGTGATCACTACCACTGGCATCTCTGGCCTCTTGAACCCATACTTCATACACAGCTCTTCAATCAGATTGGGTGCTGGCGCAGACGGAGACACAGGCTCAGCAGAGGGTATCTCCGTAGGTTAATCACTCAGCGCTATCTCAAGCTTGCCTCTGTGCTATCAGACTGTTGGGGGCACATGAATCAGATGGCTTCCCCAAGGGCGAGTCTTCCTTCTTGGGCAATCCGCTTCATTTCAATTTCCCTTCTGAGGGCAGCAGTGACATCCTGGTCAAGTCCGAGGGATGGCTATCTTAGCCTATCTCTCTCTGATTTTGCTCATGCTCCTTGTTCATTTTAGCCCATAACTCATCTAACTCTGATTGATTGATCTAGACAAGAATCTGTTGAAGCTCCAGGGGTTCTACTATGGCTTTTCAGATCAACAGTCTCACTAAATTCAACAGATCCTTCAAATGTTGATGCATCTCCTATTGTAATGGATCCGTGAGGGAGATAAACATTTTGATCTCAACCTTCAAACTGGGAATTCTGAGTTTATCAGACAGGGTTGCTGGGGTCTTGAGGTTGGCTTGACCTAGCTTTCCCTTTTCCCTTCTTGTTCATTCAGAACATTCTTAGGATCAGCAATTGACTCTTCTTCACTGTCTGATACCAGGCCAGAGTCTTCTTCACCCTTGTCTTGCTGAACCTCGGAATTGCCTTTCCTACAAAATATCAGATAGTTCCTTCCTTTTGTATCCTAGTCTGGATCTGAAGGTCAGTTTGTAGGTTATATATACTTCACATGCACTTAGAGATTACCTGCTATGTGTATGGCATGGTGAATCTATCATGACTATATGCACAAGGATATACAAGGTTTTTTATCAATGATAGTCATAGATAGCATGTAGATTATGAACATTGTGAATTTCCTTTTCAACGCTTTCTATATAGAGCATAATGTTCATATCTAGGAAGCTTGATGTAAAATCTCAATAAGTCCATCTAACATTTGCATAGGAGATTTTACTATTGCATGCTTCAACCTTAAGTGATCCCTTCCTTACCCAAGGAGATCTTCTATACTTATCTTTGGCCTGAAGCACTTTCTTAGGAGAGACAAGATTCATAGGCTTTCTCCATGTTGATTGAGACATCCTTTCTCTCATGTTCTTCTCAGGATAGTTGAGTGGAACTCTGTGATAGCTCATCCTTGAGATAGAACCTTTGTTCCTAATGGTGGCGCACTGCTTCTTATGATTGAACCAGATGGTTGCAGCAGTGATATCACCACGAGTTCTTTTCTTTGGGGCAAGAGGAACTCTTGATCTTTTCTGCACAAGTAAGGCACTAGAAGGAAGTTTTGGTACCCATTTGTACTTGGGTCCTACATGGTTAGCACTGGACCTTACTTGTACTTTGGGGATCCATATATATTTATTCCTCACATTTAAATTTCTCTTAAAATTGCATGTGTGAGAAATATGACCCGTTCTACCACAATAATGACAGATAATGGAATGATGTTCAGAATGGGATTTCCTATCATTATCTTGGTCAGTTTTCTTTTCAAGGACTCTATCTTTATTTACTTTTGAAGTCACAGAGTCTTTTGGAAACTCTTCCTTCAAGGATGGAACTTTGGACTCCTTGGTTGTAGAAGAAAGAATAAATTCCTCAAGTTCCCTATTCCTTTTTCTTAAGCCTAGAACTTCTTTTGTAAGTTTACAGAATTCAATATGTAACTCATCATAAATGTCTTGCAATTCAGAAGGTTCAAGTTCAGGTACCTTATTTTCTTCAGTTTCTGAATCTTCTAGGCACAGATTGACACTTTCTTCACTGATGCTAGCTTCCTCTATATCACCATCCAGTAGCTCATCAAAGGTGGATTCACAGGGAGTACATAATGAGCTTTGGACAGCCTTAACTTCAAGAAACTGATTAGAAGCATACATAGCATCAAGAGTGTTCCAAATATCTCTAGCCCTAGAGCAATGTTTAATTTTCTGGAAATCATTGTCAGATAAACTTTTGTGCAAAATTTGCATTGCTCTAATGTTTAAGTAAAATAAATTTTTCTCCTCTTCAGTCCAGTTTACTTTTGGTTTGAAATCAGAGTCCTTTTCAAAGACATCCCACATTTTGAAATCCGTGGATAGTATAAAACTTTTCATCCTTCCCTTCCATAAGTAAAAATCAGTATTTTCTAACACGGGTGGGATAGTATGATCAAAACCTTCAAAGCACATTTTATAACCCAAGTCAGCCTAGGTCTTTGCACTTGAGATCGTTGGATCCTTTAAACAAGTGACCTTGCTCTGATACCAAATGAAATGCGTGGCTGTCACCCAAGAGGGGGGGTGAATTGGGTGGCAGAATAAAAACTTATAATTTTCCCTTTTTAAAACTTTACTCCTTGTGCTTGATGAGAGTGACGATGAATCATCCCAAGCACAAGTGAGTATGTAGTGGTGTGGTGCTTAGTGTGAGATTTAAATAAGCAAAATATGCACAAGCGAGTTTATCCTGGTTCGGTCACTCCCAGACCTACATCCAGTCCCCAGGCTCCACCTGAGATTTTCAATCCACTAAACTTCTTGTTTGAACCAGGCACAAGAAAGCCTTTACACTTTAGGTTTTACGAACACGGGTTCACCTAACAACCCACAGGTTTTACAACGGGCTCACCTGCAAACCTTTACAACCACAGGTTTTACAACGGGATCACCTGCAACCTTACAACCACAAGTTTTGCGGGCTAACTTGCAACCTATGGAGATTAAGAAAACCTCTAAATGCTCCCCCTTACAATTGTAAGATAACAATTCTGTTCTTCAAGCACAAGCTTTAGAACAGCCTCTATTTATTAGAGGATTTGGTTATATGTTCACTCTATGAACTGATTGTGATAAACACTTAAGTACAAAATGACTCTCTCTAAGAGTAGATGATGTTACTCACTTAAGTACAACTGAATTACTCTCTAATAATATTACAAATCTAGATCTGAGAGTAGAAGATGAGAAGAATGAAGAATATGATATATCAGATAATATGCTCTTTTTCCTCTCATTCTCTTCTGAATGTGAATGTTCCTTTTATACTCGGCTTCAAAGGCTTGGGCGGCAGGTTGAATATGTTCGTTTGAATATAGTCGTTAATCCCATGTTACCGTTGAGAAGTACATCTTCATTAATGCTTTAGCAGGGTTGACTTGCTTTATCTCTGAAAAGTAGTCCTGACACCTCTGCTCTGACAAAAGCATTCTGACTTCTGAGTATGTGACGTTTACTCTTGTACTCTTGCTGACGGATGATCATCGTTCATCTGGAAGTGGCAATCTTGCTCTGCAAGTGTTAATCTCTGAATCCCAATGCCAAGAGTCTTTGCATCCGGAAGCTCATTTGCATCCGGAAGTGTGACTAAGTTCTGCACATACTGGTTAGTCCAACATAGCAATATATATAATCAAATATAGTAAGAACTATACATGTTGTGGGAAGTTTGCTATGGGGAGTAGTCTTACTTCGACTATGTTCTGACTTAGTGTATTGTATATTTTGAACGTTAGTCCTCTTAGTCTATGATGTATTCAGAAGCACTTCTACATCCGGAAGTAAATCAACTGGATGAAGGATTTAGTTCACTATCACTCACTCTCGCTCAGTGTCCTTCAATCCAACAGTCAGCGCTAGTCACTAAGCTATCGGAAGCACTTTCACTTGACGTGGTAAACTTACTGACGCTTAGGGTTATATCTCTTCTATCAGCCTGTGCAAGTCTAAATCTAACAGGAAGCAATTTCACTTGACGTTGCATTTTCACTGACGCTTGGAGTTATTCTATTCTATCAGTCTGCGCCAGTCAAAATCTAACAGAAAGCAATTTCACTTCCGGTTGAATCATAGCTTAGTCTTAAGATTTTGTGTCACTAATGCTCATGGGCTAAGTTAATTCCCTAGTGAGTTACTCGCTGCCGCTGGGGGATGAATCATTCATCCGCGAGCGCTAGTCCTAGTCCATCCGGAAGTGATTCCGCATCCGGTTGTGATTCCGCTGTGGGATGAGTCTTTCATCCGTGAGCGCTAGTCTTAATTCATCCGGAAGTGAATCCGCATCCCGTTGTGACTTAACTTAGGATTCAGTGTTAGCAATCTAGACTGGGTTCTAACCAAGTGTCTCACTTGCTTCCGTTTGCGTCCCCTATGGGATGTGTACTCCATCCGCGAGCTCTAGTGCTAATACTTCCGGAAGTGATCTTGCATTCGCAAGTGATCTAACTCAGGATTCTAACCATGTCATCTAATCCTTCCTAAGTGTTGATTATGTTCTTTTAAGTACTAGACCATATCATACCTTAGTCACCATCAAAACTTAAGATTCTAACAATAGAGTACCTAAAAATTCACCAAAAATCTCAAAGTAGTTTCCAACTTAAAGAAACATCAAATATCATCACAAAACTTCAATTTACTAGTTGAAAACCATTGTGGTAGCTTAACAATCCTAAAGTCTCAATTTTTCACAAAACCCTATCTTCCAAAGAGGGAACTTTATCCAAAAATCAACATCACAACATAGTAGGAAAGCTTACCGAGTTCAAGAATGAGGAGGGAGGTGTCTCCGCCGCCGGCCGCCGCCGGAATCGCCGGAAATCGACACCTCAAGGTGGCTGGCCGAGTTTTACAAATAAAAGAAGAGAAAACTATAAGAAAACAAGGTTGGAACAAGAAAGTGGCATGAGAAACGAAAGAAAATAGACCACCAACCACTCACCGCCGTGTCGCCGTCGTCTGCCGCCCCTGTCGCCGGAAAACGTGAAGAAGACGAAGAGGGTGAGTGTGGGGACGAGTAAATCGGCCGAGTTTCCTTGGTCAATGAGTAACCCACATGATTTTGCACTGAAGAATGGGAGCATGGAGGTGAAGAGTTGAAGAAAAATGGTGAGAAGGAGGAGAGGAAGGATAGGCCGAAAAAAAAAATGGGTTGAAGAAGGAGATGGGTGGTCGGGTTTTATGAAGGAAGTAAGGGAAGGGTGTGTTTGGCTCATGCTTTCTTGTTCAGAAATGGATAATTTCGTACCGGAAGTTACCATAATGTCCTCTTTTAATTTAAAACCACTTAAACCAGCCTCCAATCTTCTTAAACTTCAAAATATTTTTAGCTTTTCCATTCCCTCATATTTCAAACTCTTCATTTCTTTAGTAATTATATGCACATTAATTACTCAAAATTTCCAAAATATTCCCAAAAATCACCAAAAATTTCTAAAAATTCCTAATTTCTCCATTTATCATTTCCAAAACACTCTTTAATCCTGTATTAAATTTTCAGGATGTTACAGTATACCTTTTAAAAACTGAATTATACATATTAACAATTGCAATATTTCAATTAACATGAATGAATCTTTACATAGTCAATGACAAGTAAATATAAGGTCCTTATGTCACTTAATGTTTCATTATCACCAAACCAAAAAATGTCATACACAATTTCCTATCATAATAATTACAAAATAGACATCGTCTTAAGCAACCAAATTCCCAAAAACATATGAGTCGATGCAGACATATAGCTGGTGTAGACATCTTGAATATCTTAAAAATGGCCTCCAATATGGAATAACAACACAACTGTTTAAATTCCCTTGAGTTACCTTCATGAGCCATTTTAACCCAACTATCATAGTGCTCCAAGAAACATCATCTTTAATAGGCATTTCAGAAAACACCCTTCTTGCTAACTCAAGCTCCAAATCTTCAAACCTAAAACCTAACAATAGCATTCCTTGTAACAACATTTGGTTGCCACATTTCTTCAAACACCTTCCTAGCAAAAACCAAGTCCCCACATTCAGCATACATACTAATCATAGTTGTCCCAACAAAAATGAGTATCCAACCCAAAACACAAAGATTAACCAAGAAACCTAATTCTGCAGAAAAGAAAAGACTTTAAACCCCAAATCTAGAATTCAACTACCCCAAAAGAAAAGCAACTACAATACTTCCTTCCTACCCCAAAAACATTTAAAACGAAAAAAATTCAAGGCGTTGCATTTGCATTTGAAGGGTTAAATAAACTTCAATATAGCTCATGAATTCACCTGTTATTGCACTTGAATATAACAACTGCTGAATTTTTGCAAAAATTTTGGAAGAGGGCCAATAGGGTTTGGGGATGAGGAGTGTTAAAACCTAGAAAATTGAGAGAGGGGGGCTTGGCCTACGGAGAAGCAGTGGCCTGCGAATACGAAGTGGTGGGGATGGCAAGTGGGAGATGGCGAATATGAAGGAGTGGGGGAGGTGAAGCTTTGTGAGAACCATGGAGAAAATGGTATTGAAGGTAAAAGAGAAAGAGGAAAAGAATGTTTTGAAAAAGGGGGCATTTTAGTCTTTTTGCAATATTTTAAAATGTCAACTAGGTCCTAGTTCCTTCATGGTCCTTTTGGAAGTTTAGGTTCCTGAATTGTCCTTTTGGATATTCAGAGGGATTTAAATGCATTTTCCCTAATTTTAAATAACAAAACATATGGCAAAGCCCATTCGAAAAGAGGAAGCAAGAAAAATGACATAACTTGGAAATCATTGAAACTCAAACAATGCATACATGTAGTGGCACAAATCAACTTCATTATACTCTTAGCTATGAAAATAAATATTAGATGATTTTCCCCCCAAAAACCCACCTTAACCCTTTGGAAATTTAGAACCACCAATTTGGGCCTTTTGAGTCAAAACCTTAAATCTTCAATCCACCCGCATACATAAAAAAATAAAGCTTACGGTTCATTTTAACAACTTTTTGGACACAAAACCCCAAACTCGTGACATTGATAAAAAAGTGGGTTTAGATATATAGGAAAATGTGTCACCCGATTTTGCTTACTCTATTGCACGTGATTTCCCGTAGAACCGCTGGAGTTGAAGGAAGGATGAAGAGAGAGAGTGGGATGTGGAAGGGAAGAATAAGAAGACTTAAAAGGGCGTAACCAAGCGTGGTTGGTGTAGTAGTTACCTCACTTTACCACTTAACCAGAGATCTCGAGTTCGAGCTCTGGGAATGCAGCATGCCCCTTGGCCAGCACTTTACCCTTAAGTGGAGGCCCCGGTGCGGATCTGGATTAGTCTGAGCCCGTTGAGTTCCCCGTAACATTAGGACTGGCCCAGGATACCGGATTATAAACTAAAATAACAGGGTGCGTGAATGGAAGAGGGGGCAAATACCGGATTATAAACTCAAAAAAAAGGTGCATGAGTGGAAGAGGGGGCGATCGAGCTTACATGAGAAGTAATGTGGAGAATAATTCATTGTTGTTGGAATCATAAACATAAAATACTCTACGGTGTGAAACCAAAACAAGGTTTATTTTCAGATTTATAAGTTATTGATTATTAATTATACTTAATTTAGGTGAAACCACATATAAAAGTGATTTGTGGTGTGAAAACAAAAAGGGATTAATCCCACATTTTTATATATGTGCTGTTGATTATTAAATAGAGTAATTAATAATCACGGTTGAAACATCAAGACCTCATATGCAATTGTTTAAAGTTGTGGGAATTTCGTGGATTTAACCTTTTTAGTACGACTATATATATTTGCATCATATCAATATAGTTAAAAATATAAAATATATGAACATAAATTATAAAACATTACATCACTTTCATTAATTTTTAAATCATTACATCTCAACCATGAATTTGTACTATCCAAGGATGCCAAAGATATTAGGAGAGAAACTAACAAAAACGGTTGTACTTACTTTTAAAAGATCCACGTCCACAAAAACACCCTCAAGTTATCGAGTTTTCAATTTGTAAAAATACATATATTTCTGTTTCTTAAAAACAATTAAGGAAAAACATATATTAACAAACATATTCTCGTTTTTTCCTTTAAAAAAAAACGATATCGTGAATAAGCAAACAAACGTGCCCAGTAAATATTGTTTTTTAGTTTCCAAAACAAGTTATCATTTTTATTTCTTTTAAAAAAGAAATTTAAAATAGCTTTTTTATGTAAAATCTAAAATAGATTCTAAAACAAGTTATCGTTTTCTGAAACAGAAAAAACTGTTGTCTGGATAGCTATATGAGTATGTTAAGCTCACATTCATCCTCGGATAATTCCCCGGTTAAGTGAATTCTCATAATAAAGAAGTAACACTTCCCGTTTGTCACATTCCTTCTCATATAATTCTCTTTTTTAATAGCTTCAATATCAATACAATATATCTCAACTACCCAGAACAGCTTTTTTTGTTTTTCCATCATAAAGCTCACTTTTTTGTTCCAAAGTTTGAGTCTTTACACGTTTTTCCATTGTTTCATCGAATTTGGGGGCACCCCAGAAGTTGTAATTGTGAAAATCAGTGAAAAAAGTTGATGGGCAAAGTGGTAATTTCAGTGGTGATCGGCGCCGCCGTGTGTGCGGCGGCGGCGGCGGCGGTGCGGCACCGTGTGATGAGGTCGAGGAAGTGGGAGCGTGTGAGAGGTATTGTGGAGGATTTTGAGGAGAAGTGTGGGACCCATGTTGGGAGGCTTAGATTGGTAGCTGATGCCATGGCTGTTGAAATGCATGGTGGGCTTGTTTCTGAAGGTGGGAGCTTGCTTCAGATGTTGATTACCTTTGTTGATAATCTCCCTACTGGGTTCGTAGATTTGTGTTCTTTATTATGATTTTTGAGTAATTTTTTATTTTTTTTGTGTGTGGCTTTTTTAATGCATTGAATGCTTCCATTGATCACAATGGATTGATAGAGTAGAGAATGCTTGTTCAATGTGAATCTAAAAAATATAGAAGCTTGCTGATTCAAATTTAAGAACTTTCTGGATTTCAGTATAACTTCATTTTTTGTTAATGTTATCCAAATTATCAGTGCTAATCCTGATTTAGGTTCCATGTGACAGTTTACTTTCAATTAGTTTGGCAGGAGTTTTTATTCAACTTTCTTGCCTATACTAAAATGATAAAGGTCTTACTCTACCAAATAGGATTAGCCACCTGGATTTTAGGATACTATTGTGTTTAGTACGAGACGTGTTCTTATAAGCCATTGATTGAAGGGGCGTTTCTAAAACCTAAGTTCTGACAAAAAATTATGAAGTTGTTGTCAAAAATAGAGATTGATTGCCTTCATGTATTTTAACTTTATTTCTCTGTCATTCATGTTAAGGTAACTATCTATACGTTTGATTGTTCAATCCCACTAGATGATGGGGAGACTTCTAAACTGCATTTGATTGTGGGTTGGGATAAATATGAATACAGCATACAGCAATTGGGTGGATTAATTATATTAATTACTTCGTATTACACTTGTTTGAATGAGTGCATAAGTTTTCTTTTTATGGATGAGTGCATGACTTTTATCATCATGTGATCTGGAATTTTCAATAGATGGCTTCTTCATGGGGTGCTCACTTTGTACCATTGTTTCCAGAGATGAAAAGGGGATTTATTATGCATTGGACCTTGGTGGAACGAACTTCCGTGTCATTCGTGTACACTTGGGTGGAAAAGGGAATGGTGTTGTTGGCCAAGAATTTGAAGAAGTTTCGATTCCTCCTCATTTGATGACTGGTTCTTCTGCTGTAAGTCTTTTGTGAAATATCCAATTGTTTGGGGCTTTGGGTCTGCCATTCGAATCTTTTCAGATCTGATTATTTTAACTCATGATCTATCAGGAGTTATTTGATTTTATAGCGGTAGCTCTTGCAAAATTTGTTGAATCCGAGTCTGAAGAATTTCATCCTCCCCCTGGCAAGCAAAGAGAGCTGGGTTTTACTTTCTCATTCCCAGTGAGGCAAACATCAATTGCATCTGGGACTCTAATTAGGTGGACTAAGGGTTTTAATATCGCAGATGCGGTGACTATTTGTTAACTTGACTCAGATCTTCTCCATTTTTACATCTCATTTATGATAGTACATTGTTAGCATTTATATTAATTACTATTATTGTGTGCTGGGTTGTTATAGGTTGGAGAAGATGTGGTGGGAGAACTTACCAAGTCTTTTGAAAAGATTAATCTGAATATGCGTGTCTCAGCTCTTGTGGGTCTCACTTGCCTCTTGTAAAACCTTTCATTTTATTTTCCATTGTCATAAGGCGATTGTAAAAGTTGTATGTTACATTTCATAATATAAAATGGTGATGAGTTATAGTTTGTCTAACACACAACTGGAGTTATGACATTCTATGTTTCTCAACAGTTTATCACGTGATTTTAACATCTTAGTAGAAAACAAACTGACATGGTAATATAATTTAGGTTAATGACACTGTTGGAACATTAGCTGGGGGAAGGTTCTACAATAAGGATGTCATTGCTGCTGTTATCCTAGGTACTGGTACTAACGCAGCATATGTTGAGCGTGCTCATGCAATTCCAAAATGGCTAGGTCTTCTACCAAAATCAGGAGAGATGGTAAGCAGCTTATGGACATAGATTACTATTACTCAAACTTGTTTGTGATAGTTTTGTCTTTACTATGGAGAAAAAAGTTGGTAATGATTGATTGTTGTCATATCATATATATTCTTATTTCATGCTGTAGGTTATAAATATGGAGTGGGGTAATTTCAGATCCTCACATCTTCCTATATCAGAATATGATCAAGAGTTAGATGCTGATAGCTTAAACCCAGGAGATCAGGTAACAGTCATATGATAAGTTCAAATGATCAATGTGCATATGTAACACAAACTTACCCTATATGCAGATATTTGAGAAGTTGATTTCTGGTATGTATTTGGGCGAAATATTGAGGAGAGTTTTGTTGAAGTTGGCTGAAGAAGCTGACTTCTTTGGAGAGTCCATTCCCCCCAAGTTAAAAATTCCTTTCATACTCAGGTCTGATCATTCATCCTACCCAACCTGAGCTATTTTCCTCAAGGTCGATAGGAATTATAAATTTAAAATGTTCATGTTTCTCACCCTATTCTTTTTATTGGCGGCAATTACTTGACTATGTACTACTACTACTTGACTGACTAACAACAATGATTGAAATACTTTTGCCTGCTCATTTATTGATGAAGATAACACTGATATGAAATATTTTAAAGCATTTTGTTTAACCAATGGGTAGTTGGTTGAGCTGGTAAGTGGGCTACAACCCCCGCAAGGAGGAGAACGCGTGTTCGAATCCCGGGAAGCGCTCTCATTGGGAGAGGGGACAACCTTGCCTACTTGGGCAACACTCCTACCCCTCAAGTCCGGATTAAACCGGGCGGTAATTTACCAAAAAAAAAAAGCATTTCGTTTGTCATGTGCATTATCATTGTACTGATGATCTGATTTTAACTGGCATAGAACCTAATGTTTATTTTGGGAAAAGAATTGACAAGTCCGTGTTTGAAAATTTTATTGGCTAGGAGGAACTTGTAGTTTTTTTATAAACAGAAAGTACTAGTACTCCAATTCAAGTCATTCTTGCGTATAAACGTTTAAACATGGAGTTTTTATTGGTTCCATCTTTTATATGCATGTTTTTTAAATTTATCTTGTTTATATTCAAAGATGTGGTTTTTTTATAGAACTTAATGGTGTTGTGCGATTCATGTGGCCGACCCTACCTAGTGGTGTAAGGTTTTGCTGTTGTTGTTGGTGTATGTTTGGCAATTGTGAAAGTGAATGAATGAAAATTAATTTCAATCTGTCTTGTTTTACATGGGCATGTAGTAATGAAAAGTGCTATCATTTATTTCATCCAGTAATAAAAGAAATAAAAAAAGTATATCTTCTAACAATAAATTAAAATAATATACAGTTTAATCGGAAAAAATATAATTTTTCTCGGTTTTTTGACATTGCACTTCCATTCAAATTTTCAAAATAGATTAACTTGTTAAGAGCAATATACATATGGTGACTACTCTAACTTTGTTGATTTGTGCCCAAAAATATTGGGTAATTGTGCAAAAATATACATGGTAAATTGTAAAAGGGGCGCCCAACATGGTAATCTTGAGGGTGCAAAAATATACATGGTAAACCAAAATGGGGCACCTCACCATCTTTATTCTTCACTCCCATGGTGCTGGGTGCCCCTTTTACTATTTATCATGTATATTTTTGCACCCTCAAAATTAGCATGATGTTGGGCGCCCCTTTTATTATTTACCAAGTATAGATTTGCATCTTCGCCCAAAAATATTTGTTCATGCCTTCCTAATATCTCGCTGACAAAAGTTTGTGGTTTTTCTCACTTTCTCAAATATTTGCCTTCTTTGCCACCAATTTAATCTCTACTAATGAGATCCTTGTATAATTTTTAGAAAATGGATCCTCTCCAGTGTTCTCTTGTGTCCTCTCCCATCACTCTACTAGACCATGCATTCAAATTGATGGTCCAGATCAAAATATAGAAAAATCCCCATTAGTAATTTTTTCTCTCTCTCAAGTTTCTTGTTCATTTTTCTCTACTCATTTATCAACTGATAAAAAGAATAGAAAAGCATCTAGGAATTATGGTTATCAACAGCAGTGTTTTGGGGGGGGGGGGGGGGGTATAGGAGATCGACATGAGCATTCATGATCTTTCCATAAACAGTGCTGATTGTGTTCTTCTACTCGTGGTCCGAGATTGATGAACCTTTCCATTAAGCAGTCACGATCATCTGGACCATTGGCCTGATATTATGGTCTATAAAGAAATAGAAGAGGACAGGAGGAAATTAGAAGAGATACAATTCATTTTCATCATTATAGATAGTTAATCCTGTAGTTAAAATTAGAAAGATCGGTGTAGGTAATTTAGCTTGATTGTAAGAGAAGCTAAACTGCATTCAAGTTGCTTACAACTCTTGTCTAACCTTTGGGTGGTCATACTTTTGCTATATACTAATTGCATCCATTTGGAATTGAATTTTCACTGTAATGCAATTTTGTTCACATGTTATAACTTCTAAAATTCTCATTTTATCTTATTAATGATATTTATAGGACACCTGACATGTCTTCCATGCACCATGACACATCTTCAGATCTAAAAGTGGTTGGAGAAAAGTTAAAGGATATATTAGAGGTATGTATAATTTTTTTCACACTGTACGTAAACGGATATTTATGGTTTCTCATCTTTCCAATCCTGTTAATTCTTTTTCTTAAATTGTTTGCAAAAGGAGGGACGTTAAGTTTGAACTAAACTAACGAGATTTAGTATCTTCTGTATGTCTGTCATGAATTATAGCAAGGATATTTTATTATTGACAAAAAGAATTGTCCCCATAACAGTGAAGTGATTTTCATATTGTATTATTCCCCTTTCTCAGATCTCTGATACATCCCTGAGAACTAGGAAGATCGTTGTTGAGCTCTGTGACATCATTGCAACTCGTGGGGCCCGCCTAGCTGCCTCAGGAATTTTAGGCATTCTCAAGAAAACAGGAAGGGACACGGTTAAGGCTGGAGAGATGCAGAAATCAGTGATAGCATTGGATGGAGGATTGTTCGAACACTACACAAAATTCCGTACATGCTTGGAAGATACTCTCAAGGAGTTAGTGGGAGATGAGGTAGCCGACACCATCGTCATTGAACATTCAAACGATGGCTCAGGCATTGGAGCAGCCCTTCTGGCTGCATCTCACTCTCAATATTTGGGAGTCGATGACTTTTGAAAATAAGGTTAATCCCATGCTGAAGAAATAGAAAAGTTTCACTTTTTGTACCATGTGTATCAACAAATGGAACCAACCAGTCCAGACTCCAGATTACATTGCGGGGGCTTTCCTTTTTGCTCACTGGTTTTTGTTTAGTAGCCATCGGAGCTCCTCCTTTGCAGATGTTTAGGGCGTTGGTTCACTCCTATGTTCATGAATAATATGAGAGATGTGAGCTACACTTTAGGGAGATCCTGTTAGCGGTTGAAGTAAATCAGGAACTCTCATGTACAAATAGCACTACTACTACTACTACTACTACCATCATCATGATGATTGTTGTTGTTGTTGTTCTTCCCTTTGGTCCTTTGGGTCCTATGTTTAAGTAGTATTCTCTCACATAGGGGTGGTCCTGTATTTAAATAATACTGTGTTTGCCTAATAATTTAATGCACTTTTGTTACCATTTTTACCTCCAGTTTACTTTATGTTATTCTGATCCCTTTCCCACTCATTTCTCTCATCACTTTTCATACTCACCCTGTCTGACGCTCATCATCTTGATAAATAAGGGTATACATAGAAAGAAAGTTACATGTCTTACATATTTGTTGCTCTTAACTAATTTTAACTGACATTTTGATCATTGTGATTTCGATAGTTGTTACTTGTATATAGTACAGGATGGAGTATTACAATGGCGCAGTCAAGCATTATCAATAAGGAGAGTTACAGCATCATAGATTCTAAATTCTTTTCTACACAGCTTAAATGGAGTTCCTGTACTAAAGCAGTATTGAGAACACCTCTTTCATGGAAGGCCTACTAGATGGCTGCACTGTTGTACTTGTACACATCAACCCAAGTTTGAAGACACGACACTTATCATCTACAAAGCATGCTTCCTTAATTTCTTCATCTAGAACTTCTTCTACATCACCATACTGGACGTATCGCCTTGCCTAATCTACAAGAGATGAGTATTCATTTCCTTTATTTGCTTTTCTTCCAATTGTCAGTACCAATAGAACAACACGAAAGCTATGCACATCAATTTTTTTAGTGATTCTTCCTATTTGAATATACTCTGCATTTTGAAGTTGAAAAAATTCCATTAGACCAGAAATTTAAATGGGGGTAGAAATATTGTGCAAGAAGTTTGCCTGGAGCAATGTAGCCAAAGGATCCTGCCACAGATGACACAGTGAGTTCATTAGGCATAATCAACATCCTAGCTAGACCAAAGTCTACAACTTTCGCTTTGAACTCAGAATCCAAAAGGATGTTATTTGTTTTAATATCGCGATGAATAAGGGGAGGGGTGCAAAATTCGTGCATATAGGTGAGACCATGCGCAGTTCCAATGGCTATCTGCAATCATTTTGGCCAATCAAGAACAAAATCATGGTTTAACCTGTTCTTGTTCAACCAACTATCAAGGCTGTGGCTTTCCAGATATTCAGTCACAAGTAGCAGAGTATTCTTGTTAGAAATACAACACAAGAGCTTGAGAATAGTTTTGTGACGAATATTGCCTAAGATCATAACTTCATCTTCGAATGCATTCATACTCATGCTCGGACATGTGATTCTGTATCTTTTTCACTGCAACATAGCCAAAATCTTCAATAGGAACACAAATATACAGTACAAAAACCACCTCTTCCTATAACATTTTTATCTGCCATCAAGGAAATGATATCTTTTTCAGTGAAGTATAAACTTTGGAAGGAAGTAAGCTTCCATGATATATCTGATTCATGTTTTTTTCATGTTTTGTATAGTTTGACTAGAAAGAGCAGCACCAACAAAGCTGCTACTATGGAGACCACTAGTTGGAGGAATTTGCCTAGTTGAGGTGGAAGTTGACCCGAGAGGTGATTATTTGACAAGTCCAGAGTTTCAACTTTCAAGTGAAGGGAAACTAATGATTGCATTTGGCATTTGTCCGGAGAGTTGATTGTGGCTCAAATTTAGAGCCACGAGAGACTTCCAATATATGTTTTCTGATGGCAGTGGCCCTATTAGCTTGTTGTGATAAAAAAACAACGATACCATATCTTTTAGAGAGCTCACATGTAAACACGTAAGTAATTAAAGTAGTCAAATTATATAACATCCTATGTCCACTAGGTAGGTTAATATTCATTGAAATAAAACATGGAGTTGAATGAGATATGAAGCTTCAATTTCTCTTAGTATTTCCCCAGATTGCCTATTTTGCGAAACATACAACATGCTTAAATTCTTCAGAGCAGAAGGCACTTGGTATTTGTTTGCCCATTTAAGCCGTTCAGAAAGAAGTCCAATTCCATCAAACACAATATCTCCAGTACAAGCTGGAATCTTGCCAATCAAATCCATAGAGCACTGTTTCCGCCAAGGTGTCCAAATTCAAGATTGGACAAGTCACCTATTTAGTCTAGGATAACCCACTACTAATGAACAAATGGGAGCTACAAAAATATACAACAAATAGTGAATGATTTAAACAAATAAAAGAAAACAATAATTGCTTCGGCCTTCAACTTAAAATTTTCTGTAGGCAACTGCATCAATTTAGAACTTTTATGTATAGATTTTCCCCACTTTTGATATGGTTTTAATTGAAGGAAAGAGCAGCATGATTAGAAAACATGTCAAACAAAGTGGCGTGAAGAGAACAGAAACTGATTTAGGAATTAAGTGCAACAAGTTGTATCTAAAATGGGAGATTAAGGGATTGCAGAAAATGCTTTGATATATATTACTTAGCAGTGATAACAGCCTAACAGTGACATTAATTAATAACTCAACTTTATATTACATATCTCTAAAGGGATAAAATTCATTTCCACTATTTAGATGAAATGGAACCAATATCACCATTCATTACTCTGAAGTTACAACTATTTAGATCAGGTGTGCTTTTACATCCATCAACACTATATTCTGACTTTGTAGACACTAACATTGCTCCTACATTACCAAAAAGGATTCACTTCATGCCAGAGGAAAAAGGATTCACTTCATGCCAGAGGCCAATGGTTCTATTAGTCATCATCACTATCAAATCTACTTTCCCTCTTGGAGTTCTTCAGAAGAGGAGCAACATCCACAATGCCAGGACTCCTTTCCCCATAACCATAAGGGTCCCTGTAACGAAGCAGTAATTGCAGAACCTCCTTCATGGAAGGTCTACTAGCTGGTAGTATTGCAGTACACATCACCCCAAGTTTGAACACACTACATATTTCATCCATATAGCATGCTTCCATAATCTCTTTGTCTAGAACTTCCTCTACATCTCCACCCAACTGCACGTGTCGCCATGCCCATTCTGCAAGCGAAGAATGTTCATCTCCACGATTCGCTTCTTTACCGGTTGTTAGTTCCAGCAACACCACTCCAAAGCTATACACATCAACCTTTTCATTGATTTTCCCTGTTTGAATATATTCTGCATTTCATAGAAGTAGTTCATGTCATATTGAAACTTATGTATGCTAATAAACAAATGAAAGAGATAGGAATATGGTGCAAGTAATTTACCAGGAGCAATATAGCCAAATGATCCGGCTACACCTGACATGGTGAGTTCGCTTGGCTTGATCAATATTCTTGCTAGACCAAAGTCTGCAACTTTTGCGTTGAATTCGGAATCCAACAGGATGTTACTTGTCTTGATATCACGATGAACAATGGGAGGGTAGCAATCATGGTGCATATAGGTCAGACCTTGTGCAGCACCAATGGCTATGTGCAATCTTTTCGGCCAATCAAGAACAAAATTATGGTTCACCCTATTCCTCTTAT
Organism: Mimosa pudica; assembly: GCA_029929735.1. Lineage (NCBI taxonomy): Eukaryota > Viridiplantae > Streptophyta > Magnoliopsida > Fabales > Fabaceae > Mimosa > Mimosa pudica. The sequence goes on from JAKELP010000029.1 coordinate 4,799,363, forward strand.
TCAACCAGCGATCAAGGCTATGGTTTTCTAGATATTCATACACAAGAAGCAAGGAATCACCACCTGACATGCAACACAACAGCTTCACAATATTTTTGTGACGAATGTTGCTCAAAATCTTAACTTCTGCTAAGAATGCATCCTCAAGTTTCTGTTCCCACTTCTTGTCACTGAATATCTTCTTCACAGCAACATAGCCTATACCATCAATAGGGACTTGGTACACTGCACCATACCCACCACTGCCTATGATGTTATGATCTGTCAATGAAGAAACTATGCTCACATGTGAGAAACTCAGCCTCTGAAAGGAGAGCAACTTCCATGAATTATCCATTTCTTGCTTTCTTGATTTGTATAATCTGATAAACAAGTGTAAAACCAAAAAAGCAGCTAAAGAGGCCACAATCACTAGGCCTATGATCAAACCAAGAGACACAGATGCTCTCTTGCTTATACCTTGAAAACCAGAACCAGAACTGCACAAGGGAAGGTTTAACATTTTGGTATCCGCGCAGAGACCAGAATTGTTTAGAAAGCAATCAGAATAGGCAGAGTTTTCAAATTCTCTAGGAATTTTCCCTGTGAAAAGATTGGAGGAGAGATTGAGGTTTGTGAGTCTCATTGACAATTTACCAAGTTGAGGTGGAACATGACCTGAGAGCTGATTATTTGACAGATCTAGTTGTGATAGGACAGATAAATTATCAATTGAATCTGGGATTGATCCAGAGAGTTGATTGTGGCTCAAATCTAGAGCATTAAGAGATTTCCAAGATATGATTTCTGATGGAAGCGGCCCAGTTAGCTGGTTGTGATCAAGCAACAATAGATTTACCTTGGACAGACTGGTTAGCTCTTGTGGAATACTCCCATTGAAGAGATTGTTACTAGCTTTGAACTCCACAAGATTCTTCCAGGTAGATACTCCTACTGGAATTCTACCATAGAATTGATTGTTGCTAATGTGCAAACTTGAAAGATTCCAAGCCAATCTTTGAGGTAGCTCACCGGTGAACTTGTTGTTGTTGATCGTTAATCTTGTTAAATTGTATGCCGTCCACAAGCCACCAGGGATTTCGCCAGAAAAACGATTTTTTTGAAGAAACAAGTATTGCAGGCTATCACAGCTTCCTAAGGATTCTGACAACTCTCCACTTAAATTGTTGTCATAGGCACTAACTCCTACTAACTTTCCATTGTAACACAAATCCTCTGGCAGTTTTCCTGTCAATCTATTGGTTGCAACCTGAAAGGTCTTGAGAGGTGAATAACGGCCAAAATAAGGAGGAAGAGTACCAGAAAGATTGTTCTGAAAAACCTTGAAATCTACCAAAGCTGGTAGATTAGCAAGGCTTTCTGGTATCTCTCCTGATAATTGATTCATATCCAAACTCAAACCTGTCAGCTTTTTTAGCTTCCCTAAACCATCAGGGATTTTCCCAGTAAGAGAATTCCTTGACACATCTAGTACAGTCAGATTCAAAGTTTCAATTTCTGTAGGTATTTCCCCAGACAGCCTGTTTGCCCAAAGATACAATATGCTTAGATTCTTTAGGGAAAACAAACCACTGAGAATCTGCCCACTTAAGCTATTATTGGATAAATCTAACACCTCCAAGCTCACCAGTTCTGCAATACTTTCTGGAATTTTCCCAATCAAATTGATTGAGGGCATCCACAAGTTCTTCACTTTCTTCAACTTGGTGAAGCTCAATGGAAACTGTGTAGGAGGCAGATCAATGTTTCCACCCAAATCTAATAATTCAAGATTAAACAAGTCTCCAAGCTCATCTGGGATACTGCCATTAAATCCACACCAACAAAGTGTAAGATTTCTCAGCTCCTTCAACCTCCCTATGCTAGCAGGAATATCACCAGAAAAATAGTTGTAACCAAGATTAAGAAAACGCAGGTTGACCAATTGATAAATATCATTTGGAACCACACCCTCAAAGTAGTTCTGGGAGAGGTCAAGGTACTCAAGCTTGGAGCAATTGTAGAGAAATTTTGGAAACTCCCCAGGAAAATAATTAAACTGAAAATCAATATGGCTGAGATTTTTGAGGTCACAAATGAAAGGAGGCAACGTTTTGTTGATGTTCATGCTATTAAAATCTAGTTTTGTGACTGAACCATCAGTGCACTCAATCCCAGGCCAAGAACAATGAGAGGCACCAGGTGGGGCCCACTGGTTGAGGAATGGATCAAGGTGTTGCTTTATGTTAAGCAGAAGTGTATGTTCTTGATCATACATAGGTGACTTAGTCTCAGCATCACTCAGGACAAACAAGAACAAGGAAGATAATAAAATGGAGTACAAGTTATATGGCATTTTGGCTAGCAACAAGGTTTTTTTTTTTTTTTGCCACTTCAGGTTATTTTACTGGTTTTACTCACCAAGGTATTGGTAGAGGAAGAAGATATAGGTGAAGCACTTACAGTGGACAATCCATGAAGCTGCCTGAAGACTTAGAACAGAAAGTAAAGGCCATTAGAGTGGCCCCATAGTGGAAAGTGTAAAGCAAACAGGAAGGTCTAAAACCACCATTGCTTGTTTGGTTGGTATCTGGTAAACAGATAGTGGCCATTAAAAACAATGATGATTATTGAAGTTGAATGGAAATAGTGAAGAAAGGTTGTAAATTCTTTAAAGGAAAGATAAGGGTGATATTTTTATATTCGTTTAAGTGATGCAGAAGAACTTTGAAGTGGAAGAGAAGGAATATCAAATGTAGGGCATGTTTGGATTTAGTTTCTAGAGAATAGTTTTTTGAAAACTAGTTTTTGAGAATAGTTTTTGAGCAGAATAGCTTTTCTGGAAAATAGTTTTTGATAAAATGAGAGTGTTTGGATAAAATGTCAGTGAAATAACTTTTTGAATGTCAATTACCAAAAAGGACAATTTTATCCAAAAAGGAAGAGTGAGGGAGAAGAGAGAGAAGAGGGTGAGTTTGTACTTTACTCATTTTTGTAGTTTGAGAAGTAAAAATGGGGAGTTTTTCTCAAAATGAGGTTTTGGAGCCAAAAATAGCTTTTCTGCTGTAAAATAGTTTTTCTGAAATTTTTTAGTGTTTGGCAAAAAATGTCTAAAACCTAGGTTTGGTTTCCAGAATGTATTTTGAGTGGCTATCCAAACAGGTCCGTAATCTATCTTTCATCATGTCCACACTCTCAAGTTTGACTCTCTTTTTTTTACCATAGCAAAGTTTGACTTCAAAGCTACGTGGGACCAAATTATTTAATAATGTGACATGAATGCAGTAAATAAGTGAAGCAACTTGGAATTATTAGCTGGCATTTATTTGCTCGTTTGATGTGACAGGAAACCAATGAGCCGGGCACATCGTTTCTTTAGAAGTCATTTGTGTGGAAAGGATGATTCTCTCCTCATCCACCCTCTCCTTTTCCTTTTTTTTACCCAAGGATATTCCACCGGCGTGTCAAGCGGGACTAATCCCTTACTGTTCTAAAGTCGAAGTAGACAGTTGGCCTATGAATTTGCTCCATTTGCAATAATTGAGATTGAACCCCAACCACTTATTTAAGGGATGATAATACTTTTTACTCACTTCAACTAGTCAGGTTCTCCTTTTTCCTTTCAACACCATTGGATCTTTGATCCACTGGTTCATAATTAATATTTTTAAAAAATAAAAATAATTATAAAAATACTTAAAAATATTATAAATAAATTTAATCTATCAAAACTTGATGTCAATAGTTCATGACTCTTGAAAAATGCAAAATTAAATTAAAATTTATAATAGTCGCCTACGAGTCTGGATAATTTACATAAAAATATGGCTGATTAAATTTTTTTTATTAGATTTTAAAATTCTAATATAACTATATTATTTTTGTAGAACTATTAAATCTGAACCATTGAATGTTTGATACAATGGTGTATCAAAGGGAAAAGGAGGGGAAAGGAGAAGGAGGATGAGGAGATAATCTGAACCCGTGTGGAACACAGCCCGCCATGTGAGTTGTATTTGTTTTTTGGGTAAAGGTGCAAATATGGGTCCACACTATTACGCCACCGACGACCCACCAACCACCCCCGCCACTTCGCCCGCGCGCCACCGACGCAGTGTACGGCCGAAGTGATTGAGGTGTTTTTGGGGGGGAGCGAAGTGGCGACGGCGTCGGTGGTGGGTGTTTGGTTTGTGGGCGGGGTGGGGTGGACGCAGGGAAGAAGGGAAGAAGAAGGTGAGGTGGCGGGTGGGGTGGGGGTTGTTGCAGGGAAGGAGAAGGGAGAAGAAGGGTGGGGGGGTGGGGTGGGGGGTGGGGGGGGAGGGGTTTTTTTTTTTATTAATTTAAATTATGTGGGCCCCACACACTCAGAAAAATATTGCCACATAAGCATGTCACGTCAGCAAAAAATCTTATTTCCCCCGCCACGTCAGCATTTAACGGTCAACGTTGGTCAATATAAACGGCGTACCCTATATTGCACCAATATTTATTCTTCAGACCCAGAATTGAACCCGAAAATACATTGTACCCCTATATGCTCCTCGCGTAATAGTGTGGACCCATATTTACACCTTTACCCTTGTTTTTTTGACCAGAAGCCCGCCATAGTTGAACGGAACACATCTGACAATATTTGATTTCGCAATGTGAAAAAGACAAATGATGTCGACGACTTGGATGGCAGTGGAAGACCTTGACTTTACGTAACAAGCCAACAACCCCTTTCTTAATCCCTTTATGGATTTTTCTATGTATTAGCACTGTTGATGTGGATTTGCTGCCGTGTAAATGTGGTTTTTATATCAAACACAAGATGTGTTGCATTAAAAACAATGGGCACAATAACCTAACAGGTTGGTATGAGTGATAAGTACTTCTGTCTCTTAAATAAGTGGTTGGATGATTTGATCCCCAACTCTGAATGGAGCAAATTCACAGGTCAACTGTCTACCCCTTGTGATTTAAAATTAGTCTAAGAATCTTGATGTGCTTGAAAGATAGAATGTCTCGCAAAGAAATCTAAAAAGAAAAAGACAATGACACAAGCACTAAAGAATTATTAAATAAAACATTTTAACCATGTACTTTTATTAACTCTTATTCTTTTAATTTTATCATCTAGTAGCCTTCAATAGGCAAGGTTTGGGAAAATGTTAAGAAAAATTAGAATTAGATCTTTTATTTAAAAATAAACTTACTTATCAACATATGTTTTATATTTAAGAATGAAATGGACTTCATATTTTAAATTAAGAAATAAATTATTTATTTATAAAAAATTATAATATTCCCTCGCCAAGCTTCCCCAATGGTCTTAAAGCATATGTACTTGTCATATCCTACTCAATATCCTATCCTAATTGTTACTCCCTCGGTCCTAAATATAAGATCTACTTGACTTTTTTGGAAACTAAAAAAAAAGTAAAAAATAAGTTAATTATAAATTGATTTACCTAATTTTTTCCCTTAGACTATTTTATTTTTGAAAGGCGAGAATGCACTAGGGGGGTGAATTGTGCTAATCAAAAATTTAAACAAATAAGGCTTAAACACGCAATCTTTATACCGGTTCGGCCAACCACTTGCCTACGTCCAGTTCACCAACACCTCGTTGGGTTCCACTAAGATCAGGTTTTACAAACAGGTGCACCTAAGAACCTTTACAGTGTAAGAATCTCTCTAACACTCCCCCTTACTACCTATAAGATACTAACCCTGTTCTAAAGCACCAAGCTTCAAAACAACTTCAAAACAGAAAAGGATTTATAAACAGAGAAATAAGTTCACAAGATGAACAGATAATGATAAACACTCAAGCATCGATGATCGCACAAGTGACTTGAATGCTCTTTAAGATTTTTGACAGAGAGTAGGTGCTTGTTCGGTGTAGAGCAATAAATTTCATTCGCCTATTTATAGTCTTCAATGGAGGATATAGTCGTTTGATACATAGAGAAGAAGACTTGTGTCCGTTGAGCTCAATTAATGCTTTGTACTAGGTTCTTCTCATGTTGCTTGAAGAAGATGATAAAAATTAAATGCTGCTTCAAGCTTTATCAGTATACTTTGCCCATTTTAGGAGAGAGGTTCCCTTGAGTGCTTATATGGCGGAGGAATTAGTCTAACGTCTTCTGAAAAAGCATTCTGAACATGACAGTGTACTTTTGTACTTAATTTACTTTCTTGTCGCCACTTCGATCAGTCATTGATATCCTTCTTCGATTGCTCTCTGCACACTTAGATCACAGGTTAAACACATAATAATATCAATCATTCGATACTCCGATTACTATCAACTCTTGATCAATGATTTGATTACTTCGTGTGATCGAAGGTGTCCTTTTTACTTCTTAATTCAGTTTGGTTTAGTCTTACTCTGATCAGTGATAGAAGTTGTTTTTTATTAATATTTCGATCATTGTTTTAACTTAGAAAAAAATTTGTTCTTGACCCTTGATCGCATATTCTAAATGTGAATGATATGTCTAAGTTGTTAATAATCGATTTGTTAAGTGATTGCTTATCCGAGAGCACTTAGTCTAGTGATCATTTTATCTTACTATTGTGATCGCACTGTCTTAAGTCTATATTAACCTTAATAATCGCTATGTCTTAGTCTTATACTAGTGATTGTTTTATCTTATATTAGTGATCTCGTTGTCTATAATCTATATCAGTTATCATCAAAACTTAAGATTCTAACAATTTTTCCTATAAACTAATGGATTATCTAAAAATATACTAAATATGTCATCATTTAATAACATATTTCGCAACCTTAATCTGTCCATAAAAAAGTCATCTAGGTCCTATATTTAGGACCGGAGGTAGTATATTAAAAGGCCAATTTGTCCAATGACCAAATTGAATAGGGCGGAACCGAGACCGTGTCAAGCCATCGGATCACCAAGTTTATAAGGAGCCCTATACACTATTATGACTTGTGAATGAGGGTTGCTGACATATTGTCATGAGGATGAAAAAACATGGGAAAATTAATTTGAGGTCCCCCACAAGGGACTTAATACTAGAAAAGTCCCAAAAGTTGAAATAATTAATGTAGGGTCCCAAGGGACTTCACCTTAATATATTTGAAAATTGAAAAGACACTTTTGCCCCTGCCCTTTTATTGATGGAAAAAACCTGACAACTTAATGGGCAGTCGTGACAACTCGATAGACATAACTTGACAACTGAATGGGCAAATGTTGTTAAGTTAATTGCCCAAATTCTGTTAAGTTAATGGGAAAAACGTTGTCATATTTGCCCATTCAGTTGTCAAGTTATGCTCATCGAGTTGTCACGGCTGCCCATTAAGTTGTCAGGTTTTCCATCAATAAAAGGGCAGGGGCAAAAGTGTCTTTTCAATTTTCAAATATATTAAGGTGAGGTCCCTTGGGACCTTACATTAATTATTTCAACTTTTGGGACTTTTCTAGTATTAAGTCCCTTGTGGGGGACCTCAAATTAATTTTCCCAAAAAACATTACCATCAGAATTTTTAAATTTATCTTATCAAAAAAAAAGAATTTTTAAATTTACCAAAATGCCCACAAAGAAAATCATAATTAATCATCCCTTTCTCTTTGGGGCTATTTATGCTGTCTTTATCATTGTAACTGCACAACCTTACAGCTTGATCATACTAGGTACGTGGGGAAGCGATAATTTTCTTCTATTTCATACACTCCTAAATCAACATTTATCCACTTAATCCTCTAGTAGGACTGTAGGAGGAGTTTGATTTGTTTGGCAATTATTTAGAAGAAGTCAAGTATATAAATTCTCTCATCTTCCTAAATATAAGATTTAATTATCTAAATTAATTAAATTAAGAAACAAAGTTAACCTTCATAAAATTACGAACCAAAACACTCTAAGTGTATGTCTACCTTTATTTCAACCCTTAGACTTTTACTTGTTTATCATTTAGTAGCTTTAATAGGAATAATTAAGGAGAATGTTAAGAAAATTAGAACTAGATATTTATTTAAAAACAAACTTACCTACTAAAATAGGTCTTATTGTTAGGAATGAAAGTTGCATGATATTTAACCTGGCTGGGTGTGAGTGATAAGTACTTTCTCCCCTTACGTAAGTGGTTAAGGGTTCAATTTCTAACTCTTATGAATTGAGCAAATTCATAGATCAGCTGTCTACCCCTATATGGGACTTCAGAATAGTGAAAGATTCATCCCCCTTGACATATGGGTGGGAATACCATTTGGAAACCAAAAAAAAAAGTGCATGATATTTTATCTTTGGTTTCCTAAGAAATCTCTACATGTGTGTTATGTAAAATTAATCTTTTGATTTTCTGAAGTTCTATATAGGGGTAAATATCTGTATGTGAATTTGCTCCATTTACAAAGAGTATAATATTTAGTTGCACTCACATAATTGAAAATGGGCCAAAGCGCTGACCTAATAATTAACTATTTCAATTTGGGCAAAAATAATAAATGACTATTTCGCGGAGCATAAATAATAACAAACTTTGTGATCCGGTGTAGAAAATAGTAAAACTGGTACTAAATGTTAATTTGTAGTTTTGTGGAACCTTTCTGATATTATTTTCTAAAGTAAAAATACTTTTTTACCCCCTCAAAATTAAAACTCAAACATTCTTCCTTCTGTCCTTCATCTTCCCATGCTAACTAGTATCAGTAAGGTTTTAATTGGGAGGGGCAAAAATGTATTTTTCACTTTAGAAATAATATAAGAAAGGTTCCACATAACTACAAATTAACATTCAGCACCGGTTTTATCATTTTTGCACCGAGTCACAAAGTTAGATATTATTTATGCACCGCGAAATAGTCATTTATTAGTTTTGTACAAACTGAAATAGCTTAGATCAGCACTTTTGCCCATTGAAAATTGATTAAATTTTGTAATCATGATCAGACAATGTAACCGAGATTACACTACTATGATTGATAAATGAGAATTGTTGACATATTGTCATCGGGATGAGAAAACAACATTACCATCATGATTTCTAAAAGGAGGAATCGATTTAGGTTTCATGGTGTAATAAAATCTTAGAAAACTTTCCCTAAATGTCCAAATTATTTAAGGGACCTTTTTTTTATATTACCCTTTGGGCCTTCATCACAACATTTGGGATATGTTTCCGACCTTCATTAACAAGTGTTTGGGCATCCATTCACCAAGTATCTAGTATAAATAACAACTTTCTAATCATTATTAATAATTGTCTGAGCATCATTCACAAGATGTCAAATTTTAATTACTAACAATCTTTAGATCTTTGTAACAAAAAAAAATCTTTAGATCTTGTGTGATAAGCTTTTAACCAAATGTAACAAGTTCTTGGGCACAATTTACATTTATTTTAATTTCTTTAAGGACATTAGAATTGTCTTTATGTTTAGAAAATAAAAAAAAAAGGTCTCTTGCACCCTACTTTTGATTTTGTCATTTAGTGAAATTTTTCTGATATTATATTTACTCTATGGGGCCCCCTCAAATGCCCACAAAAAAAAATCAAATTAATCAAATTACTCTATGGCGATGGAGTGCGGAATTGAGAGACAATTTTTTTTCTATTGAAAGTATCTTTTCTTTTATAGATGACTGAAAGTATCTTTTCAAGGAAGTGAGGAATGGTGAGGGGTTGAGGAATTAACAGACAATCTTGTTGTCGCCACATATGATTTTTGAATATGTTATGTTTTCACTGTGCAGTGTTTTGAGATGGTGACAAATTTATGGTTACATGTTTATGGTTATAGATCTCAAAAAAAAAAATTAAGAGTCGATGGTTTGTGGTGTAGTTAACTCTTACACTATTTTTTGCCTCATTTTCAAATTTGCTCAGGCCTTTTTAGATCAAAATTTTAGTATGGTGCCATAATCCATATGGACTTTTAAAAGATTAACTCATGGTTATTATTCCCCTTTTATACATAGCATTGAAGAGATACAAAGAAAATTAACATGCATGCCTGACATATTTTCATCGTCTTGTATAACCTGTCTTCATATTAATCATGTGAAACCTCATCAATATGCAAAATTTATCGAAGAGATACAAAGAAATCAAAAACATTTGATCTAAAAGATATAAAATGTAACTCTCACATATATACACATCCTTTCTTATTATGTGTCTCTACAAAAATGATATGGGATTGTTAAGTTACACTTACACCACATTTAGCCATCTGATCTGCTAATTTTCACTTATCATCAGTCCACAACATTAGATATCATTAACACAGACGTAACTGTATAATTAGCTATCATTATCATCAATATCTATTCTACTCTCCCTTTTAGAATTCTTTAGTAAAGGAACAACCTCAAAATGACCAATATTCATTTCTATGTAACCAACTGGTGCTTTCATGCGCAGCAATATATTCAGAACCTCTTTCATGGAAGGTCTACTAGCAGGATCTTTGCATGTACACATCACTCCAAGCTTGAAGACACTGCACATTTCCTCTACGTACAAAGATTCCTTAACATCTTCGTCTAGATCTTGTTCTATATTATTGTTTACTGATTGAATCAGACGCCATGCCCATTGTGCAAGAGAAGAGTGCTCATCTCCATAGTTAGCTTCTTTTCCTGTTGTCAGCTCCAATAGGATAACCCCAAAGCTATACACATCAACTTTTTCATTCACTCTTTTTGTTTGAGCATATTCTGCATTTTCAATATGTTTCAAATAGCATTCAAATATGTCAGTTTGTGCAGTTTGAAACGAAAGAAATTTAACTTGAAACCAAGCAATTTGTTTGTCCCTTCATTAGTCTTTCTATCAAGTAACTCAAAAGGTGAGGTAAGGATTAACATGTAATAAATTTGTGATAAAATGCAAATTCATTATCCATAATAAAATGCAGATTCAGTAAATTTTCTAGGACTATATCTAGATAAAAAAAAATCAAAGAACAAATAGCTGGTTTGTTAAGAAACTAGAATGTGGGATCGTGCTGTGTACAAATTCTAAATAATGTCAATATTATTGATAGCTTATTAAAGGTAATACTTCCATTTATATGTTAATGCTAGTCCAAACTGTAAGAACTAGTAGACTTTGTAATAATAATCCTACATATAAAATCTTAAACTACTTCGTATCACATAGTAAATTTGTTTCCCTAAACTCTCCCTCCCTATTGACCACACATGTTAAAGAGAGGTTACTATCATGGGATTAGTTTCCAATGCAAATGACAAAAATAGGTGCTCAAGAAAAAGAAATAAACACTTCTATACAAATTACTCATTAAATTAGTTTTTCTTACCTTTACAAAATAGATATGTTGCTCCTACAGTTAGAACAGAAAGGGGTAAATATTATTTGTGGAATTATTTACCTGGAGCAATGTAACCAAAAGAGCCAACAACAGCTGACACAGTATCCTGTTGTCCTGTTTTGATCAAATTCCTTGCAAGGCCAAAATCTGCAACTTTTGCATTGAACTGAGAATCCAAAAGAATATTACTTGCTTTCACATCACGATGAATGATAGGCGGTGAGTTGTCATGATGCATGTAGCTCAAACCTTGTGCAATCCCAATGGCTATTTGCATTCTCTTTGGCCAATCAAGAAAAACACCTGATATGCCATCAATGTTCTTCTTGTGTAGCCACTTATCAAGACTTCGATTTTCCATATACTCATAAACAAGGAGCATAGAATCCTCATTAGACATACAACATAGCAACTTCACTATGTTAGTGTGACGAATACTGCTCAAGATTTCAACTTCTGCATGAAATGCATTCTCAAGTTTCTGATCTAACTTCCTATCATTGCTTATCTTTTTCACAGCAACATAGCCTACATCATCATTGACAGCGATACGATACACTGTACCATACCCTCCACTGCCTATAATGTTATAATCTGTCATGGATGAAACAATGTTTGATTCTGTGAAGCTTAACTTTTGGAATGAAGTCAGCTTCCATGAAGTGTCCAATTCTTGCTTTCGCCTTCGGTAGAATCTCATAATCAAAAGTGACAGCAAGACAATTGCTATGCAGGCTACTATAGCAAGGCCTATGATCAACCCAAGAGACACAGATGAGCCTTTGCTTGAACATTGGGGGACAAAACCAGAATTGCACAATTTAAGATTGAACCCATTTGTATCGGCACAAAGACCAGAATTGTTCAAAAAGCTATTGGCATAAGCAAGATTATCAAATCCACTAGGTATCTTTCCAGAAAATTGATTAGATGAAAGGTTGAGAACACTGGGTTTTGAAAGGGCTAGTTTAGATGGAATTTGGCCAGATAACTGATTTTCTGATAAGTCTAGTTGTGAAAGGTCAAGTGAACTACCAAATGAATCTGGGATTTCTCCAGACAGTTGGTTTTGGCTCAAGTTCAGGGTTCTCAGAGATTGCCATGATATGATTTTGGATGGAAGTGGACCAGAGAGCTTATTCTGATCAAGCAACAAAGTTGCTAGCTGAGAAAGACTGGTTAGTTCTTCAGGAATGCTTCCATTAAAGAGGTTGCTACTTGCATTAAACACAACCAGATTCTTCATGGAAGATATTCCTGTTGGGATTCTACCAGAAAACTGATTATAACTAATTAACATGTTTGAAACATTCACAGGCAATGTATCAGGAAGCTCACCTGTGAACTTATTATCATTGATCATGAAAGTTGACAAATTCTTTGACTTCCAAAGGCTGCTAGGAATTTCACCAGAGAGCTCATTATTGTTGATTCTCATCTCTAGCAAGCTGCTACAATTTCCCAATGATTTTGGCAATTCCCCACTGAGTTTGTTGTCATAAGCTGTTAGCCTAAACAAGTTCCCATGGTAGCACAAGTTCTGAGGAAGACCACCTGTGAAATTGTTTGATCCAATTTCAAATCTTCTTAGGTTTGAATGGAGACCAAACTCTGGAGGAATATTGCCTGATAAATTGTTGAAGAAGACACTAAAATCGATTATCGATTGAAGACGGCCTACGCTTTCTGGAATCTCACCTGATAATTGATTTAAACCAAAGTTCAAACCAGTTAGACTATGGAGATTTCCTAAGGCATCAGGTATCTTCCCTGTGAGATTGTTCTGAGCAAGATCAATGATGGTCAAGTTCAAAGACTCAATCACTTGAGGTAGCTCCCCACTAAGTTGATTCCTTGAAAGAAACATTATGCTTAGATTCTTCAGCATAAACAAACTACTAGGGATTTTGCCAGTTAACTGATTCTTGGATAAATCAAACCACTCTAAGGCTGCCATTTGTCCAATACTTTCCGGGATTTTGCCAATCAAGTTGCAACTAAACAACCAAAAATTCTTCAATTTCGAGAGCTTAACGAAGCTAGAAGGAATGTTTGAAGGAGAGAATGGGTTGACAGCCAAATTCAAGACTTCAAGATTGGACAAGTTACTTATTTCACTTGGAATAGTACCATTCAATTGACAGTCACTAATCTGAAGACTTTTGAGCTCTTTCAACTTCGTGATACTCACCGGAATGTCGCCAGAAAAGTTGTTCCCACTGAGGTTCAGGGAAAGCAGGCCGGTCAATCGGTCAATGTCCTCAGGAATCTTGCCAACCAAGTAATTATTAGAAAGGTCTAGGTAGTTCAACTTGGAGCAGTTATAGAGATATGTTGGGAATCCAAGAGGAATATAATTCCATTGAAAATCAATGGAAGTGAGATTCTTAAGCTCACAAATGAAATTTGGTATGGTTTGAGTTATATTGATGTTTTTCAAAGCCAGCCCTGTGACAGACTTATTGATGCAGGTGATTTCTGGCCATGAACAATGAGATGGTGAATCTGAATTTGTCCAATGACTAAGAGATGATATGTTTTGAAAGTACTGTTTCATCCTCAGCAAAACTGCATGTTCTTGGTTATACAGTTCAGACTGAGAATTCACACAGCTCAGAAAGATAAGGAATGAGAAGAGGAATAATGGAGTTGAATTTCCCATATGGGGCATGTGAAATGTCACTAAGTGATTTCCAAGAGGAAATATGAATAGGTGGTGAGTTCTAAGAAGAATATGAGAATCACGTATTTGTTTTCATATCTAAGGGGCATTTAGGAATGTTGTGCTTTTTACACACAGATGTTGAAACTATGAAAGTTTCTTGGCCTTGGTTGCATATGCATGTTGGCTACCTACAAACTTTGACTTTTCAAGGTCAATGACATTTGGCGGTCAGAGATGTTTTGTCTTTTGTGGGCCCCACATAAATGCCGTGATTTGTTGGTATCAAATGAAATTTCCCGCACGATGCAACCACTACACATTCTAGATGGAAGTCAACGGATCTTTAATTTGCTAGGAATTTTATTTCGAGATATGAATGCCAAATGCCGATTTTTCCTGGATACATTCTAATTCTAAATTTTTAAATATGAGACATTTGCCTAATAAAATTAAATTAAGGGTGTAAATTATATTTAAAATGATATGATAGTATCCAAACACTTTTACCAAGTCTCTTTTTTTTATCATCTCTTTTGATTGATTATAAATGAAGAACAATAATATGAACAATTTAGGAAAAATGTAGGAAACAATATAAAAAATTTATTTTTAGGAACGAGTGTAAATACTCAATTACTCTCTCATTTCCTGAATATAAGAGCTAGTTGATTTTTTTTTGGAAAATTCTAATAAGAAAGCGAAATGAAATACTTAATTATCATATATTTTTTATATTATTAGATCATATATAAGCTTATAAGTCAAATAAATTAATTTAGAGAAAAATTTAAGAAAAATAGTTTTTATTTACCTTATTTCGCTTTTTTACGATTCTCTAAGTCAACTAACTCTTATATTTAGGAATGAAGGTAGTTTTTACAAATAGAGGAAGAGGAAGGAAAAAAGATAATTAAAATTGGTTTGGAGGGGCAAAATTGAGAGAATAAGAAAATTACTCTAATAAATAGAATTGTTGAAGAGAGAAGACAAGAAAAATATTATATATTAAAGATAATTGTGGATTCCGAATAAAAAATGATATTTGTGGATTGTTATGAAAAGAAAAGATGATAGTGGGTTTAGTGGGAAATAGAAAATTTGTGGAATGGAGAACAAATAATTTGTTTTAGATATTTTCTTCGAATTACTTTTGCATAAAAACAATATATATGTGCTATTTGTTCTTTTGTTTTTTTTTTTTTGAAAACAGGGAACTTCCATTAAATGAAAAGTGTGCTACTTAAATAAGTTATTTGTAAAATAAAGTTAATAATTTTTTTTTCTAAAATACCATTTTCTTTTTAAAGGTAGTAAGCAAATACTGTTAATTATTCTTTGAAAGAAATTGTTTTAAAATTTATAATAAAAAAAGATAGTATTGATAAAAGAATATACTATGTTGATATAAATTTACAAAAAAATTAGAGACTTATATATTAAGATACAAATTAATATAAAACTCTAACTCTTGTGTTTGGAAACAAATGGAGTATTACCTGAAAAAATAATAAAGAAATCATCAGTGAATTAGTAATCATGTTCAACAAAAAGCTTGCCAGCTGATCCACCTTCCAATATGCGCACGAGTGAGGTTTCTTTTCATGAGCATATGACTAAAACTTAGTCGTGCACGATGATATAATATCCTTGCTATGTTATATTCAAAATACTTGCGGCCAATTCACTCAAAGTATAAAGTTTGTTAAAAAAAATGCACTCCCTCCGGTCACCACTTTACCTAATGATTTGATTAGATTAAAAATGTTGGTAAAATTAGTTATTATTGCATCATATTACTAATTAACTGTTACTATACATCATTACCCCACTCTTTCACTTTTATTTGCTTATTATTAATAAACATTATCAAGGTTAACTTGGAAAAAAGTTGAGAATGATTAGAAGTAACTTTATGTTTAGGAAAAATTTAAATTTAAAAGTGGTATTATATTTAGAGACGGAAGGACTAATAAAGTTTTCAAAATTACACGCACACACATATTTATCAAGAAAACAATTGTCTCGATCACAATAAATTAAAGCAAGACCTAATATATTTAATTAAGAAATAATGATATGATTTATAAATCAGACAAATTATTTTAATCTAGCCGATGAATTGGACTGGGATTTGTAACCATGTACTTACTACTTAGTATCCTTAACTATGGTTGTCTTGGTCAAAAAGGAAGTATATGTATGATTATCAAACCAATTAATGTCGAATAATGCTTGAATTAAAAATTTGTTATTTGGAATGCTATTGTGGAAATGAATTTCAGTGGAGATATTAAATGATGTTAGTGGTTTTTGAATGAATTTCAGTGGAGCTATGGAATGATATGGTTGAAACTTGAAATGAGTGCACTTTGGATAATGCTTCAATGCATTAAAAAAATATCTTGGTCCATAGTTTGAAATACTAAGCTGATAAAAAAATACTAAGAATATACAGCCTACCATCGTTGAACGTAGAGTATAATGGGAAACAAGTTTCCACATCTATGATCTAACAAATTATATTGTAAATTATTTAACCACAAATAATGCTACTTTATGTTGAGTTGTAATCGTATTATACTCTAACAGGATAAATATTGGTCAAAAAAACAGAGGGAAAATTGTTATTATAATAAAAAAATTAAAGTCACAATCTTTTTTATATATAGAGTTATAGACAATATATTCAGATAAAATGAACATAACATAGTAACTATGTTGAACTCATCAGCTAAAAGAAAACACAAATATTGCAACACAAACCACAAAAGATAGGCTCAACAAACTTGAAAATACATAGAGAAACATATAATCACACATATAAAGGGAGGTGATAGCAATGCAACACAAAATTAGAAAACTATGTATGGATTATCGACATAAATATTTTTCAATTGGACGTATTTGCTTGAGTGACATGTCTTAAAGTGCATACCAGGAAAAGAAATCAAAGCCATAGATTAGTTGTAACACCCAAAAAATTAATTAGAGATTAGCAGTAATTCAATATTCGATTTTGGGATAAAATAAGGAGTTTAGAGAGTTTAATGAATAAAATTAAAAAAATGGAATTATATTGGGGGATTTTTAAAGGCCTAATTTTTCCATTAATTCGAAGAAGGTAGAGTAAGAGACATTATTTTCAAACTTAAAAGAGATCATAGCTAGCCAAATAAACTTAAAGTATTTGCTGGGAAAACAAACACTTATAGCATTTGACAAAGCTTGAAACTTAATGTTGGCGTGAGTGAAATACTCTCTCCGATCCATAATATAAGAGCCTAAATTTTGAATGATTTTAATCTAAAATATAAGAGCTCATATCAAACTCGCTCCTCAATTAATGCTTCTTTTCTTTCTTTGTCTCTAAATCTTTTTCATATTTATTGATTTTGATGTATTTATCACTCTTAATACTATTATAAAAATAAATTGGAAAATAAACATTAATTCCAGAGACTCAACTAACTTTTACATGTATTTATCACTCTTATATTATGGACCAAAAGGAGTAGTTGGTGATGTAAACTTGTATGCTCTACATAGTGGCACCACAAATCGTGCTCGCAAACAATCACATTAATTTGGATAGTCTTGGACAGCAGGGGATTTGGATCCCTATATTTTTTCAAACTAAGGATTAAAGTGCAAAAATACTCATGTGATTGTGGTTAATATGCAAAAATAATCATATGATTTTTAGAGCAAAAGTAACCATAAATTACATGGTGTTGGGTACACCTTGACCACAATCATATTGGTATTTTTGCACCATAACTGTTAAACTAAAAAACTTGATAAATTGGAGGAAAATATAAAAGTAAATAAAGAAGTGCCATGATTTCTGTTAATATTTCATCCAATCAGAATTGGAAAAAGAAAAAGGAAGTGACCATTTTAAGTTGGTGTATGAAATCCACATTATATAATATCATTAATCTACTATGCAGACATGCGTAGAATTTTATAAACTCTTTTCTCTGTCTCTCCAAATGGATCATATAAATTTACTGTTGTAAATAGAGGTTCATTCTTCACTATTTATTTCATAAAAACAAATCTTCAAACAAACAAAAAAAGAGTCAACTACAGTGAGGTTGACTAGAAGAAACTTGATTGTCCTTTAATCAAAGTTAAGAATTCAAACTTGTGCACAGGAAAAAAAACCATCTTGAGAGGGCTATCCCTGTCTATAACCATTGACTAGACTGGTCATTAAGTCATTTGAGGTAGAGGATTGATTGAAGGTTAGTGACCCACAACAAGGGATGGTTATGAAGTAGTCAAGTGATGATCCCAACACTCTTTTGGCGCTTTAAGTTTTAAGGATTATCAATAAGGGCTCGTTTTCTTGGGAGGATTGAAATGATGGAAATGAAATTGGAAATGAGTGTAAAGTAAAAGATGAAAAATAGAGGAATTGATTAAAGTAATGTTTCTGGGGCACAGGAAAAATGTGAGATGGAAAAAGAAAGTTTGTGGGACACGAGATATATGTAAATTACCATTTTCACTTCCCAATTCCATTTCCATCATCTCAATTCCATCCATCTAAACTGACCATAAAAGATATCCAATGTTCAGAGAGACTGAAGTTTAAAAATATACTAATATGCACAAAGCTAAGCTTAGACAACTGTTAAGCACAAAACATTGCATCACTTATGAAGAACTTTTTAAAATTCAAACACTTCCAGCATGATATATTTGCCCGCAAACAATTCACACATTCGAGAAAGTCAGTCAAATCAGCTAGAAAACATGAAAATCTAAAGCTCATCTACACCTTCTCACTGCAAATATATAAATCTCAACTCAGCATGTGTTTTGGTAAAAAAAATAGAAAACTCATATATGTGCCAAAAATTAGAAAATGAACTCCATTGAACGGCTGAACCCAACTACACATGCTAAAACAACATAGGTGCAAATTCAGCTCAAAAAGAAAACATTGAAGAACTCCATTATACAGAAAGCACCACTGGTTCATAATTTGTCCAGGAGTGCATGTTGTATTAACCACATATATTGAAGAAAACTACCTCTGTAGGACTGAATCTAATGCCCTATAGCCGAGACCAATCATTTTCACTTCCAGCTATTTGCCTTCTTTCCTAAATATAGATGAGCTTGGTCATACTACCAAAACGGAGTTCACAACATTAAATATCGACATTCTGTTTAGCAATGACAGAAAATGCTATACACGTGAGAGTACTCACTGTTGACCTGGTTTTTACATAAATATTAGCATTGTTACTCAACCACATCTCATAAAAAAAATAAGTTATCTAAAAGAAAATGGCAGAGTTCAATACTCCTCACTCCTCAGGCCCTAAAAGGTGGAGCTAGAGGAGGGGTTTACTTTGGTCCCAAATTTCAGATTTCAATCTATTTGGTCTTCCAATTTTTAATTTATTCTCCAAATTAATCCAATTAATTGCACTTATTAAGGGGTTTCCATCATGGATATGTTCAAAAGCAAATGATTAAAGGTAGTATTTTAAAAAACTGATACACATTTCTTACAAATAAAAAGGATCAACCTAATTCTAGTCCCCACTTGGTGAGAGTGCTGAGGATGAAAATATATTACGTAGTTTTACCTCTGTTTTAAGCAAAAAGGCTAATTCGAACCCACGACCTCAGACCTACGGCAAGTAAGCTTACCATTGAGTCAAGCATACCCTTCAATTTCTTACAAATAATTAATTTAAATAATTTCCTAGATATTTACAAATCAATCATTTAGTTCCAGGACAAAAGGTGAGCCATTCAGACATGGTGTGCAGAAATGGACCATAGCATGATAACATTTACAGTAAGCCAGTTCAGATACAAGCATTTATTACACCATTCTACATGTTATTAATCCACAAAAGCACAAACTACATTAAACCAATCTAACGCAAGTAACATCAAGCATCAAATTGGATAAAACTGTTGTCCAACAGAAGGGACAACGTAGTAATGTAGTATCCCATATTCATTACCATTGAGAATGGTTTCTGATCCCCCACAATGCATTGCTCAATCAGCAAAATAAAGTTACCAACCTAACTCGATGCAGCCGTTGCGGGAGCTTCCGATGTAAGACTAACATTGTTAAGCCGCTCTAGAACCAATATCAGTGATTGAATGCCCAAATCCCCTTCACCATGAGCCTTGAGCGACACCAAAAGCTGCTGAGCAAGAGCCAAGCCAGGCAGAGCAATACCCATATTCTGACACTCCTTCAAACAAATCCCCAAATCCTTCACAAAGTGATTCACATAAAATCCAGGTGCAAAATCCCTCTTCAATATCCTTTGCCCATACAAATCCAACGACCTCGAAAAAGCAGCCCCAGCAGAAATAGCATCCAAGTATAATCCCACATCAAGGCCAGCCTTATGAGCATACACCATGCCCTCCACAAGCCCCACCATAGTTGAAGCAATGGTAATCTGATTAGCTAACTTGGCAAACTGCCCCTTCCCACTACCACCCATATAATTAACCTTCCCCATGAGAGCAAACAACGGACCCAACCTTCAAAACAAAACACATAGAGGTGGCTTTATCAATGACATTTATATTGATTACATCTGATTATTTTTCAGAAACTGTTCAAAGTAGCTTACCAAAATTTAAAAAAAAAAATGATTCTCATGAGATAATGCTTTTTCATTCTTTGAAAAAATTAAGACAAAAAGACAAGACTAAAAAAAGTGTCTAAGCAAAACCAACGAATTCAGAAATGGCGAATAAGAAATATTAGTGTGACAAGAGATTTGTTGAAATGCATGCCCAAACTTGAAGTTAGTCATTTCATATAGAAATTCTCCCTTCTACTCAGCCTGTCAGTCACATCCAACATGTTTCATCACACAAACCATAGAAATCTATCAAATTTTCAATTTTACCTCTATTTAATATCCACTACATGCTATATGAATATAAAGTTGGGTTCAGGGTGCCCCTTAAGTATTCACACAGGATAATATATGCTCTTGAAGTATTTTTTTGCCCGAATTTGGCCCAAAATTGTGCACCAACCAATTATCATATCTACCCTTGAAATTTACATGTAAGATCATATATGCCCCGAAAGTATGCATAAAGAGTCCTATTTACCCCTAAAGTATGTACAAAGGTACTATTAATATTTGAGAAAATTAATTAGAGGGTCCCTATAAGAAACATAATTAATGTTAGGTCCCACGAGTTGTAATTACAATTTACAACTTGTAGAGCTAGTAATAACAACTTTTTAGCCTCACATAACAACAACTTGAGGGACCTCACATTAATTATATTTCTTACAAGGAATGGTAATTTATTTTCCCAGGGCAAATATGATCCTCCTACGTATACTTAGGCAAATATGATCCCCTGTGTATACCTGAGTCTTGAACCCACATAAAATTACATGTTGGGTAAAATTGTACATTCAAACAAAAACACTAAACACCAAAAAAGTATCAAATAAAACATTCCTATACACAAGACAGGACCAGAGCATAAGAGCCTGTTTGTTTGGCATGAATTGTGACGATGGAAATGGAAATGGAAATGGGTGTAAGTGGATAAAGATGTAAAGTGTAAGTAAATTAAGTAACGATGAGAAAGTAAAGTTTATGGGGCCCATGAAGAGTGTGAGATAGAGAGAGAAAGATTGTGGGCCCGATATATATGGTCCATTTCCTAATTTCAATTCCTACATGACTTTGATGGCAACCAAACTGACCCTAAGATTTGATACCTATTAACCACAGATTGATCACCCCCAGTGAAAATAGCGAGAGTTCCATTTTTAGCCCCACGATCACCACCAGAGACAGGGGCATCAATGGAATAACACCCTTTGTCAGCAGCAGCCCGGGCAATTTCAAGGGCAAGAGAAGGCTCAGAAGTGGTCATATCCACTAAAACGCCCCCAGGCCTAAGCCCAACGAGGGCCCCACGAGTAGAATCCAACAGCACAGATCTGACGTCAGAGGGGAACCCCACAATGGAAAAAACGACGTCGGATTGGGCGGCCACGTGGAGAGGGGAATCCACTAGGTGCGCGCCCATGTCAAGAAGCGGTTGGGCCTTGGAAACGGTTCGGTTGAAGACTGTGAGGGTGTAGCCGGCTCGGATCAAGTGGGCGCACATGGACTGGCCCATCACGCCCGTGCCTATCCATCCCACGCGCGTGTTTGATGGGCTGTGGCCATGAGGCGGCGCAAGAGGAGGGTGGATGGGAGAGAGTGAGGGAGAGTGTTGTTTTGGAGAAGTGAACGTACGAGGAAAAGAGGAAGGGGCATTTCTGGCTATAATACAATTAATTTCATTATCCTCCTTGTGAAGCCCACGTTACTCCATCTCTCCTAGTATAACTATTTCATCCTCTTTATTATAAATAATCTTTTCCATTCTTCATCTCATATTCTTCTCAATATTCTCATTCTTATAATCTTTCCCTCCTCAATCTTCTAATTCTTATAATCTTTCTCATCCTCAAAAATTTTCGAGGAATTTTCATTAAGTTCATCACAATCATTTTCATACAAGCACGGTTCACACCATCAATAACAATCTCTGGTTTGATTAATTATTATTGATATTTGAACATTATTGTTGTTGTGTTTGTCATAGTATTTATTATTAATTTATTGTTTTATTTCATTGCTAAAATATACTTTTTTTTTATTTTTATTTCTCTCATTCTTATAATATTCTTCATCCTCAATCTCTCATTCTCACAATTTTCAGCATCATCTTTTGGTGAAATCCACTACGTCAAACATCATAGCCGTTTTATTATCGTAACAGTTTACATATCAGAAGTTCCTGGTTTGAAGTTTGATTTTCTTTAAGTTATTTCATTGAAATTTCATAGTCTTCTAAAATCTTTTGTTTTACATACATAATCTTCTTGAAGTTTGTTTATAATCTTTTGTTTTCTTATATATATCTTAATCTTTGAATATCGTTGTTGAACATTTGCTGTTATTTGGTTTTTCAGAGGATATTTATTAATTTATTGTTTTATTTTATTGTTCAGTATTGTGGTTGTTTGTTTTATTATATATTGTTATTTCATTTATTTATTTATTTATTTATATATTTTTATTATATTGTTTTAATATTTTATTGTATTGTGATTTGTTTTATCTCTTTATTTATTGTTATTATTTGTGCTAGATTCATTCTTATTAGTGTTAGGATTTATTTGTATTAGTTTTATTATTTATGCTATTTTATGTGTTATTATTATTGTTGTGAGTAATACTTAGCCTATTTATTTAGCCGGTCCTAAGCCCGGATAAAAAGAGTAGGTTGTATTAGGCTTCGGCAGCCAACGTAAGAATTTGTCTAATCTTAAAGTATGGACACACACAACCATTTTAGCAATATGTCATCGATGGACAGTGTACAGAAGAAGGAATATATAAAGAAGAAAGTGAATGAGTGTAGGTTGAGATTTAGTACGTGGAATATTGGAACCTTGAGAGGCAAAACTTGAGAGGTAATAGGTGTGATGAGGGATAGAAAGATAAATATTCTATGTCTACAAGAGACTAAATGGGTAGGTGAAAAGGCTAAGGATATTGATGGTTATAAACTTTGGTATACTGGTAAAGTGAATCATAGGAATAGTGTAGGTATAATTGCGGATGAAGTGTGGAAGAAGAATGTGGTTGAAGTTTATAGAAGTGGAGATAGAGTATTATCGATAAAAATGGTAGTTGAGGATGATACAATTAATATAATCAGTGCATATGCCCCTCAGATAGGGGAAGAATTGTTCATAAAGGAACAATTTTGGGACGAATTAGAGAAGATGATTAGAAGAATTCCTAACACTGAAAAGATTTTTATTGGTGGTGATCTTAATGGACATGTTGGTAAAGATGTAGGACAATACACACAAGTTCATGGTGGTTTTGGTTTTGGCACAATGAATAATGAAGGACATTCTATTATTGTATTTTGTATGGCTAACAATCTTAAAATTGTTAACACTTGTTTTGAGAAACAGGAAGAACATTTGATTACATATAAGAGTGGAGGCAATAGATCACAGATTGATTTATTTTTAGTAAGAAATTCGGATAGAAGAATGTGTATAAACTGTAAGGTGATTCCAGGTGATGGTGTGACTACACAACATAGGCCTCTAGTTTTAGATGTTCGTGTGAAGTTTAATCGAAAGAAGAAGACAGAAATGCTTCAACCAACAATTAGATGGTGGCAATTGAGAGGGGAAAAAATGAAAATTTTTAAGAATAGGTTAATGAATGAATGTATTTGGGATAAACAAGGATGTGCTAATGATTTATGGATAGATTTAAGTATGATGATGAGAAAAATAGCAAAAGAAGTTTTAGGTGAATCAAAGGGTTATATCAGGCGTAAAAAGGAGACCTGATGGTGGAATAATAATGTTCAAGAGAAAATTAAATTTAAAAACAATGTTTTAAGGATTTGCAAATTTGTGATAGTGAGGAAAATTGGGTAAAATATAGATTAGTAAAGAAAGAGGCGAAAAGAGTTGTTAGTATAACTCGAGCTAATTTCTTTGAGGAGTTTTATAAAGAATTAGGGACAAAAGATGGGAAACAAAAATGTATAGAATAGCAAAGATAAAAGAACAGAAATCAAGAGATTTAGATCAAGTAATGTGTGTTAAGGATGAAGAAGGTAATGTATTAGTTAAAGATGAGAGTATTAGGGATAGATGGAAGAATTATTTTTATAATTTGTTTAATGATAGAGTGGAAACTTTGAATTATACTATAGATGATTTAGGGACTAGTGATAGGAATAGCAGTTTTACAGATAATATTAATATTAGTATTAGTGAAGTTGAGGATGCTCTTAAGAAAATGGCTAAGGGAAAAGCTGTTGGACCAGATGGTATTCCTATTGAAGTATGGAAATGTTTAGGAGAAGATGGTGTGTGGTGGCTTACTAAACTATTTAATGAAATTTTACGGTCTAAGAAAATGCCAGATGATTAGAGGAAGAGTACATTAGTACCTATTTATAAAAATAAAGGAAATATTCAAAATTGTGCAAATTATAGAGGAATAAAACTTATGAGTCATACAATGAAGTTGTGGGAAAAAGTAATTGAGCGTAGGTTACGTAATGAGACTAGCATATCGAAAAATCAATTTGGTTTTATGCCAGGAAGGTCAACCACAGAAGCAATATATCTAATTAGAGGCTTAATGGAAAGATATAAAAGTATTAGAAAAGACTTACATATAATTTTTATTGATTTGGAAAAAGCATATGATAGGGTGCCAAGAGATTTACTTTGGAAAATTTTAGAAAAGAAAGAGGTACAAGTTGAGTATATTAGGGCTATTCAAAATATGTATGAAGGTGTAATGACTAGAGTTAGAACACCGGTAGGTGAAACAATTGATTTTCCAATAAGAATTGGTTTACATCAAGGTTCGGCGTTGAGTCCGTATTTGTTTAATCTTGTTATGGATATTGTGACTGAAAGTATACAAGAAGAAATTCCTAAGTGCATGTTTTTTGCGGATGATATAGTTATTTTAGGGGATTCACTATTACAAATTGTCTCTCTACCAGCGCACCTTTACATGCGCTTAGAAGAAACGCATGTATAGAGGGTCCTTTACATGTGCTTTAAGCGCATGTACAAGTAAGAATCTATACATGCGCTTTAAGCGCATGTAGAGGCCTTATCTCTACATGCGCTTAAAGAGCATGTATAGAAATGTGCATCAATTAAAATTCACTAAAACAATGACTAGAAAAGGATTTAAGTATTTAGAGATAAAATATAAAATGAACTTAGGTGAAGAGCTCAAAATTATATGGAAACACCCTTTACATGCGCTTTAAGGGCATGTAAAGGCACAAACACCCTTTACATGAGCTTTAAGCGCATGTAAAGGCACTACTGAAGTGCAAAACATGAAGTCATGCTTAAGAGGTCCTCCTCAGACCTCATAAGGTGTTCCTGCTTGTTGACTTAGTGTTTCAAGGCTCCATTACCACTTTTGGGTGCTATGAAATTGGTGAAACACCCTTTACATGCGCTTGTAAAGGCACAAACACCCTTTACATGCGCTTTAAGCGCATGTAAATGCACTGCTGCCTGTACATGCACTTAAAGCGCATGTATAGGCCTAATATTAAAAAAAGTTGATTCATTCAATTTATTTAATGATGAAAAACTTAATATAACTCATTATTTGATTCATATACATACATAAGTTTTAAAACATAATATAACTATTATTTTATTTCCCTGAGTAATCTTGGCGCTGTGATTTAAAATAATATATAGACTGAAATAATAATGTCACAATTGTGAGACTTTATTATTATTTTTATTTGAACTATTTATTGTAATTGTTTTATTAAAAACTAATTATTGGTCCTTGTACATGCGTTTTAAGCGCATGTATTGGATATAATTTATTAATTTCCCGCGCCTTTTTCTTATGAGTTCCCTCCTTTTGTCTCTTCACTCTATAGCGCGCTCAGAGTGTGTAGTAGCATTCTGAATGAGTTCCCTCCCTTACTAAAAATCACAAACCCTAATTGTAACATCCCAAAAATTTAAATTAGGGATAATAAAGAATTAATCAAGTCATTAGGATATCATCAGTATGGGAAAATATATTTTCAAGAGATTAATATGCCTATTTCTTAAGAAATTACGGAAAAATAGTTAGAGACTGAGTTTTAAGTTAAAAATTTGTTGATAAATACTATAGGGCATAGGCAACACTGTAATGTGAGAAAATATGTAATTTGGTGTATAAAATAATTTTTCTATTTGTTGTAGAGAGAAATTAAAAATGGGAGGGTAATTAGAATGAAGACATAAGGGCAAAATTGTCATTTTGCCTCAAACCCTAATGCACCCACCTTCCTTCCCTCTTCTCCAGCCGAAAAACACACACATTAATAACCTAATTCACTCTTCATCATTCTCACATCTTCACTTCTACACTTCTCAACTTCATCATCATCATCATCATCATCATCATCATCATCATCACCTGATCTCTCTTCCTTCCTACCCTCCCTCGCGATTTCTTTCCTTTCTCATGCCTAGCTCCCTACTTTGTCCAGCCATCACAGTAACGATGAGGCCATTTCCGGCAGCCTCCTCCGGCCACAAGCCTCGACGGAGCTCGAAGGGTGGCGGACGATGGTGAGGACGGTAAGCTTCGGCCATGGCTTCTATTTCTTGAGCTTTGCTTCTTTTCCATGTTTCTTTCTTATGTTTCACTTTGTTTCTTCAAAATCCGGCGAGCTAGCGGTTTCTGGCGAGATTTTCGACGGCGGAGGCCGCCACTGTCATGCAAGTTCAAAATCATAGAAAAAGGTGAAGCCTTTCTTCCTTTCTACACCTGATTCGTTGTGTTTTTAGGCGAGTGTGAGTGTGAGTCCGATTTTAGTTATGGGGTTTGGTTGTTTAATTGGTAAAGGTTAAATCTTTAGCTCCTATTCTTGTTGTTTTGAGTGAGAAATTGAACTTTGAGTGAAGTTTGAAGCAATTTATGAAAACCCTAGATTTTTGGGACTATAGGGCTGACGAGTTTAAAGGGATTTCTAGGTTCAAAAATCTTTAATTTGTTTAGGTACAATGGTAATGAAGTTTAAAAGATTGTGCAACACGTTTGATGGGTATTTGGATTGATGAATTTCAAATTTTCTCTCCCTTTCCTTACATGGCCGAGCTGTGATATATGTGTGAGTGTAATTTTTATGGCTTGTTGTTGGTAAAATGTCACATTGAATTTGGGTTTTACTCTTGAAATGTTTTGAAATGGCGAAATATGAGAGGGTTGTTATTTACATGTTTAAAGCACTGATTGGAACTTTTAACCAAGTCAAAGCTTAAATTAAAAAGAGTAAGATTGAACCAATATGTGGATTTTCATGTGCTGAGAGAGTGAGGGACGATTTGTTGTGAATGGTCATATATGTCAAGTTGAGCATTTGCAATTTTCCTGGAACCTTGGTTCTTTGATTCTTGATTTCTTATCCTATATCTAACACTACTACAAATTAAGCCTATACCAGCGCAGCTTTACATGCGCTCATATATGCAGAGCAAAACACGCATGTACAAAGGGACTCTACATGCGCTTAAAGCGCATGTAGATGTCTCCTCCTCTACATGCGCTTAAAGCGCATGTAGAAGGCAACGTCTACATGCGCTTTAAGCGCATGTAGAGACTCTATTGAAGTGCAACACATTAAAACATGCATAAGTGATCCTCCTCAGAGCTCATAAGGTGTTCCTGCACGTCAACTTAGTGTTTCAAATCTCCATTACAACTTTTTGTTGTTATGATAAGGCTTAAACACCCTCTACATGCGCTTAAAGCGCATGTAGAGGCTGTTTATTTGAGAAAGAGCCTTTACATGCGCTTTAAGCGCATGTAGAGACTCTATTGAAGTGCAACACATTAAAACATGCATAAGTGATCCTCCTCAGAGCTCATAAGGTGTTCCTGCACGTCAACTTAGTGTTTCAAATCTCCATTACAACTTTTTGTTGTTATGATAAGGCTTAAACACCCTCTACATGCGTTAAAGCGCATGGAGAGGCTGTTTATTTGAAAAAGAGCCTTTACATGCGCTTTAAGCGCATGTAGAGGCTCAACTGAAGGGCAAAACATTAAAACTTGCATAACTCAGTGCTCATAAGGTGTTCCTGCACGTTAACTTAGTGTTTCAAAGCACCATTACAACTTTTTAGAGTAATGATGTTGCTTAAACACCCTCTACATGCGCTTAAAGCGCATGTAAAGGCTGTTTAAAGAGCCTTTTTTTTTTGATAAGACTGTTTAAAGAGCCTTTACATGCGCTTTAAGCGCATGTAGAGGCTCAACTGAAGGGCAAAACATTAAAACTTGCATAAGAGATCCTCCTCAGTGCTCATAAGGTGTTCCTGCACGTTAACTTAGTGTTTCAAAGCTCCATTACAACTTTTTAGAGTAATGGTGTTGCTTAGACACCCTCTACATGCGCTTAAAGCGCATGTAGAGGCTGTTTATTTGAGAAAGAGCCTTTACATGCGCTTTAAGCGCATGTAGAGGCTCTACTGAAGGGCAAAACAAATAAACTTGCATAAGAGATCCTCCTCAGAGCTCATAAGGTGTTCCTACACGTTAGCTTACTGTTTCAAAGCTCCATTACAACTTTTTAGAGTAATGGTGTTGCTTAGACACCCTCTACATGCGCTTAAAGCGCATGTAGAGGCTGTTTATTTGAGAAACTGCCTTTACATGCGCTTTAAGCGCATTTAGAGACTCTACTGAAGGGCAAAACAAATAAACTTGCATAAGAGATCCTCCTCAGAGCTCATAAGGTGGTCCTGCACGTTAACTTAGTGTTTCAAAGCCCCATTACAACTTTTTAGAGTAATGGTGTTGCTTAAACACCCTCTACATGCGCTTAAAGCGCATATAGAGGCTGTTTATTTGAGAAAGAGCCTTTACATGCGCTTTAAGCGCATGTAGAGGCTCAACTGAAGGGCAAAACATTAAAACTTGCATAAGGGATCCTCCTCAGAGCTCATAAGGTGTTCCTGCACGTTAACTTAGTGTTTCAAAGCTCCAACCACTTTTGGGTGCTATCAAAATTTTGATAGCACCCTTTACATGCGCTTAAAGCGCATGTAGAGAGGAGAGGCTCTACATGCGCTTTAAGCGCATGTAGAGCCTTATAGGTCTAATAATAAAATAAAAGTTTATTCATTTGATTTATTTAATGATGAAAAACTTAATATCACTCATTATTTGATTAATTTAAAATAAAAGATTATTTGATGTAAAACTTAATGATTAATAAAATAAAAGATTATTCAATTTAAACACTATGATTAATTTAAAATAATTTTCAACAGAAACAATATCACAAATGTGAGATGTTATTATGATTTTGATGTGAAATATATATATATATATACATATATAGAACAAAAATTTAGTCTAAGTTCTTTGATGTGTAATTGTTTTATTAAAAATTAATATTATCCCCTGTACATGCACTTAAAGCGCATGTATTGAATAGAAATTATAAATTTCCCGCGCCTTTGTCTTATGAGTTCCCTCCCTATATCTGATCACTCTATAGCGCGCTCACAGAGCATGTCTTATGAGTTCCCTCCCTTCATTCTCATTCTCATTCTCTTTTATAAAATGATAACCTAATGTCATCTCTCATTTCTCATTCTCATTCACATTCTCTTTTATTAAATTCATTTCCTCTTGACGTCCCCACACTTCCCTTCCCTAACACCTCCGCCGACTCACTCTTGTTCCTCTCCGCCTCCACCGAACCTCCAAGCTCACTGTCGCCGTCATCTTCCCTCACTCGAAATCGCCTCTTTCCTCTCTTCTTCATCATCACTCGAAATCGCCGTCATCTTTCCTCACTGTCGCCGTTTGGTTGCGAGACGAACGGGTTTGTTGGTTGCGAGAATGGGTAAAAGCTTCAACCTTTTTAGTGTTTCTCGGGCTATGCTTTCATTCTAAAGCATTTCTCATTGTTCCCTTTCATTTTTCTGGTTTCTTTTTCTTTTTCCGGCGGTGGTGTGCGATTTCCGGCGGGCGACGTGGCGGCCGGCGGCGGGTGGTCCTTTTTCTCTCACTGTTTAGGTCCTTTTCCATAAAACAACCAAAAAACATCGATCATCATCTTCAACTTCTCGTTACTCTCATTTTGACCTTCAAAGCCACGTGAATACACAACTTTATCCTCTTCAATCATACGAGGTAACATGATCTTAATGTGGTAGTAGTTTTTGTTAACTGATTATGTTAGAATCTAATGATATATGCTTAAAATGTTGATTGCATTGTTAAAGTTTGAAACTTTGAAGTGAATTTTTGGTGGGGTGTATGTGTTTTGTGTTTTTAGTGAATGGTTGGTTGTATGGAGAAGAAAAGGAAGATACTTGGAAATGAATTATGTTAGAATCTGATGATTTATGCTTAAAATGTTGATTGCATTGTTAAAGTTTGAAACTTTGAAGTGAATTTTTGGTGGGGTGTATGTGTTGTGTTTTTAGTGAATGGTTGGTTGTATGGAGAAGAAAAGGAAGATACTTGGAAATGAATTATGTTAGAATCTGATGATTTATGCTTAAAATGTTGATTGCATTGTTAAAGTTTGAAACTTTGAAGTGAATTTTTGGTGGGGTGTATGTGTTTTGTGTTTTTAGTGAATGGTTGGTTGTATGGAGAAGAAAAGGAAGATACTTGGAAATGAATTATGTTAGAATCTGATGATTTATGCTTAAAATGTTGATTGCATTGTTAAAGTTTGAAACTTTGAAGTGAATTTTTGGTGGGGTGTATGTGTTGTGTTTTTAGTGAATGGTTGGTTGTATGGAGAAGAAAAGGAAGATACTTGGAAATGAATTATGTTAGAATCTGATGATTTATGCTTAAAATGTTGATTGCATTGTTAAAGTTTGAAACTTTGAAGTGAATTTTTGGTGGGGTGTATGTGTTGTGTTTTTAGTGAATGGTTGGTTGTATGGAGAAGAAAACGAAGATACTTGGAAATGAATTATGTTAGAATGTGATGATTTATGCTTGAAATGATGATTGCATTGTTAAAGTTTGAAACTTTGAAGTGAATTTTTGGTGGGGTGTATGTGTTTTGTGTTTTTAGTGAATGGTTGGTTGTATGGAGAAGAAAAGGAAGATACTTGGAAATGAATTATGTTAGAATGTGATGATTTATGCTTGAAATGATGATTGCATTGTTAAAGTTTGAAACTTTGAAGTGAATTTTTGGTGGGGTGTATGTGTTTTGTGTTTTTAGTGAATGGTTGGTTGTATGGAGAAGAAAAGGAAGATACTTGGAAATGAATTATGTTAGAATCTAATGATTTATGCTTGAAATGATGATTGCATTGTTAAAGTTTGAAACTTTGAAGTGAATTTTTGGTGGGGTGTATGTGTTTTGTGTTTTTAGTGAATGGTTGGTTGTATGGAGAAGAAAAGGAAGATACTTGGAAATGAATTATGTTAGAATGTGATGATTTATGCTTGAAATGATGATTGCATTGTTAAAGTTTGAAACTTTGAAGTGAATTTTTGGTGGGGTGTATGTGTTTTGTGTTTTTAGTGAATGGTTGGTTGTATGGAGAAGAAAAGGAAGATACTTGGAAATGAATTATGTTAGAATCTAATGATTTATGCTTGAAATGATGATTGCATTGTTAAAGTTTGAAACTTTGAAGTGAATTTTTGGTGGGGTGTATGTGTTTTGTGTTTTTAGTGAATGGTTGGTTGTATGGAGAAGAAAAGGAAGATACTTGGAAATGAATTATGTTAGAATGTGATGATTTATGCTTGAAATGATGATTGCATTGTTAAAGTTTGAAACTTTGAAGTGAATTTTTGGTGGGGTTTATGTGATGTTCTTTTGAAGCCTAGCATACTCAATCTTAGATTAAGTTTCTAACTTTAAAGATTAGTGTTTGGCTTGATTACTTGGTGTCTTGTTAAATAAAGATGTACTGCTCCTAGTCATATACAGTGCTGATAGGGCTAGAAAAAGAATGAACAGAGATTCAAAACCAAGGTGCTAAATGTTTTCCATGCATAGCAGCTGCATAGAGTGTAATTTACCATCTCACTGGTACTCTCCTTTAGTAGGTCATGGACCGAAAATGGATGCGTTGTGATCGAACTTCAAGTGAATATATAGATGGAGTAAAGGAGTTTGTTGAATTTGCAGCTGCTCATGCATGCGATGTTAACAACATTCTGTGCCCTTGTATCCGCTGTTTGAACGGAAAGCGTGTCGATCCCATGGACCTGTTGAATCATTTAATATGTAATGGGATTGATCAATCTTATACAAGATAGACAAAGCACGGTGAGACCGATGAGGTTGAATGTCGTGATCGTGAACATGATGTTAGTAGTTGATGCTACCAAAATTTTGATAAAAATATCCGCAAGTGTACGGATCGTATTTTAGTAAAGTGGTAAATCAAGGTCGATCCCACAGAGACTCAGACAATTAATAA
This sequence comes from Mimosa pudica, assembly GCA_029929735.1. NCBI lineage: Eukaryota > Viridiplantae > Streptophyta > Magnoliopsida > Fabales > Fabaceae > Mimosa > Mimosa pudica. The sequence goes on from JAKELP010000029.1 coordinate 4,832,328, forward strand.
CTAGGCATTAGATCTCCTATTTTCATTCAAGTTGAGTAAACAAAAGAAAATTGATTTTAATTACCTAATATCTAAGAAAATAAAATAAAACAAATATTCACACAGATGAAATTCACGAGTCAAAAGAACAACCTAGAGCCACTAATCCCTTATCTGCTTCTTAGATTTTATTCCCACTAATTAATTATGAATTAATTCAACTAGCTAATCTAGAGTACTAGTGTCTATAAATGCCTTCCGGTCCACTTACATCCTTGCCTAGCTTAATTACACAATGTCTTGCACTAATTTACTAGGCTAATTTATCTCGGTACCGCTCTAATGTGACTATGTAGGGCTTCTAGGTATATTCCTATCCTAGTCGCAAATCAGATTAAAATCCAATCCTACACTATTTAATCCCATGGTCTATTTAAAATTCCCTCTTCCGAGTCCAATTCTAAATTCCCTAAACATGTCTAATGGTGATCAAGCACTAAACAAGTTAATCACTAAAAGCAAGATTAAATAAACTAAATCAAATTAACCATGACTAAATAGTGGGAATAAAATACTAAGTTACAAATAAGTTCATAGTACTCTAAGTTGTAAAAGAAATTAATCACTCATAGGTTCAATTCAATCCCAACAAATATTGTAACTAATGAAATCATAATGATAAATGAGATCAATGAACTAAATGAAGGTACAAGGAAAGGACGAAACTGCAGCCCCTTGCCTCTCTTCTCACGTAGGTGATCTGTGAATATAAGGATGCTTCAATCCCAAACCAATTCAGCCGCCATGTGCTTGTCTCCTTGTCCTGCGTGTGTGTATTTGATGATGAATGATGATGATGCTCCTCCAGAAAAGACAAACTAGCTGCCTCCTTCCTTCCTTGCGTGATCTCTTCCTTCTCTGCGTGAATTCCTTTGTAGGCTTTAGGAATTGGAAGTATTGTGACCAAGCCTCCCTTCTTTTCAATTGCATGTGTATATTTATAATAAAATAGCCCAACACCATATTGTCTTTGCCTTGCATGTTAAGTTTCTTTTCTTTCCTTTTCTTGTATGCCCCTTTCTCTTTATTTCCTTTTTTTAAAATCTGCATTCATGAAGAGAAAGAAATAGGAAATAATCACAATGACTTAATCACATAATCTCATTAATAGGAAACTTCTCATCAAAATATTTCTTTTAATATATTAAGTTTCCTATTTCAATTAAATTTCAGATTTTCCAAAAGAATCACTCATATACTCTCAAATTACTTTCTTTCCAATTCACATCAAAATCAATCAATTATTTAATTCATGACTCCCCAAATACAACAAAATATTTTCTAAAAACCACTAAATGTGGGGAGTCATCACACCCCCACACTTGCATTAAATCTTGTCCTCAAGATTTCAAATTGTTAACACATTATTAGCACAAAAAAATGAAATCAAAAGTTTATCATCACAAAGTTCGAATCAATTCAAACTCTCAACAACTGAATCCTCTTAGAAATCTCTCTCACCATCCCCAAATGCAAGCAATAAGGCAATCAATTTGATAGAAATAAATCACAAAAGCATGTCCCTCACCGGTCAAGTGTTTACGCTCTACTCTCAAAGTATATAGGGGTTGTGTTTCACTCAATTCCATCTATGTAATCCAGCTACCATAGGCTTGTTTATCATCTCGATATCCACTCTTATATCTCAATGCACACACAAATCAAAAGGACTTTTAAGGGTTATAATGAAAAAGGTAGGATAATGAAATGAAAATGAGATGGAGGTATATTTGAAAAATGCTAAACCATTTCAATTATAGTAAGGAATGAAGGAATCTCGTAACTTAACAAGCACATAGGGGTTGACTCTTTTGAACTCCACAATTCTTCAATTCTTTCGATTTTCATTTTCTTCTTTCTTTTTTTTTTCTTTTCCTTTTTCACCTTCACTTTTTTTTTATTTTTTTCTTTTCTCCTTTCTTCAACACTTATATTTCCCCTTTTTCTTTTATGATTCCTTCACCTCTTTCCATATGAATATAGTATAACACTTTTCAAAGCGTAAATGGAAGAAATAGATAAGAGATGAAAAATTGCATCAAAAGAATTCAAAGGCTAAAATATGCAATCTTTCTTTTTAAAAGAGAAGCAAGCTCAAAGGGGTTAAGCAATGGAAATAATGTAAAAAGGATTGCTATTTGGCTAAACTGGCTATGACACGAAGACCTTAATCATTTTTGTGCATGCAAGAGATTTGAGCGTCAAAAGAGATTCAAGACAAGTTCTAGAGGGGAAATTACAATAGATGTACTCACTCATGAAAGAATAAAATTAAGGCCCAAATTCCTCACAAGGTTTTTTGACATACTAGAGTAATTTATCTAAATCAAATAGCTTGCCTTTTCACTTACATTCAAAGAAGATGAAATCAAAGTCTAATCAAATCCAATTATTTCAAGTCTAAATCAATCCCAAAATTGGCAAAAAGTTTTTTTTCCAAGAAAAGTTTCCAAGAAAATTTTACAAAATGAAAGCTTGAGGACAATCTTTAGAGAACAATGATACCCTTATACCCCCACACTTAAATGTCTAGTTGTCCCCAATGTGAACATGTAACACAAGTAGTGGAATTACAAAAATATCCATAGCAAGTGTAGGAATGATAAAGTTATTTCAAGTTCCATATCAGTCATGCAATTCAATCAAGAAGTGAAATCTAACCATCACACACAAGCACATATTAACAAGCACTATCACTCATTACCAAAATAATTCTCAGTCAAATAATATCAAGAAAAGGTTAGAAGAATACTCCCCTTCCTCTTCTCGATTTCCACTCTTAGCTCCTGGTCCATCAAGATCAAGTTGAAGCATCCTTTGAGGTCAAAAGAAAAAAAATCCTACAAACTCAAAAAAAACAAAGCATCAAATACCAAAACCTTGGGTTGCCTCCCAAGAAGCGCTAAGTTTAAAGTCTTCAGCCAGACTTTCCAAACAAATCCTAGTCATAAGTATCAAAAACCATAATCACCTCATCTTCATTCCTTTTCAAACAGTATAAGTAATCAATCAATCTAATTACTTGTGCCTTTTCAATCATAGACAATTTCAAAGAACAAGCAATCACTGATTTCAAAGGAATTAGAATATGCTCATACAAAGAGTTAGATATATGTCTTTCTAAGAATAATGAGCATCCAATAAAATCAATTTGACTCTCATCAGTAAAAGTCACAACAGTAATAGGAGAATCATCCAAAGCAGCTATAGGAACACTCACATCAACATGTATATCAGAATCACAAGCAGTTAAATTCACACTTTGAAGATCAATTAAACACCCATCAATTTCTTCTAAACAAGTTTCAGGCTCTATGACAATCTCTAAATCTTCTTTAACTTCCTGTTCATCTCTATCCTCAACTTCCTCATATTCAATCTCATTAGATAACAAAGGGGAACTATGATTTAAGGAGGGATTTTGTTTCACTTCTTCAAGTTCTCTGCACATTTGACTCATCTGTGCTACAAGATTTTGTACTCTTGATTCAAACTTAGTCTCAATTGAGTCTAACCTTTTGAAACATTTCTCTTGCCATTTCAAACACATATCGGCTAATCTTTCTAATATGTCAAATCTTTCTTCTCTATGAGAGATTTCACCATCCTCAAAATTGTTTCCTTGAACATGTGAATAAGATATGAAGGGTGTGTTTATTGCATGTGAATAAGGATCAACATGTGGGTTCCAACACTCATCCTGCTCAAAATTCCAACTAGGCCTAGAAAAATCATCAACATAAGTTTGTTGCCTAGTGAAATCATCTCCTATATAATTTATGGTAGGCAAAAATGGACAATTTCCTGGTACATGATTATTTCCACAGTGATAACATCGATACCATTTATAATAATTAAGCTCTGAACAGTCCATCTTTCTATTTTTTCAAAAAAAAAAACTCAAACTAAAACTACTTAAGAATTTCTAATTCTAATTACTAATTGCCTTGAGTCCCCGGCAACGGCGCCAAAAACTTGATGCTACCAAAATTTTGATAAAAATATCCGCAAGTGTACGGATCGTATTTTAGTAAAGTGGTAAATCAAGGTCGATCCCACAGAGACTCAGACAATTAATAACTAGGCATTAGATCTCCTATTTTCATTCAAGTTGAGTAAACAAAAGAAAATTGATTTTAATTACCTAATATCTAAGAAAATAAAATAAAACAAATATTCACACAGATGAAATTCACGAGTCAAAAGAACAACCTAGAGCCACTAATCCCTTATCTGCTTCTTAGATTTTATTCCCACTAATTAATTATGAATTAATTCAACTAGCTAATCTAGAGAACTAGTGTCTATAAATGCCTTCCGGTCCACTTACATCCTTGCCTAGCTTAATTACACAATGTCTTGCACTAATTTACTAGGCTAATTTATCTCGGTACCGCTCTAATGTGACTATGTAGGGCTTCTAGGTATATTCCTATCCTAGTCGCAAATCAGATTAAAATCCAATCCTACACTATTTAATCTCATGGTCTATTTAAAATTCCCTCTTCCGAGTCCAATTCTAAATTCCCTAAACATGTCTAATGGTGATCAAGCACTAAACAAGTTAATCACTAAAAGCAAGATTAAATAAACTAAATCAAATTAACCATGACTAAATAGTGGGAATAAAATACTAAGTTACAAATAAGTTCATAGTACTCTAAGTTGTAAAAGAAATTAATCACTCATAGGTTCAATTCAATCCCAACAAATATTGTAACTAATGAAATCATAATGATAAATGAGATCAATGAACTAAATGAAGGTACAAGGAAAGGACGAAACTGCAGCCCCTTGCCTCTCTTCTCACGTAGGTGATCTGTGAATATAAGGATGCTTCAATCCCAAACCAATTCAGCCGCCATGTGCTTGTCTCCTTGTCCTGCGTGTGTGTATTTGATGATGAATGATGATGATGCTCCTCCAGAAAAGACAAACTAGCTGCCTCCTTCCTTCCTTGCGTGATCTCTTCCTTCTCTGCGTGAATTCCTTTGTAGGCTTTAGGAATTGGAAGTATTGTGACCAAGCCTCCCTTCTTTTCAATTGCATGTGTATATTTATAATAAAATAGCCCAACACCATATTGTCTTTGCCTTGCATGTTAAGTTTCTTTTCTTTCCTTTTCTTGTATGCCCCTTTCTCTTTATTTCCTTTTTTTAAAATCTGCATTCATGAAGAGAAAGAAATAGGAAATAATCACAATGACTTAATCACATAATCTCATTAATAGGAAACTTCTCATCAAAATATTTCTTTTAATATATTAAGTTTCCTATTTCAATTAAATTTCAGATTTTCCAAAAGAATCACTCATATACTCTCAAATTACTTTCTTTCCAATTCACATCAAAATCAATCAATTATTTAATTCATGACTCCCCAAATACAACAAAATATTTTCTAAAAACCACTAAATGTGGGGAGTCATCAGTAGTGCTTCGAATAATGTCATTGATCAGAGTGACGAGGATTGTCTTGAAGAAATGGTGAGGGTTGTGGGTGAGGAGAACCCAAAAATATTTGAAGAGTTGAAGAGTGATGCAGAGACACCGTTGTATGTCGGATGTAAATACTCAAGATTGCGCGCAGTGGTTAAATTGTACAACTTAAAGGCTCGTTATGGTTGGAGTGATGCAAGTTTCACCGCACTGCTTACCTTTCTGCTGGATGTTTTGCCAAAGGATAATGTACTCCCTTCAAAAACATACGATGCAAAGCAAATTCTCCTCGCTACCGGTTTGAAATATGAGAAGATACATGCATGTCCCAACGATTGCATCTTATACCGGAATGAGTATGCGTTGTTGGATAAGTGTCCGAAGTGCGAAGTCTCTCGATATGGGGAGAATGGCAAAAGTCCTGCCAAGGTCTTGTGGTACTTTCCGATAATTCCAAGACTGAAGCGCATGTATAGTAATAAAGACACAGCGAAACGTTTGACATGGCACGAGGATGAGAGGATCAAAGACAACAAGCTTAGACACCCTGCGGATAGCCCCCAATGGAAGAAAATTGATTACATGTACCCAGAGTTTAGTGAAGATCCAAGAAACCTGCGATTTGCACTGGCAAGTGATGGAATCAATCCGCATGGGGTTCAACGTACTACTTACAGCACATGGCCTGTCATTCTGATGAATTACAACGTCCCCCCAAATTTGATTATGAAACGCAAGTTTATGATGCTTTCGATGCTTATTGGTGGGCCCAGTCAGCCCGGCAATGATATAGATGTGTACTTGGCTCCATTAATAGAAGACTTGAATCATTTGTGGCACACAGGTGAAAATGTGTTTGATGCTTACAGTGAAGAAAACTTAGCGTTGAGAGCCCTGTTGTTTGGAACAATAAATGATTTCCCAGCTTATGGTAATTTGTCTGGATATAAGGTCAAAGGGTATGGTGCATGCCCTATATGTGAAGCTGGTACCCATTCAATTCGGCTGGCTCGGTGTAAGAAAAATGTTTACATGGGGCATCGAAGGTTCTTACCGAGAAACCATCCTTGGAGAAGGTGGAAAAAGGCTTTCAATGGTAACTCAGAAGAAAGTACTTCACCTCTATTTTAACAGGGGATGAATTGTTTGAGAAGGTAGAAGTGTTGGAGAACAATTTTGGCAAGCCTAACGCTACAAATGTGGCAGAGAGTGGTTGGAAGAAGAGGTCCATATTCTTCGAACTCCTGTATTGGAAGTCATTATATGTTCGGCATTTTCTTGATGTGATGCATGTGGAGAAAAATATATTTGATAACTTAATTGGCACGATCTTGAATGTTAGGGGAATGACTAAGGATAGTGTTAAATCGAGATTAGACATGCAAGAGATGGGGATCAGGAAAGAGTTAGCACCTGTTCAAAAGTTAAACTTCACATATTTACCTCCAGCGGCCTACACCCTTTCTAGAAAGGAGAAAAAAGTGTTCTTTGAGTTTCTCAATGGAATCAAAGTGCCAGAAGGTTATTCCTCAAATGTTAAGAATCTTGTGTCCATGAAAGAGCTGAAGTTGAAAAACCTCAAAACACATGATTGTCACGTCATACTGCAAAATTTCTTACTAGTTGGCATACGAAACATTTTGCCGAAGAAATTGCGGGGCACGATCACTAAGTTGTGTTTGTTTTTTAAGGCCATTTGTAGTAAAGTCGTTGATGTCGAAATGTTGCGTGATTTGCAAAAGCAGATTGTGCTCATCTTGTGTGAACTCGAAATGTACTTCCCCCCTTCGTTTTCGATGTTATGGTTCATCTTGCAATACATTTGGTCAGGGAGGTTCAACTGTGTGGCCCAGTATATTTGAGATGGATGTACCCGGTTGAGCGTTTCATGAAAGTGTTGAAAGGGTATGTCAAAAATAGATATCGACCGGAGGGTTGTGTCGCTGAGAGGTACATCGTGGACGAATCAATTGATTTGTGTGCTGATTACTTATCTAGTGTTGAACCTGTTGGTATGTCAAAGTCTCGTCATGATGGTCGATCAAAGGGAAAAGGGATTGGTGCAAGCATATTAGTTAACATTTCAAATGTTGACAGAGCGTTAGCTCATTTACATGTTCTCCACAATAGTAGCGAGGTAGAACCTTTTGTTGAAGAGCACAAAAATCTTCTTCGACTCGCACACGGTGATAGAAATGAAAGTTTGATCACAAGAGAGCACAACAAACATTTCATTGATTGGTTTGATGGACGGATTCGCCGTCAGTTAGAGCTAGACGATGGGTCAGTGTGTGAGAAATTGTACTGGTTGTCACGGAGACCGTCTTTAAAAGCATTTTCTTATACGAGCTATGCAATCAATGGTTACACATTCTACACTAAAGCCCATGATGATAAGAGCCGAATGCAGAATAGTGGAGTCACAGTGGTTGGTGAGGGATGACATGTATCCAGTGCAAAAGATACAAATCCAATATATGCGGAGATGGCATATTTTGGGGTGATTGAAAGCATCTTGGAGTTGGATTACTCTGGTTTAAGATTCTCTGTCTTCAAATGTCAATGGGTTAACAACTCTGGTGGACAGCGGATCGATGAGTTTGGATTTGTGTCGGTTGACCTTTCCAAAACTGGATATAAGGACGACCCCTACATTTTACCATCTCTTGTTACACAGGTGTTTTACATTGCAGATCCTTCGAAAAAGAATTGGTCGATAGTCATGCAATCGAACAGAAATCATGTTGATCCTGTTGATGATGAAAGTACTGAAATAGATATGAATTATTTGATTGAGAGCGAACCTTCATTCTTCACATCAATCTTACAAGAATTTGATGAGCCAGAAAATGGTCTTAACGATGAACCTTTTTATTTAAGACGTGATCATAGAGAAGGCATTTTCATTAACACACCCAAAAAGCGAAAGCGAGTAGCTGTTATTCGTTATCAGCAGAGAAAAAGAATACGGGCCACAAAAAAATGATTTCTCATGTATGCAATTTTTTGTTTTATTATCATTATTTTATCATTGTATTCATATTATTGAATTTTTTCTGGTTTTTCTTTCTTACAGGATAATGGAGGGACAAGATCATGACCGGGAAGAGGTGGCACAATCCAATGAGGGACAAGATGAGCATATTGGAGACTACAATAATGAGAGGGAGAAAGCAAAGAAATTGGTGAAACGTGGTAGGACGGTGATGAAAGAAGTTATTTCACAAAGACATAAGGGGATTAAGTTCAAAGTAAGATGGAATGAGGAGAATCAACCAATTGGAAGAGAAAGTAAGTTATTGATCGCCTATATTGGAGTGGTTGTTCGGAACACCGTCCCAATCACATTAAAAGATTGGAGATATTTGTCCCCTGACATACCAAAAGCTATTTGGAGAGAAATTTTGGTAAGCAACTTTTCTTGCAATTATGTTTAATACAATCTTTTTTTGGATGAGTTATTATGATTACAAGTTTATACTTCATTTGTTACAGACTGCCTTTGACTTATCGGACTGTGAGGATGCCAAAAGTTATGTGCTGAAGAAAGCAGCGTCAATGGCCCGATGGTGGCGATCCCATCTAGGCATATACTTTTTGCGCAATGTTGAAGGTGATATTGTTCCCAAGCGTCCAGTAGATTTCTATGATGTGATTACGCAGCAGCAATGGGATGAGTTTGTTGAGATACGATGCTTAGAGGAGTTTCGCGCCGTTAGCGAAAAGAATAGCCAGTCAGTAGGAAGCAATCCATACCCGTATATGCGTGGTAGAAATAAGTATGCTGATTTAGAGCATGAAATGGTACGTTAACATCTTCATTAATGATATAAATGAATGTTCCTATAATTAATTCATGTTAACCTATTTTTCGGTTACAGTTGACTGCTGACCCTAATCGCAAAGTAGATCGCTGCGACTTGTGGTTGGAAGGTCATACAAAGAAGGACGGGACTATACACCATGATTCCGTCAAAGCGGCTTGTGATCGAGCAGTAAGTCATTTTCTTTGTTATATTCTCAGTTTCTTATATTGCTTGTTACATAACCAACAATTATCATTTCCTTCCTACAGATTGAACTAAAGCAAGGTGCATCAGGAGAAATCCCCGTCCCATGGCCAAGATGACTTGCTTGGCCGAACACTTGGCCGCCCAGAAAGTACAGGTCGTGTCAGGGGCAAGGGGTTTGGTGTTTTGCCCTCACAGTTTTTTAAGGAGAAGCTGAAAAGCCACCAAACGTCCGCAATTGAGAAGCAGTACAAGGTCTTGTGGGAATTGTATGCAGACTTGCAAGAACAAGTTAATGAGATTCAATCAGGGCGAGGTCAGGGATCAGGCCATCAATCTCATGCTTCATCGGCTCATGAAAGCCCGGTCATGGAGAACCATAGTTGTACAATGGAAAGTTTCCCCATTGCAGAGGTAATCGTTATACTTTTCACTTTTAAATATTAATGTTCTTATGAATTGTTACTGCATAATTGAAGGTGTTTCATTCATTTGTAGGGTGAGTCTTATTGTCAACTATATTCTGATCTGTCCTTAAATACCCTGGTTGCTCTGGCTTATGTCTTCAATGATGGGAGCACAACATTGCACAATTCGCCTCTCCCTGCAGGCACGGTGAGGGTGTCCATCCACATCTCTCTTAGAAATAATTCACCGTTGCCGTATCCCATTGATGGAATGAACGTGGTCGTTGACGCAATAGGCTCTTTTGTGGCATGGCCCAAAAAGTGGATGGTTCCTCAATCAGAGGTGATTACTTAGTTAGTTATACTTAATATATAATAGATAACGAGATTTAATTAGTATGTCTAATTGCTTATTTACTATGTTTTACAGCCCGAAAAAGGACAAAGAAAGGAATTGGGGAAAACAAACCGCCATGATGTCCAGCCACGTTCTGCTATTCCGACTAAACCTCGGAAAAAGAGTTTGAAGGTAACTATTTACTAATGGATTCACATTAGCTAGCACTCATTTTGTAGAAAGAATTATTGACATATTTCTTGAACAGGCAACTCCTACTCCTCGTGACACCCAACCGCATCAGCCGACTCTTACTTGTGTCACCCAACCACATCCCTCTGAATCATTCTGTATTAAACTAAAGAACTTGACAAAACAACTACCTGATTTTCAACAAATTGAAGTTAAATTGACAAGGACAATTTATTACAAGAGTGTCAGTGAGCACCTAGGTAGTGAAGTAATTATGGATGTGGTTAATCAGGAATGGATTAGTGCGTCAGCGGTCAACATATGGATCAAGTATGTAATGTTGAATTTATTTTTATGTTATTGTGGTTTCTTACATTGTCATTTAGTATTTAAATTACAATAATTGTATGTGTTGATGTCTTTTTGTATAGGTATTTGCATGATGAAATAATTGTGCCAGGGGAAAATGTCAATTTCGCATTCATAGATCCAAATACAACCTCAATGGTGACTGAAACAACTTCCTATTGGGATGAAGGTGACGTGAAAGCACGTCTAGGGAGCTCTTCTTCAGATAAAACATTGTTTCTAGCCCCAGTGAATGTAGGGTAAGTTCTTACTCGTCATTAATATTTTTTTTTATTTTCCCAAATTTTACATGTATATAACTGTACTGTTAATCACATTTTAGGAATCATTGGGTTCTCCTTGCATTCAATCCCGTTGCACCAAAGCCTGTGGTGTACTATCTGGATCCTATTAGGTCGGGTAAACCTGAAAATAGACCTTCGTATATGATGTTTATCAATGGGTAATGATTTAACCTTACTAAATTATGTTAACTCATTTATAAATGTCACTCTTACTAATTTTGTTTGTCTCGACTTTAGTGTGATCACTTCTTGTAGGTCTAGTAAAAAAATGAAATACTCCAAAGCATATGACTGGCTCAAAATTCAGGTTAATTATACATGCTAAAACAATGATTTGAATTATGGACTGTAATCATAGACAGATTTGTGGTATTTTGTTGTAGTGCCCATTCCAACCGAATGATAATTATTACAGGTATTATGTCATGAAATTTATGAAAGATATTGTCACTCATGATCAGCTGGTGGTCCCAGAAAAGGTAAGTTCTGAAATTTTCCATTAATTTAAAAGTCTTTTAATTTGTTCACATATTTGCTTGTATGTGTGGATTACTTTTAACTAACTTATATTTAATTGCTACTTACATGTTTCTGTCCATCCAGTATTATGAAGACTGTCGTTTCGACAGCCTCTCCAAGGCGCAAGTTGGAGAAGTTATTGAAGAATGGAGCAAATTTGTATACCCCATTGTTGAACCTGTTGTTCTTAATCAGCCACCTGTTACTTATTAGGTTTTACTAAGGTATCTATCTTCATATATTACTTGAATAAAAATTTGTGGATTTGTCTTATGAAATTTTGTTATGTAACATGCTTATTTATTCTATGTAATGCTATTTTGTCATGTAGGTTGATGATATCCCTTTTAGTGTTTTACTTGAGATCATCTTCATTTTGTGGCGTTGAGGTACATATGATCTTTGTTGCATGTAGTCCTACTTAGGAGGAATTGGTAGTTTTATATTATGACTACTTGAAGGAATTTTCGTTTTGACTCATGGTGATGTTTATATATATTATTAGGTTTTGAATGTAATGGATTCTGGTATATTTTGGTTAAATGATTCTGTTGAATGTAAATGATTCTGGTATATATTATTTGTATACACCATTGGTGCAGGGCAGGAAAGTATGTGTATGTGGCAAATGTAAAAAAAAAGAATATAATATATAAAAAAAAAATATAGCTCTACATGCGCTTAAAGCGCATGTAGAGGACTACATGCGCTTTAAGCGCATGTAGAGGATATAGCTCTACATGCGCTTAAAGCGCATGTAGATGTACATGCGCTTAAAGCGCATGTAGAGGTATATCCTCTACATGCGCTTTAAGCGCATGTAGAGCCCCCCTCTACATGCGCTTTATAAGCGTATGTAGAGGCCAAAATAAGCGCATGTAGAGGGGGTAATCTGTGGTAGTGTAATAATCCTATGGAATATGAAGGTGAGACGATCAAGGGATGAATGGTTGCAGTCGATCTTTATCAAGGTTACATCAATATTTTTGGAACTCCGTGGTTGCCAAATTAGCTAGAGATTTTGGTGATATTTGTGATTTGGGCCCATTGAGACGAGTCATCCTCTCTCCTCTGTGTGTTAAAGAAGTTGAAGAAAATCAAAATGGTGTAAGAGCATGTTCTATTACACCAGAAACCATAACCTCTTCAGTTCGTAGTCAGATTAAAAAGAGGCGCAGTCGTAATAAGAGTGGTGGTGGCTACCCCACTCATTGTTTAGCAAGGAATCCCTCTGCTACTGAGGCAACTTTGGGATATGTATTGAATGGCATGTCAGATATGAAGAAATCCAGATCTGAAAGGAAGTTTGATTATATTAACAAAGGTAGAGTTCCAGAAATGAGGGAAACTCATTTTTTTATGCAAGAAAAGGGTAAAACTCCCTCACCTAGTCTAATTAAGAAGTACACATTGTCTGAGTTGCCTCCTTCTGCTAGACCGCTTTTGGTTTTCGTAAATTCCAGGAGTGGTGGGCAGCTTGGGTCTTCTCTTCGCAGGAGATTGAACATTCTACTGAATCCTGTTCAGGTACCTCTTAAACCAGGCTTGAACTTTTTTACCTTATGAAACTAGTTGTGCTTTGCATGAGTTCACACTTCACATCTTATTTTTGTCAATGTTTGATATGTTCATATGACTAGAGAATGTGTTTGATGAGTGGTCGGATTTAATTTGTCATCTTATTAAAAGATTTCAAGATTTTATACTTGCCCTTCATATTTGTATGAAATATATTATGGTTTATGAGATGCAGGATTTGTTGTTTAACTTGTCCGACTCTGGTGCAATGACTTCTTTCTAAAATTCCATGCAATGAAAACTTTTGTTTGCTTGCATTTTAACATTCTTTTACCTTTCACTACTTTCTGAAAATTGGTATGCTGTTTTTACTTTTTCCTAATGCAATATTGTGGTTTATGAAGTGCTGGAGTTGGCACGCGTGTTGTCTTAACATTCTGCTCATTATTCTGAAAGGTTTTAGTTGAGCATGCATGCTGGCATTGTATTTATTAATCTATTTTGCCTGAAATATATTGGTATTTGTAATATATTAAGTAAAAGAATTTAGATAGATCTAAAATAAGATAGTGAAATTTCAGAGATAGGGATGTAGAAGAGAGTGTGAAGAGGAATTTGGGTGTTCATAAACATCAGAAAAGTCAAGGAATATCGATAACTCCTCTTCCTTTTATACGTGGGGATAGCAACTATGTTACTCAGCTGACTGACTAACTAGCTAGCTAACTTTTCCTTGACATTATTTATTACCATATAATACGTTAAGTAATACATTCTACCTTGACTACTTGAGTGACCGAAATGAAGGGATACTAAGTTCTATCATGGTCCAAGGTTAAGCATACATGATATCTGATAGAGTTGCTCTCTTTGAACCTGAGAAACACCATCAACTGCATTTCTTTCACCCATAAAATTGTATTTAAATGGAAATTTCCTTCATTTTCAACATATTCTTCTTTTGTTCTTAGAATCTAGATGGTGTCCTACAGCTTAATGTTTCTTTAAATTTCACTAGCTATCTTTTGAAAAGAAAATAATCTTTGGAAATACTTGACTTGCAATGCTTGTTATGTTAAGTGGATATATTTATTTCATATGTGGTCTTAAATGGCCTGAGCTGATTTTTGCTTTTTGTCTGTAGATATTTGAGTTAAGTGCTTCCCAAGGTCCTGATGTGGGCTTGGATTTTTTCAAGAGTGTAAAGTATTTTAGAGTATTGGTATGCGGCTGTGATGGCACTGTTGCATGGGTCCTTGATGCAATAGAAAAACACAATTTTGAGTCACCCCCACCTGTTGTGATTCTCCCCTTAGGTACTGCAAATGATTTACTCAATTCTATCGTCAGAAATTAACTTTGTACATCCTTTTCAAGAGCATCCCATTATGCTTTTGATAATATTCTAGGGTTAATCTCTTTGTACATGTTTGTCTGTTTGGAAGGAAAGCTAATTTTAGCATAAGCTGCTATAATAAACCTATCCTCTAGTGTAATATTCTTGGCAACAGGTTCCATGATTTCTTTCTTAACATGCATGTATTATGGTTTATTTGTTATTAATGGTTTAGGAGGCAATGATGGCTGTTATTTTTATGCATAGTAATGATGGTTTTGATTAAACATGAGGGCAAGAAAATATGAAAAAAAAAATATATATAGTTGTACATGCGCTTAAAGCGCATGTAGAGGTAGGTACTTCTACATGCGCTTAAAGCGCATGTAGAGGTAGGTACCTCTACATGCGCTTAAAGCGCATGTATAGGCACCTCTACATGCGCTTTGAGCGCATGTAGATGTACATGCGCTTAAAGCGCATGTAGAGGTACATACCTCTACATGCGCTTTAAGCGCATGTATAGCCCCCCCTCTACATGCGCTTTTTAAAAGCGCATGTAGAGCCTTTCCCAGCGCGCCCCTCTACATGCGCTTTATAAGCGCATGTAAAGGCCAAAATAAGCGCATGTAAATGGGGTAATTTGTGGTAGTGTCAAAAGATGAAATTAATTGGAAATTAGAGTTATAGAGGACGACTCTAGAGTCGAAAGGCTTTAGAATAAGTAGGAGTAAAACAGAATATATGTGTTGTAGTTTTGGCAATAGACAAACTCATGAGGACATAGAAACTGTATTAGGAGAGCATGTTATACGTCAAGTGGATAAGTTTAAATATTTGGGATCAGTTATACAAGAGGATTGTGAGATAGATGGAGATGTCAATAATAGAATTCAGGCTGGTTGGTGCAAATGGAGAAAAGCTTCTGGGGTTATTTGTGATCGAATGGTTCAAACTAAAGTAAAAGGAGAATTTTATCGAACAGCTATTAGACCAGCATTGTCATATGGTAGTGAATGCTGGGCAATTAAAAAACAGCAAGAACATAAGATGGATGTGTCAGAGATGAAAATGTTGAGATGGATGAGTGGTTATACACTAAAAGATAGGATTCGTAATGATCACATTCGTGAAAGAGTTGAGGTAGCACCAATTTCAGAGAAAATGAGAGAATATCGTTTAAGATGGTATGGGCATGTTCAAAGAAGAGAATTAGATGAGTCAGTAAGAATAGTGGAACAGATGGAAAGGGAGCCGTATATAAGAAATAGAGGGAGACCAAAAAGAACTCTTGACGAAGTTATTCAAAGAGATATGGTAGTGAAAAATTTATCTTCAGGAATGACTAGGGACAGAGCTAAATGGCGTCATGTGATCCATGTAGCCGACCCCATTTGAATTGGATAAGGTTTACGTTGTTATTATTATCTCTTTATTATAAATCACCAACTACTACCTATTTCTCACATACTAAAGAATAATAGTTGTAACATCTCAGCGCCTCGCTCTCGAAATTGTTTGCTTTGGGGAATCCTAGAGTTATACTCGGGTTAATGTGCCAGCGAGGGAGCTGGGCCCCAAGGGGGTGAATTGTGAAGTCCAATATCGGCTGTGGAGGAGAACAAAAGGTGTATAAAGAGGCCTGAATACCTCCCCCTCTCGACGCGTTTTAAACCCGTGAGGGGTGAGTATTCCCAAAGCGGACAATTTCGAGAGCGAAACGCTGAGATGTTACAATAGTTGAGTCTTAAAATTCATTTTAAATGGAAGGGCTGACTTAGCTCAACGGTAAGCTCGCTTGCAGTGTGGGTATGAGGTCGCGGGTTCGAATCAATCACTGTGCAAAAACCACAGGTTAGACTGCCTAATATATTCCCTTACCCAGCACCCTTACCAAGTGGGGATTAAAACTGGATTGACCCTTTTTCACCATTCAATAAATGATGTGTTTCACATTTTCAATTTTGAATCTTCATTTATAACATTGGTTAAGTGGGAAAAAACATTTCATGCGGCGGTTGGTGACTTATATTAAGGACGAAAAATTGTAGGTAGTTGGTGACTTATAATAAGGACAGTAGAGAGTATCAATGATACTTGTATTTATATTTATTGAATGAATTATTTATAATAGAGATGTAGAATATACTCCCTCCAGTCCTTAATATAAAATCTAATTGACTTTTTTAGAAAATCCTATAAAAAAGCAAAATAAATTAATTATAAATTGATTTACCTAAATTTTTCACTTGGATTAGTTTATTTTACCTGTAAACTAATGTATAATCAAAAAATATATCAAATATGTCATGATTTAATAGCCTATTTCACAACCTTAACCTCTTCAAAAAAACAAGTCAATTAGGTCTTATATTTAGGACTGGAGGTAGTAGATTTTAATATCACAAGTCACAAATTTTATTTTCTACGTACCTAAAGTTATAAGCATGATTTTCTTAAATTAAAAAGACACAAAAAAATGAGTTCTTTTTTTGCCATCACAAAACAATGAGTTAAGCTAAAAAGGTAGAGTTTGACTTAATCAAAACCATGAAAGCAGCAATGTGACAAATGCATAGAATTTGGCTGGATCAATATAAACAAATGCATAATGTGTAATGGAAGGTTTTATGTAAATAGAATCCATAATAAAATTATTTAGTACACACAAAAAAGTTTATTGACAACCTCTATATATACTACTCCCTCCGGTCCCTAATGTAAGAGCTAGCCGTAAAAAAAAACGCTTCTTAAGAAAACATGTGAATGTTAGTTGGGTGTCTGAAGTTAATGCTTCTTTTCCAAAATTACCCATATTTATTATGATACTTTTAAGAGAGAGAAATACACAAGCATTAATAAATATGAAAGAGAGTTAGGGGTAAAGCAGGAAAAATGCATTAAATGAGGGGAGAATATGGGGTGAGCTCTTATATTAGGGACCAAAACCATTCAAATTTTGGGCTCTTACATTAGGGACCGGAGGGAGTATCTTTTTTATAAGTTGACAAACTAGGTTGTTCAATAAAATTAAAATCTACAATCCCATCATATATTTACTTGTAAAGTCATAATATAAATGATGTGACAAATTAAACTAGGTTCATCTAAAAAAATTTTCATGGAAATCCGGACTCAAAGGGTAAGAATGTTATCCACATAAGTAAGTTTGTCCTCTCTTCTAATGAGAGTGCTTCCCGGGATTCGAACATGCGTTCTCATCCTTACGGGGTTGTAATCCACTTACCAGTTTAACAAACTACCAATTGGTAATAATTTTTATTTAATGACAAGTAGAGTACTATTATTTATTATCTAATTTTTATTTGCTAATATTTTTTACGTATTTAATTTTTAGCAAATATATACATTTATATATATCAGAACCTTTTTGTTTTTATCAACAAAAACAATATATAAATGCTCCATTTGGAACATTAATAATAAAACTGATAGTGATATGCATTTCCTTATGGAGTATTTAATTTTGTTTTTAATGAAGGTTTGACAGGATTTTATTCGTTTTCGACAACGTTACTGGACAAGAATGAGCAACATACTTGTTGGTTATCTCATCTCATCGCTCATGTGGATAATTGGATGGTTTTTTTTTTAACTGAAGATTGGATACTTGGACTTAACCAAAAATACTACGAAACTTTTTAAATAAATAAATGATACATTCCCAGCTGGCACTTGAAGTTTCTATAGTCATAAGTTTGAAGTGATAGTTAGAACTTTTAAAACAGTTTTCTATCCCAATCCATAACCTCATCTCCCTTATTTTTGAAGAGAGGACTAAAAGTATGATTGTCATGAAGCCAGATAATCACATTCTTGAAATATTATTAAGGAATTCAATTTTTGGTAAAAATGAATCTAATTTATTTCTCATGGTTCTATACTAGTTTTTGTAATAACGAGTTTATAAATTTTAGTTGTTAGGATGAGGGGTGTTTAAAAATAAGATGAAGAATAATAAGAATACGATGAAGAATAAGGAAAGAATATATCGAAGAATGAAAGAAGAGAAGATAATTGTGTTTTAACTAAAAATGGCGAACGATCATATCGGTTATTTGGGAATCGCTTTATCCAGTAAAATATATACATTTTGGAAAAAAAAATGAAAATACGTGGTGAAATTCCTCAATATTTCTTATTTTAGCTATAAAATTAGCCGTTCCTGTGATTCCTCTAATTTAGCTAAATTTTGCCCGCTTGTTTATCAGCAATGTACACCACCACTAGACCATCAAAGAAGGATAGAGAAGAGAAAAGTCGAAGAGGCAGATGTTACAGGCAAGCTTGGGATGAGGAAATATACTATCTTCAACGTTTCAATTGCAGCAGCTCGTAGCATTATTAATGCTTTGAGTTCCTAGAGAAAAAGACACATAAAATTTCACATACATAAAATTGCTAATTAGTATAGACAAATAAGAGTTGCCCTAATGCCTTCCTGGGAGATTCTCGATTGGTTTCTCCTCTCTCTTGGCCGAGCCTTTTGTAATCCATTCTTCGTTTTCATTCATATTCAGGTTAACATTTTCTTTAACTCTTTTTATCGTCTATTGTAAAAAGCATTAACTTTCATGCTATCCAACTCTAGATGGATTATTATTTTGTTCTCCTCTTTTTCTTTTATTTTTGTTGTGAAAAAATTCATGCGAGCTTGGTGTCATCAAGCTCTAGGATCAAATTAATAACGTTTGCATATCTCCCACCAACATAATGTCACATAATCTTTTGCATATTTCTCACCAACATCTCGTTGGCTAGGTCTTTTCAGTTAATTGTTATTATGATCATATATACATCTAATGGATTGTGGGTCTGGAACATATATGATATCTTGGGTGGTAATCCTCTTGGCATTAATATGAGACAGAACTAGGTAATTGATTTTGATGTTAAATGTGTGACATATATTTAACTTTTGTCAATTTATTTCTACAAATTGTCCATAGTAATAATCCCTCAAGTAAGAAAAAAGAGGGTTCCGACTTCCGACAAAAAAGTAAGAAAAAGGGGGTTTAGCGGATGTCTAGTATTTATGAAAGAACATGTTATATTAACTAATATATTTAATATGCATGCTACCAATAGCTAGCATGACATTTAGATTAGTGAATTCCTTCCTAATCTGGCTTCTAGATAGAGTCGCCTCTAAACTAATATATTTAATATAACCAAATTTAATTTATGGGCCATACCTAAATTACCAGAACGAGTAATTAGTTCATCTTATAAAGAATTGCTTGACAACAGTTTTTCCATTTCTTATCAAAAATTAAAATAATAATATTTTTTTATAAAAAGTAGACGTGTCCCATTTTTCTAGTGCTGAGGAACATCTCCTTTTTCCTTACCATCGAGGGCTACCCCCCTCTCCCTCCTCTTCTATTTTCTAAATATATGATTAACATTTAAACGGTGATTAGGTTTTAAACAAAAAAAAATTTCTTTTATTTAATTTATTGAGGTATTAAATTTTTCATATCAATATATTTAGTATTTTTATTGAATTAAATATTTTTCTTTTCTAATTAAAAATTTAATTTTATTAATATTATTATAAAAATCAAATATTGACCATTTATAGTTTATCTAATGATTCTTAATTGGGATCGGAGGTGTGGGGGCAACAATCAGCTGGATTTAACTACTGCGGAATTTGTAAAGTTTGTTGTCTCATTCCTAAATATAAGACTTATTTGGGAGGTGAATTTAATCCTAAATATAAGATATATTCTTTCTAATTGTTCACAACTTTGTTCCCAAAACATTTCTATTAATGCTCATCAATAATAAAGAAGCAAATGATGGATGCTGGTGATAAAATAAAATAGATTTCAAAGGTGTATATGTATTAATAATATCATGTGATTTTAGTTAACTGAATTAATTTAACTAACATTTTTAATCTGATTAAATTACCTAAACATGTCAAATATTTAGGAGTGGAAGGAAAGAAGGGGTACATAATTTGTATGGCTGTGAAAACTGCTTTGAATAAACCCTGGTTCTTGACCACTGCGTGCTTTTATTTCGAGCAGAATGTTTTATAAGCTTAGTTCAAAGACACATCAAAGTCAATCCGTGAATATGACTGGTTATTTAATGAAATGACACTAATTGTAATGAATTAGTTTTACCTAAAATATCTGAGCAGTATCATTGTATATAGCCAAAAATTTAGATTAAATAAGTTTCCAAGAAATCATATTTTAAATTTATTTATACTTGTTGCTTATTAAAAATCCTCACATAAAACTGTGCCATTTAAAGCTAAACTTCTGTATTCTCTGTAGGGATGTGTAATTTGTTTACTTCTTGGTATTGGGTGGACTTTGGCTGCTGCTGTCAGGTACTCATTGGTGTTAAATAATGAAAAAATTGAAGTACCATGTTAATGAGATATTGAGTATGTTTATATAATCCTTTACAGGAACAGAGAGATAAATAGAATAAAGTACAGTATGCGGAATGGAAACAACTTTTCTTTCCTTTGTCACAATATCAATGAACTCGAGCACTCAAATCAGATCAACCTACCAAAAGTAACTGTAATTATGCCTTTGAAAGGTTTTGGAGAACACAATTTACACAATTGGAGGAGTCAGGTAACTTTCTGGCCACATGACTTTAAAACTTTCTTTTTTAGCATATTCAATTGAACAAAGTTGAAATTCCAGGTTGGACTCATTCGGCGGACCTGTTTTGCCCCACATTTTACCTTTTTTTTCACTTGTCAACCTATCTAGCTTGCATAATCCTATTTCTAAAGTATCAATTATTTTGTTTTACATGAAGTTGAGAGATTAAAAAAATTTTAATTTTGTATTTACAATTTCAAGTTTAGAAAATTTATATTCTTAGCTTTAAAATTTGCATTTGTATGATTGAATTTGAACTTTAAAACGTTTAAATTTGAACCTTTATAGTTTAAACTTGTCTTATGCAACTTATGTTGCAACTTAGACTCGAAAACTTATTTTTGGTCCGTTGGAGTTTGGATATATATTGTGACCATAAACAACTTAAAAATAAAAAACATTAGCTTAACTTTTAGGCCCTAAACTTGAGGTGGATAAATTTGTCTCCAGCTCCAATAAATGATAAATTTAGGCCGAACTCATCTGTTTCCTAGCTCTATTCTTTGATGATGTCATTCTTTCAAAAAATGTTATTGTTGCGCTTGGTTCTTTTTGGTTTGAAAACTGTATCTCTAATTATTCAATCTTTGTGATTATATCAACATGATTACTTTTTTTATTGTGTTTACCCTAAAATTGAAAGTATATATTCACTATAGGTTGGAAATCTATAATTAATTCCTTTTTTTGGACTAAATAAGTAATTACTTGTTGATATTTAAGTTGTATGGTTTTTTATGTATTTTAGTGATTCTGTCATTTGCTTTATTTAACTCTATTATATCTACAAATTAAATTTGTGCCGTTCATTATTCTTTTTATTTGAGTTTTTTTATATAAACAAATCTACCCTATATCTTGTGTTTATCTTTAATTTGAAAGAATTCACTATAGGTTAGTTAACAATATGTAATTTCATATTGAATTTCAAATTGTATCATTTTTTTAATTATTTTGAAGATTTTATCATTTGTTATGTTTGACTCTATCCTATTTACAAACTCTGTATGATCATTAAAAATGCAGATAACATCTCTCTACGGGGGCACTATAGAATTTCTTTTTGTGCTAGAAAGCAAAGACGATCCTGCTTACCATGCAGTATCAAAACTGCTGTCAGAATTCGAGGTATACATAGTACATGGAATAAATTAAACTCAGTGCCCTATTTCATAGATCTATTTGTAATTTTGCTGTTATTCTCTATAATTTCTAGAGAATATCATTTAAGTACATCAATTCACTCTTTATCCAAACGACCTGGAAGAAGTGAAAAAAATGAAAAGTTTTCATGTTAAGGCAAGATTCTTGCCTTCTTGGTGCAGAGGCAGAGCTTGATTCTTCTTTTGGGTGTATTTTTTATGTCCATACCTATACCTTACCAGCTATGATATTATATTATGCAGGACAATGTTAACGCTAGGATTATCATAGCTGATTTTACAACAACGTGTAGTCAAAAAATTCACAATCAGTTGGTAAGTTACAATTTGCATTTCTGTTTATTGTTAATTTTATCCTTTAAGGGGAAAAGTTATGATGTAGTAATTGACTATTTCACTTGAGCATATATAATAAATGATTGTTTTAATTTGAAGAAATGATTGCCAACTTTTTGAACCGGGACAAATATGATAAAACCGATGACACTATCTAACAGCCTCTAAGCCAACGTTATATGCACCGATTCTCATTGTTGGCTATCATTTCTGCACCAAGTGAAATTGTCAACTACTAAATCAGCTCTTTTGTCCTACAAAAAACTTAGAACCGGAATTTTGAGCTAATCCCGTCAAGCCAACCCATTTAAGCCTTAACCCGAATAGGGTAAACTTTAACTTTAGGGTCGAAAATGGAGATGACCTTAAACGAGCTAGCTCTTCGGGCTGCGAACCATGATGTTCAGGCTCATTCAAACCCGTTTTTGGAATATTTTTTATTACTTCTAAAAATCAAATGAAAGCATGAAATCCTAAGTCTCTTGATTCACTTTTCAACACCGGCCACATACACCATGTCACACTCTTACATTGAGGTTTTCTTGTGGTGGGCCTAAATGAGCCCACGGCGGGTCGACCCTTAAGGCCGGGCGTCTTTAGGGCTGGACTTTATAAAAATGATTTATTTGAAAAATATTAAAAATTTGATTTTTGACCTCAAAATCAAAGTCTGACCCTCCGTGAGTTAAGGCTTAGATGAGCCGGCCTGACGAGCTTTCCCCAAAATCCTGGTTAAGTGTTTTGTAGGGTAAAAGACGAGATTTAGCAGTTGAAAATTTCACTTATTACAGAAATAATAACCAACTATCAGAACTAGTGCATATATGGTAAAACCGGCAACATTGGCTAACGACTGTTAGTTGACGTCACCAGTTTTATCATATTTACGCCGGTTCAAAAAGTTGACTATCATTTCTGCATCTCAAAAGTCGAAAGAGTTATTTACAATATATGTCCAAAGTGAAATAATCATTATATCAACGTTTTTGCCTTCTACATGGGATGCCTTTTCATTTATAAGCCATGGGCAGGTTGGAGTTCAAAATATGAGTAAGGACAGCAAATATGTATTGTTTTTGGATGATGATGTTAGGCTACATCCTGGAACAATTGGAGAGCTCACTAAAGAGATGGAGAAAAACCCTAAGGTATAACTTTAAAATCCTTCTTTTCTTCTTGTTTTACTACATTGGTTGTATGTTCTAGTTGCATATGGATTATTATTTGTGTCTCAAGTTGTTTGATACTTAACAGATATTTATTCAAACTGGATACCCTCTTGATTTGCAGTCTGGAAGTCTTGGAAGCTATTGCATCTATGAATATCATATGGTATCCATCTATGTCTATCATAGTTTCTCCAATCAATTATGAGGTCTCCCTCCCTTTTGTAGGATTGTATGCTATATATCCATTTTTGGTTCAGGGTGATTCATTGTAAGAAGTCTCACTAAATGAATTTATTTGTAGCATGTAGTTATCACAAGATACTTGGGGAAATGACTCACAAGACAAAAGGAAGAGAAAAAATAACAACTAGGTCGCTTTAAATCATCAAATTACAGTGAAGTAGTTGTTGATGTTGCTTGTTGAATGGTTATTATCAACCATTTATGAATATAATAGTTATTGACAACTCATTTAGAGATATCAACAACCACCCTTATAATTCTATTGAATTTCACCTAGACCTCTAGTGAGTTCAATATAATTTGGTGATTTCAATCGATATAGTTGTAATTTTCTCTCTTAATTAGGATCTATGTATATACTTCATATGTATTATATAAATAGTAGTTATCTGTTATGATTGTAACATGTCAGTGATGGGTCTAATGGCTTTTCATGTGGCTTTCATTATGTTATATTAAAGTAGTTAACTTTATTTTTTTTGCCAATTTTCACAGCCATGTTCAATGGGCTTTGCAACTGGTGGAAAAACATTTTTTCTGTGGGGAGGGTGTATGATGGCAAGTAACCTCTACTTTTTGTTTGCTTTGTTTAGTGCATAAGAAAAGGGAAAACTATATTCTAACTGTTCAAATGCCTTCAGATGCATGCTGATGACTTTAGGCAAGATCGTTGTGGTGTATTCTCAGGACTTCGAGATGGTGGATATTCTGATGATATGACTCTTGCAGCTATAGCTGGTAAATCTTTGATCTCCCCGAAACCCCACTCTAAGTTCATAGCTGTATATAAGTATTTCAAGACAATAGTCCACTGTATGTTTTACTCCCTCATTAATATATCCATAATATAAGATAAAGTTAACTCACTTGGGGAGATTAAGGAAGCTAACTAAATCATTTTGAAATATTTATAGACGGATGTATAATTTAATCACATGCATCATATGTTATAAATTAAATACTGGAGTTTATTTGGCTTCCTTATTATTAGTCTCCACAAAAAATGAAATTAGATCTTACATTAAGAATCGAAGGGAGTATAAAGGTACTATCCAGTATTTCTGATGTTTCTTGGGCAGGAAGGACCACAAGCTTTCAATATTCCAAATAGCATTGACTAACTTTTTAAAGGAGAATTGTTCCATTGTCATCCATTCCTTTTTTATTTTTTTAATTTATACCGAATTCAATTCTGTTTAATAATATTTTACTATGATATTATTCCTTCTAGGGGCTCAAAATGAACTCATCTATTCTCCTCCATTTGCTGTTTTTCCTCATCCACTTGCAAGTGATCTTAATTTTGGAAGGTTTGTGACACATACTAATCAAAGCTATTTATATCGTTATGTTCAGTTTTTAACATTTTTTAAAACCATGATCAGGTACTGGAATTACCTACGGAAACAAACATTTGTGTTGGAGTCATACGTAACAAGGACAAACTGGATAATGAACCGTGTATTATTTGTTGCTCACAGCTATCTGTCATGGGGATTTGTAGCACCATACTTCATGGCAGTAATTCATATTGTGGCAGTGTTAAGATTTTTTGGCAAAGGGTACTCATACGATGAAATGTTATACGGTGATCATTCTACTTTTCCCTCCTACACACTCACTCACTCATACCTTTCATTGTTCAATAATTGGTATTAAGGTAAAATTAATGCTTTGATTCCTATAGTTTTGACACAGTTGTAACTTATTCCCTATACGTTGAAATGATGTAATGCAATTTTGTAGTTTTGACCATGTTATTACTCAGACCTAAAACTTCGATTCATGTAACTTAGTTGCAATACTTTTCAATATTTTATAATTTATGCATTATGTTTTAGAGTAAAGGTCATACTAAGTTATTAATGGCTAAAACTCTGAAGACTACTTTGCAGTGAAATGAATCCTAAGGAATTGAATTATACTTGAGTAAAATATATATGGGCTGAATTGAATTGAGTCATAGTGGCCAGGTATGTAATATTAATTGAATCAAAACTAGAGATCAAAATATTATTTTTTCCTAGTATTAATCAAGACTCGGGATCCTTTCTCAGGAAAATCACAAATAAGAAACTCCAAATGTCCTAAAGGACGAGGAACTTAAATTTCTAAAAGGACAATCAAGAGTCATTAACAACAGCAGCATAACCATTAACAACACGCAGAGTTGTTTACTTAAATTCTTTTTGGAAATTTGAGTTCTTTACTCGTCCTTTTAGAGATTCAGAGTTATTCACTACTGGAAATAAGGTCTTTCAAGACCACAATATTGGGCTTTTCACGACCACAAATAGGTGGTCGTGGAATCCCGCGTCGTAAAAAAGTGTGTTTTTCACGACCACATTATACATAATGTGGACGTGGAAGGGGACCCTTCCACGTCCACACTCACTATGAGTGTGGACGTGAAAGGGTTCTCCCCTTCCACGTCCACACATATAAATGTGTGGACGTGGAAGGGGACCCTTCCACGACCACATATACAAATGTGGTCGTGAAAGATCTCCGCCTGGACAGTTATTTACATGTTATGTCACCGCGTTTTTCATCAACGACCAACATTGGCTTTTTAGTCGTTAATTATGGTCGTGAAAGGCCTATTTTCTAGTAGTGATTTATTTGTCATTTTCCCTTTTTTTCCTTTGATGAGTTGTCATTGTGTTCTCATTGTGTTTATTCTCATTGTGTCATATTCACGCAGGGTTGTCGCTGGTCAGCTTATTAATTGCATGCACTTTCATTTCTCTTCTTTCAATGTGGAACCTGACAAGGATAGAAGTTCATCTATGCAACCTTTTGTCCCCAGAGGCGCCCCGTCTTTCTCTTTCGACCTATAATTGGTGTCTTGTAAGTAATTTCTTCTAAGGTTCATTAGTGACCTTTATCTTATAGGATTCAGCTTCCACTAAAGGTTGTGAAATTACTTGCTGATGAAGCTATAAATTGATATATATTGAGCAGGTGTTTATAGCGATGTTGGTGGATAATTTTCTATATCCTATATCTGCCATTCGTTCTCGTCTATCTCAACATATCAATTGGTCTGGTATTCTTTACTATCTGGAAGATGGAAAAGTAAGCAGGGTAAGTTTCTTTATGTCTCTTATGTCAGCTTCAGTAAAACACTATTTATCTTAATTATCCTCAAAAGTAGAATTTCATGTGACTATAAATGCATCATGAAGAGCTGCAGTATGTAGAACGCCTGAGTTTTTAGGCAAATTCTTTTTCAGAGAAAAGTGACAGTTGGGACAGAATTGCAGCAGAAAATCACAATCACATATACTACAATTTAAAAATAAGTGTGTGAATTTTTCACTACTCCCTTTAGTCATGATTATAAGATAGTTTTGATTTTTTTTGGAAAAATTAAAGGTGCTAAATTAATCAATCTATATATTATATAATGTAATTATATGTAAGATATGTTAAAATTAGGTGGTTTATTTGACTTCCTTAATCTTCACAAAAAAATTAAAATGATTTCATATTTAGAAGTGAAGGGAGCATTTAGCAACTTGCATGTATTCCCAACTTCTAATAAATATAGAAGCTACCACCCAAATTGATTCAATTAAAGATGTTAGTCATTTATGACATGTATTTTTTTTAAAACCATAATCATCTTCATTCTTATGAACCACCCTTATTTCCCCACCAACCATCTATAATTCTCTCTAAATGTTTCAATATACTCTATACCCTCCTACATTCTAACAAATCCTTAATTGAAACAACTAATAATACACTAAAAACCAATTCATTATAACTCTTTTATGCACCCCATTGCCATGCCTCTAAGTGTGTGTAACTTGATGATTTGTTGAAGAACCAACACATTGTTTTATGTTGTGCAGATTGAAAGATTACCGACAACCAATGATATGAAGCCAGTTTTCACAGACTTAGGAGGAAAACGCTTATTCGGAAAGATAGGATTAGTTCGTCGGAACTCATTCCTTGGATCTTTGTCAAGAAGTTTGGTGCAAAGGCGTCAACCCAAGAAACATGATACATAGTCTACTAGTTAATAGATTCAGTGACTCTCTTGTGGGCCCTACTTTTTGAGGGTTAGAATTGGCATCATTGATTGTGTGGCTGTTTGAATCCTAGTTTTTGGCTATCCATTCAAATCATCATTCTTCATCAGCACAACCACTTCTTTGTTTATTAGCTTTATTTGTTGTAATGGCCAAAATATTCTTGTTTTTTATTGTTGTGTTTGTTAAATTTACTGTAGATAGTTTAACTTTTAGACTTATGATTGTATTTTGCCCTTAAGCTTATTGATGTAATTGTAAATACATAAGGGTTTTTTATTACTAAGAACATATATGTATTATTTTAGAAACCCTAGTTTATACAAGAGGCTGCACGACATTGTAGAGAGTTATTTACTTATTTTGGTTAAAGGAAGTTGGTTTTGTGTATCTAAATGAGCCTCTTGCATCTTTTACTAGCATGTGACACTTAGAGTAAGAAAAAGTGAAAACGATAGGAAAAATCAAATGGACTGCAATGAAAAAGATTTTACTTTGTATTGTGAACTTCCAAATAAAACTACTCCATCCATCCCAAATATAGACCTAATTATTTAATTTATTTGAATTAAAGTTATTGCTGGAAAAAAATAGATTTAAGTTATTAGTTAAGTTAGTTAAAAACATGTTATTACTAGAGCATCATAATCATCTCCTTTACTCTCACCCTCCCTCTCTTGTTTGTTTATTATTAAAGAGATTCAATAGGGATAATTAATTTGAGAAACATTGAGACAAATTAGAAGAAAGATTTATATTTATAACCAAACTCACTTCTCCAAACAATTCTAAAATTTAAGACATGAGATGGTATAGTAGTAACAATCCTAAAAGCAACCTAGTAAGGTGAAAGACCATTTAGATCTAGTAGTCATCAATTAATTTATTTTTCATCTTAAAATAAAACGAACCTAATTGTCATCTTAGACGGGTAAGCTAGGTATGTAGAGCAAGAATCAGATTTAAAATTCAACATAAAATCTCTAACAAACATCAAATATTATGAACAAACTCATCCTAACTATCACAGATTGATTTCCAACAAAATAGGGAAAAACGTAAATATGCAATAAGATGATCTATATTCGGCATCAAAGCTCTTCAACCCGACTAATGCTAACTAGTATAATGCTATCCAATCAATTCAAAACAAGCAAATTTGACACCATATGAAAATCAAGATTTAATATCAAAGCTCTTCAACGTGATTGTTGTTAAAATCTTGTACAAGACTTTCCACATGGTTCAATAAAGAATATGATGTTCTATATATTTGCTAATAGCAAACTTAATAACTTCCCTAGTTGCCAAATTGACCATTCCCAGCATTTCATGCCCCTCTAAAACAATGCAACTAGGAATGCAAACCCTTTTAATTTGTTCATCTAAATAATTGCAATTAAAAACAATGGGCGGCCAATTCTAAATTTCTCTGTCATTGAACTCAATCTTTCCCCAAACTCACCTGTTCCTCCTCCACTCACAAATCATTCAAATAAGATCCATGATTTTACATGGTAGTATGAGTAATTAAGTAGAACACAAGTTTTTTCTCATGAATAAATTAGTGTGTCTAATGAATGAAATAGGAATTACATCAGCCTAAACACTTCCATGCCATGTCATATGGAACTATCACATGATCTGTGCCTTCCCATCACGCTTTAAACCAAGCCAGAAGACACTTCCATTTCATAATTCCCGATTTAATATATACAACATTTAAGGTACTGATCGTACTTTCTACTTTCTCATAAGATACTTCCATTAATAGCCATAATTCGAAAATTCAAATAGAAACCATTTAAGGTACTTAATTCTACTTTCTTCTATGACCCGTGTTTAAAGAATAAACTTCCCCTTGATTGAACATTGTTTCAAAAATATCACAGATTCCTACAATGTTATGACCATTAATAATTAAATGGACAATGAACTTAAAGAACTTTCATTTTATCATTGACCAAATATAATTGTCAAGGACCATATGGCTGGGTGGGGGGTGGGGTTTATTTTTTTTATTAATTTAAATAATGTGAGTCCCACACACTCAGAAAATAATTGCCACGTAAGCACGTCACGTCAGCAAAAACTTTTATTTCCCCTGTCATGTCAGCTTTTAACGGTTAATGTCGGTCAAACTAAACAGTGTTACCTAAATTGCACCAAAATTTATTCTTCATTCCCAAAATTGAGCTCGGAAATACTTATTGTCCCTCAGTGCTCCTAGCATAATAGTTTGTTACCGTTTTTGCTCCTTTACCCATTAAAGAAATTTACACCCTCAAAAGGTAGGCTTCACCAAAATAAATATAGCTGCTTACAACTAACCTTTCAAAATGACAACAAAGCACACACAAAGAGTGGTAACACGTATATCTGCGATAGATGGAGGACAAGCTACATAAAAATTATCAAACAGAAAACAATTGGTTTTCAAGTGAGAAGGAAAATATTAGAATATTGAGAAATATTGTGGAATGTAATTTAGTTGGATTCAAAATATGGAAGACAAGCTATGAACTTTTTTTTATCAAAGAGAAAACAATAGATTTTTTATTTAGAAGCAAACTGATGGAATATTGAAAAAAATTGTGGGTATTTAGTTAGATTCAAACATAACCTTTTATCCACTCCGAAGAAACCGAGAGAGAAGAGGGAAAGGTGAGGGGATAGAAAATGACAAAAAATTCTCAACTAAATAACTAGTGAAGATATCATTTTGGTTTACAATGTATGATTTTGCCCCATTTTAGTTTACAGTGTACAGTTTTGCCCCCTTTAATTTACCAGAGTTATAGTTGCCCATTTTTAAATTTACGGTGGCTATTTTGGCACCTTTGCCCAAGTATTTTTCAGGAGCAATTTAGCCCAAACTAAACGGTCAACGGACGTTGACGGTTAATTATGCTTACATGGCTTTTTATTGCTGACTTGGCATAGTTTGTTTTTTTAAAAAATCATTTTTGCCAACTAAAATGAATGTTTCAGAGTTGAGAAGGAAAGAAGCAAAGATTGACAAAACCCAAACCTCACGATGAACACAAAACCTAACTCTGTGAAGCCCCAAAAATCAGATTCACTCTCGTGAGAACAACGACTGAGAATGACGAAGAACACCGAAAAATCTGAGGTATGCATCTTATAATATCGGCGTTCATGTATTGAATCACTTGTTCTTTTCCTCTCAATACCCTTCATATGTATTTAACATCTTGAAAATCCTTTTGAAATTCATGTCGGCCTTGCACATGAATATACTTTGAGATTGATTCTACCAGTCATGGTTCCTCACATGAATATGCTTCAATGTTTCATTATGGGGTTTAGAATATGCCCGCACATTACTCACTAATTTTGCTTCTTTTATTTCAATCAGATGTTTATGGGTTAATTATTACTCATATCATTTTATTTGAAAAGAGATAATTATAAAATGTTCATAGAGGTTTATTATTACTCGATTAATGTAGTTTTCTTTAGTGTAGTTTGCTGAAAAAATTTGACTGTGATTTGTGATGGTGCTTGAGGATGATGAACCTGATTATTGGAGTAAACGAGTAGATTATTTAGATAGTGTTCAGGATAAATTACAGCGACTCAGGGAGGGATTTCATCAAGATGAAGAAGAAGAGAGGGAGAGAGTTTGTGAAGAAGAGAGGGAGAGAGTTTGTGAAGAAGAAGAGGGGAGTAGAGTGAATTATGGTCGTGAGGAGCTTGTAGGTTCTGATCTTGAGGACAATGGATTTCATCCTGACAGGTTTGTCCCTTACACCGAAACCGACGCTAGATGACGTCGAATCCCCCATGATTAATGCCACCCCAGCACTTTGCCGTGAACCCTAGCTTGCTGAACGACCCCTTTGAGATTGAAGATTTTTTATTTATTTAAAATCATGCTAATTAATGTCTGAGGTGGAAATTAAAATATGAGGTGGCAATTAATGTCTGATGTGGTCTCACAGCATGACAAATAATACACATGGCAAACTCTCATCTAACAGCTAGATTTAACTTGGGGCTAAATTGCTCCTAAAAAAAACTTCAGGGGATAAATTGCTCCTGAAAAAACTTCAGGGGGTAAATTGCCCCTGAAAAAACTTTCAGGGTTGAATTGCTCCACTGACAAAACTTCTTGGGGTAAATTGCTACTTAACCCCTAGTTTTATTGATGGTTATTCAAGAATATGGGGTTGTGTCCTCTTTTGTATCATGTGCGTGTTAAATATATAAAGTCCACTACTGAGTTGGGTTAAGTGGAATGTGCTAATATCCCTTGTCATAGACACTTAATGTAAAAATCTTGATTATAAAAATATGTCAATATTTTTGTGCCCAACATTGTTCTGAATCAAATTGGTTCCAATATGATAAAACAAAAAAAAAATAGTAAAGCCAAGAAACAATGTATTTTTATCTTGTAGGTTATTAGTCAGATTTCAACACTAAGTTTTATCTCCCCTTCATAAAAACCACGGGGAGAAGAGGGACAGTATAGGGCCAGAAAAGGACAAACAAAATCACCAACCGGAGCAACTATTGATGTGATTTAATAATGGGGGATTTGCAGTTTAGTCTCTGGTAAGGGAAATTAATACTGGAAGGTCCCAATACATTCCAAAATAATTATAAAGTTCCAGGGGTCATTTCCTGCAATTGTTTGCTTAACTTCAATGACCATTTAGCCCTCATTAAAAAAGTTGTATTTTTGATTGTCAACAAAAGAAGTTAGAGTGTGGTGCGGATGGGTTCTTGCACTTTCATCATGATGTGTAAAATCGATGAGATATGACACGCGGGAGGAGAAAAGGTGGTGGAGGAAAAGGGAGGGTGGAGAAGATGATGAGGTGACATTATCTTTGACATGAAGGATAATGTGACAACACATGTAGAATATAATGTGAGGCAAATTTAGTCCATTTTGTATACTTAAAGGGCAAATTTGATAAAAAAACTGTAGGGGCAAATTTGATTCTAAGTTAAAACTTCCGGGGCAAATGTCATCTTTAACCCTAAAACCATAAATAAATTTTAGAGACTAAAATGTAAAAGTGCCAATGTAATTGTCATAAAGGTGCAAAAATACACATGTAAAATTATTTAAGAGCAAAATTACCCATGAAATTTTAAAATTGGGGCCAAAGTTCTTGTAAAATGCTGAATGTTTAATTGTAAAACAAATTACTAAATGTGTGAATTTTTTTTTTTTAAAAAGATTTAATTATTGCTTTAGGTGTGAATTGAATATTTAAAAATCTTGCAAATGAATTTAGAAAATTTAACATATTTTTAGGGAATTTAATTTAGTAATATTTAAGAAGATATTATTTTAAGAATTTTATTAAGAATGTTATATGCATGAGAGAAAATGATACATTATTTAGAATCTTGCTTCTATTTAAAATAATAAAATTTGTTCATTTGAAAATGAAAACAAATACATATATATTAAGATGGTGCTTGTATTTAGGAAAGAGAAATTCAGTGATTTTTTTGTCCATCTCATGATATTAGATTATGTTCTAATGATTACCTAGACAAGTGGCCCCCATATTATTCACATTAGGAGACACAGCATAAGTTGAATCATATATTCATATTTGAAAGATAACTGAACTTATATAGATGATCAGGTCAAGTTAAGCTACAAACAGAGGGTCATAAATAACACATGCACGATCCATTCTAGTTAAAAACTCCACAGGGGATTAGGACCACAATGATGGTAATAATTGTCATGGGTACTTTTTCAGCACAATAGTTAAAACTAAATCTGAAACATTAAAATTGGATTAAAACTCCTCGATCTCATTGTTGCCAACTTTAACAAGACTTTCCACATAATTGTAAAACAAACCTCAGACACCACTAAATTTGGGAACAACAAACGTCTTTACTTCATTAGAGGTGATATTGAACAGAACAAATGTTTCCTCTGCATCTCTTTGTTCCAGTGTATCTGCAGTAATGCTTACAAAACTGTAGACAATTGTGTTCCTCCAAATAGTTCCCGGGCAAAACAAACTTGGGTAAGAGCTGGTGCTATATTTCTTAGTCCAATTTCATCTTCCTAATTGATCACGTGCTCCCTCCTCCAACACCCACATATCAATGGAGGTAAATTGACAGCTTCCAAGAATATTGTGACAAAGTATAGCAAGTTTATCCTCATAAAGGACAAGCTTATTGCCACGTTGTTTAGGGACTGAAGGAGGTAAGGGTATTAAAGTAACAACTTCTGTTGCTAGGCTGAAAGAAACAACAAAATGAGAATCATTTTTATCTTGCTCCCCCATGCCTCGCTTAAACCCAAGACAAAAGATAGCTCCATTAGCATAAAAACCGTTAGATATAATTGACACTCCTTCTAAGTTTCCACACTCTATTTCATTCCATGCCCCTGTGTTTAATGAAAAAACTTGCACCACATGATTAAGGAACCATGAATTCTCACTACCTTGTAGTCATTAGTAATTGAGGTGAACCCAAATCCTATGTGATAATGCCTAGATGCAGAAATGTTAGCATCTTCCAAAACCTGTCTAACCACTCTAGTAGCTGGATTCCATATGAAAATCGAATAACGATTGGATTGGAAACATATCATGCCATTAATGGAATCAATGATCCTAACAGCTCGTCCAATAGGAAATTCTCTTGGAGTGCCAACAACTTGCATCTGGTTATTGATACTACACCAGACTGGACGATTAGATAGGTCATGCCCTAGGAAAATGAGATAAGGATTTTGAAGTGTATTGTAATGGATATGCTCAGCTATGAAAGATGGGGTCTTGACAAGATTTTTCAAGTGTTTGCACACACATTGAATTTGGATTAACGATTTTACTGGAAGGCATTTGAGAATAATTCTGATGATATCATCAGGAAGAAGTGGCATACCATTATCCATAGTACCTGCTTCTTTCAGATGGGAGGTTTGCCGATCAAAATGCTCTTTGAAAAGGAGGGAAGTTACAAAATTTTCCTGAAAGTAAAAGCATGCTTTCTTATGGGTAATAAATTGTTTATGGCTAATAATTACATCAATAATGAAAAGAAAAGCTTCAAAAACCTTAAAAAACACGTCATAATCATGCATATGATTATTAATCATTATATCTCGATTACAACAAAAAACAACATTGATAATGGGAAAAAAGTACAAAAAACCTTGAAAATTTATAATTTTTAACTCAAGTTTAATACTAATATATCTATACATACACATGATAAAACATGATAATATACATGTTCAATATATCGAGGGAGTGATCTATACATGTAAAATCAGGTTATGTATTCAAGCAAAGGAGTTTTAATTCGAGATCGTTAAGGATTACAATGTGAGGCATCATAAAATATAAATTTAGTCTAGACAGAAATCTATTCAGTATTACTTTTGATTTAGCTACAAAGATATGAACCGTTTATGTTTGATTCAATGAAGGAGAGGGTAGATTGTGCAAGCAAAGGGAAGTGAAAGCTACCAGCTTTGGTTCGTTGGAGGGGGTGCAATGGAATGATTGATTTTTTTTGTTATTCCTTTATTTAACTTATATATCAAACAAACTATTTCTTGTTTTTAAATTTAAGAAGTATATTACCTTAACTAAACTTTCCAAAATGTGTTTACATAAATGTTTTTAAAACAGAAAATTTGCTTCTAAATGAATGTTTGCATGCCAGACTTTTCAAACTATAGTGAAGTGGAGACAAATTTTTTGTATACATCAAAACTAGCAACTCTAGCAATGGTTTATCCAAAAAACCTGAATAAAGTATATGTTATCTATTCAAAAACCTAAATTTCGTTTTGGCCTTGATTTTTAATCCTTTATTTATTAACTCTTGCCATCAATTTCCAAAAAGTTGAGTAATAGAATCCTAGTACATCCATCATATAATGGAAGCCCAGGAAATTTCAAAATTTTAACCCTCAACATTAGTGGTAGGGCTTGACAAAGAACTATGGAGTAGGTTAAGAATTAAAGAAATCTTAAACACTCAAAAGATAGGCTTTACCATGGCTCACACACTAACCTTTCATGACATTAGCGAAGCACAGGAGAACTGCATCAAATGGAAGACAAGTTGCAAAATGAATTTTTCAAAGAGAAAACACTAGGTTTTTAAGTGAGAAGGAAAAAATTACAGTATTAAAAATTATTGTGCGTAGTAGTGTAAACACCCTGTTTTGTCTGGACCCCACTAAATTTAAAAAATATAAAAAAGTAAAAAATGAAAAAAATAAATAAATAAATAAAAATAATAATAATAAAGATATGCTCTATTGATTTCATTCTTGTAAAACAAGCATAATTCAAATTGTAAAAGAGTCAAATATGATGATTTGGATTAGGAAATAAAATGGAAACAAATTATAATCACAATAATGTGGGTAATCAATAGAAATTTGATTTGATTGTGATAAATAGGACAGTTTTGAAAGGAATAAGATAATAAAAGGAAATAATGATGCACTCATCAAATTTGATTGAATTATCATCATGGTAATTTGATTGATCACATAAATGAATTAAAGAGGCAAACCTAAAGTGGTGACCTATATAAGTTAGTGCAAGAGAGCATAGTAGAGGATCATTTTTTTTGGGGTGGAAAAGGATTTTATAGGGAAAGACTAGATTTTTAGAGCAGAGACACTACAAAAAAAACGGCGCTTTCCGGCGTATACCTTCCGGCGTTTTCATCAAAAACGCCGGAAATGGCATGCCTTCCGGCGTTTTCTAAAAAGCGCCTAAAAGAAACGCCGCAAAATTTGGCGCGCGCTTCCCGCCTTCTTTCCCACGCACACATACCGGCGTTTGTGGACACAAAAACGCCGGTATGTATATTTTAATCAAAAAATTTGTTATTTGCTTTTCTTTTTCTTTTTTTTTTGGAAAAAAATAACACATATCTGCGTTTTTCATTCTTCAAAACGCCGGTAAGTATTAAATAATATTTTTTTGAAAAAACCATGCATACCGGCGTTTTCTGGAAATGCCGATAAGCGTAAGAAAAACGCCGGTAAGTATTAAATAATATTTTTTTGAAAAAACCATGCATACTGGCGTTTCCTGGAAATGCCGATAAGCGAAAGAAAAACGCCGGTACGTATTAAATAATATTTTTTTAAAAAAAACATGCATACCGGCGTTTCCTGGAAATGCCGTTAAGCGTACGAACAACGCCGGTAAGTATTAAATATTATTTTTTTAAAAAACATGCATACCGGCGTTTCCTGAAAACGCCGCTAAGCGTATGAAAAACGCCGGTAAGTATTAAATATTATTTTTTTTAAAAAAACATGCATATCGGCGTTTGCGAAATCGCCGGTAAGATAATAATACAATATCACTTTCCGGCGTTCCCATCATAAACGCCGGTATGCTCCACCTTCCCTATAAATAGCGATGCTCCCCCCTCATTTTCCCTTGCTCATTCGTTTCTTACTTCTTCCTACTTCTTTCTATTTGTTTCTCAGCGATCATTATAAATAGTGGTGCTCCCCCCTCATTGCACATTTGGTGGTTGCTTATTTTCATATCTCTTTTTATTTATATTTGCTTCATTTTTGTTTATTTTTATGTAATTGTTAATTTTTATATTTGATATACTTTAGTTGCTCTTATAGGTATTATTTTCTTTTAATATGTGTAATATGATTTTTCTATCATTATTATTTATTAATATTTTTTATTTATATCTATAATACTAAATTTTCGTCCCAATTTAATGTTAAATTGGGACGAAAATTATTTTTTTTAATAATTTTTAAACACTTTTCGGCGTTTCTGCAAACGCCGAAAAAGTTTATATTAAATAATAGCATACCGGCGTTTCATCAAAACGCCGGTATGTCAATTATTAAAATAATGGACATACCGGCGTTTCGGGAAACGCCGGTACGTCTGAATATTATATTATTTTCTGCATCCCGCGTTTCGGCGTTTGTGGGTATCCTACGGCGTTTGTAAAAACGCCGATGTGCTACTTTTCCACGTTTTTTTTTTCGGCGATTTGCAAAAACGCCGTAGAGTTGTTTCGCCGGAAAAAACGCCGGAAAGAGGCAAAAATAAACGCCGGTAAGCGGCAAGTGTGTTGTAGTGAGAAAAGAGACAGTGAGAGGCTCCAGAGAGAAGAATATTAGAAAAGGCGCTACACATGTGATGACACACACTTGTATGCATCTTAAGTATGAATTCTCCTTATCTTCTTCTTCTACCATGAATATATGTTGATATTTGATCATTGTTTGGTACATTATTGTGAATAATTTCTTTTTCTCAAATAAATCAACTCCAATAAAATTAAAACATTTGTCAAAAAAAATAATTGAATTATTTTCAAAATGGTGTTCATGTTGTGTGAAGGTTTTTACAACCTCCTCAATCATGGATTATTATTCTTCCGTGAGAGATATTAAATCTCCTCAGGAAGTTTATTCCAACACATTTCAAGAAATATATTTTCTAATAAACTATGGGCTTTTCTTGAATAAAAAACACAAACCAAATATAAAACTTTATTTCAAAAATCAAAAAATCATTTTCCTAAAAAACACCAACTAAGTGACACGCATTTCTACCCCGAACTACGTGGGCTTTGATCCCTTAAGGGTACGTAGGCCCTAGGTTAAATCCTAGGTCAAGTCCAAATATGTAAAAATTATTTTTTTCCTTTTTTGTTTTATTTTTATTTTTGTTTGTATATATTGATTTCTCTTTGTAATTTAAAATAAAATTAAAATTAAGGTCATATTTATTTTTAAATAAGTAACTTAGGGTAACCGTTCTCTTGAACGGGTGCTGTGGGGTGCCTAACACCTTCCTCCTGCACAATCGACTCTCGAACCCTATTTTTATTTTTTCATTTTAAAAGGTTTTCCAAAATATCCTTTTTTTAAAAAAAATTTGGTGGCTGCTCCATTTTTACATCTTAATTTAAATAATTTTTTGGGCGCTACAGTTTGGCGACTCCGCTGGGGAATTTTAATTTTTTTAGAGTCAAGCCCATTTAAGTTTATTGTTTAAAAATAAATATGGCCTTAATATTAACTTTATTTTATTTACGTTATTCTTTTATTTATTTATTTATTTATTATTTTTTACTGTCATTTATTTTGTTTAATTTTTTATTCTTCATATTATTTGTATATGTTTCTCTTTAAAATGTTTAGCAGATGAGAGTTTGAGTAGTATCTCAGGTTTTTATGTCCTCTTCACGCACTTCCATTTACACTATCTCACACACATTATTTGGCCCTATACCCAGGTCGAGAGTACATTAGTGAGAGGAAGTTTCTAACGGTTTCCCAGAGGTTTTATAACCCTGAGGTTACTGTGAAGACTTCATCGTAGTTGTTACCCATGCGACAATGTTAATCTCTGAGGAGTTTTCACTACTCCCTGAAGGTTAATTTTTGTTAGTGGGGTCTTCATCATCATGATGAGGGCAACTAGGAGACATTGTGAGGATTAGGACAACATAAAACCATATCACTTATTAGAAGGAACTTAAAAGCCTACCCAATTAGTTAGCACTTTCCTTTATATGGTACATGACCCACCCTAAGGTTATTCCCAAGATAGGACACTAAAGGGCATTTATTTTTTTCATAATCATTCTCATTCAAGAAATAAAATGCATCTTCTTTCTATATGTACTCTTATAAGATATTAGATAGAATGAATTCAATTTTCTTCTTTTCTAAGGATCAACTCTTAATTTCCCTGAAGAATATTAAATTCTCTGAGGAATTAAAGGATCTTACGCCCAAAGCCTCATTCTAGAAAGGTCTTAGGTTAAAATAGAATGTAAAATCCTTATTGCCTAATGATTAACTCTAAAACTCCCTGAAGAATATTAAATTCTTTGAGGAGACTAGTGGTTATATACATGAGTTAAGCATTACTACTACAGAATAAACCTATACCAGTGCACCTTTACATGCGCTTTACGAAAAGCGCTGGTAATTTACACCTATACATGCGCTTCCAAGAAGAACAGCATAAAACACATGTATATAGTATATTAATACACGCGCTTTATAAAACAGAGCGCATGTATAGGACTGAAACCTATACATGCGTATATGATGCCTCTTTACATGCGCTTCTTGAGAAACTGCGCATGTATATGTTTGTGGTCTATACATGCGCTTTAAGCGCTTGTATATATTACCTCTTTACATGCGCTTTAACCCAGAAAGCGCATGTATAGGTTTCATTAGTTATTTAAAAAGCATTGTAAATAAGTAAATGATGAT
Organism: Mimosa pudica; assembly: GCA_029929735.1. Taxonomy (NCBI): domain Eukaryota; kingdom Viridiplantae; phylum Streptophyta; class Magnoliopsida; order Fabales; family Fabaceae; genus Mimosa; species Mimosa pudica. The sequence continues at coordinate 4,872,661 of JAKELP010000029.1, forward strand.
AATTATATTTTTAAGAGATTAATATGCCTATTTCTTTAGAAATTAAAGAAAAATAGTTAGGAAGTAAAATTTTATAATAGAAATTTCATAAAGATGATTCAGAGCTTAAATAAAATTATGGTAGAAAAAACATTTTGAATTGTTGTAAAAGATTATATGTCGGAATTAAATTGAACTTAAAAAAAAGTAATAGAACGTAAATAAAATGATAAGGGTATGGGCAAAATAGTAATTATACAAATACACATTTTATTCCTCATTTTTATCACTATCAAATACACTCATTCTCTTCACTCTTCCCTCACACACGAGCTCTCCCTCTCAAAACCTCTCTTTGTTTTTTCTTCTTCTTTTCTCTGTTCCTCTTCCTCCGGCGAGATTCACGTCGACGGCGGTGGTGACGAACGGCGGCAACAACAGTGGAGAGTAGTGTGTGACCTAGAACCATCGTGGATTTCTCTTCTTCTTCCTACCCTTTTCGTTTTTCTTCTGTTCCAGCCACTCAAGCCGGTGATAATCACAGCGAAATAGGCCATTGTTTGCACACACAGGATCGGACATGAACTCTGGTGAGTTTTATTTCCCCTTCATACCCATTTTGCTTCGGTTTGTGCAATGGAGGGTGAGAGGCCGAAAGTGGAGTACAAGGTTTGGGTTTATAAACTGTCTAAAGAACATTTTAAACTTTGAGTTAGGATGTCCTAAGTCATTATTTGAGGTTTGATTAAGGTTTTGTGGAGTTTTTTTAAAACCCTAACTTTTGAGTATTTTCAAATCCAAAATAGGTTTTGATTTTATATGAACTAAATCCATCAAATTAAAGTTTGACCTTTTATTTACTTGTTTCCTAAAGATATTTGACATGCATAAATTTCTTTAGTTGATTTCAATATTTGGTGTTTATGCTACATGAATATATGTGCACCCTATTATGAGATGATTGTGTATGTGTGTTGGTGTATGTGGTTGTGACTAAATATCCACTTGTTTCAAGATTGGAGCTATAATGAAAGTTTCTGTTGTCTATGTGATTGGAAATTTGTTGGGCAAGAAGAGTCTTGGTAATTGGGAAGTTGGTAACTATTGTTTGAAAATCATTGCACTCATGGTGTTTGTTAAAATGTTTAAGAGAAAATTTTGGTTGCATTGAAATTTTTGAATGTCTCTTTTGAAGCTTAGATATGTAGGTTGTTGAGGACAAAAAAAACTTGATTATGATTATCACTAGAGTTTCTCAAATATTATCTAATGATTTCAAGGTTTTGTTTCAAAATTTATGTGGAAATTTCAAAGCTTATCAAAGAGATTTATGTTCATATTATTTAAGGTTGGATCATTTAATAAGGAAGCTTGTTGTTCTCTTCTTTTATTGGCCAAACGGATTTTATTATTAATCCTTCATTTCTATGGGTTGAGCATTATAGTGTAATGAATGCAAGAATTGGAAAAGAAAAAGGTGTTCTTACATGTTTAATTAATATACTTTCTAGACATGAAAACTTTAATATGACAGCCATAGTTTTCTTGCATATTTCGGCTCATTATTTTTTTGGTTGATGATTTTGTTTTAGCTGAAAAAGTTCTTTATGTTTTGAGAATTTGTTTGCTAGATAAAGCTGGAAATCCAAGTGGTTTTGGGCTATTTATTTTTCATGTGACAAGTAGTCTTTCTATGCTTGAGCATAAGATTAAAGTATGATACTAAGTCTTATTCTCTTCCTCCTCTTTGACTGATTGATGGTAGTTGTTAAGAGGAGCCAAATGGGTCTAAGTGGAATGTATACCTCAATATTAGTTAAGTCATATATTTGATTTCAAAGAATTTATGTTTTTAGTGTTATCCCAATGTTTATTAAAGATACAACTTGAGTATTCTTGATTCTCTTTCTAATTTTTTGAGTTGATTCTTTATTATGAGATTCAACAATTTCATTGTTTTGGTTGAGATATGCGTTATACAATCATCCTTAAGTCTGAATTTGAAATAAAAGGCCAAGAAATGACAATTTTCTTCCTCTGGCTGAGCGGTTATGCATTTATTAAAGGGCTGAATTAAATGAATTGGTTAAAGGCTTTAATTCTTTGTTTTGCTGCCATAGTTGGTCATGCAATGTGGATTCGAATCTGAGCTAAAGAAGTACTATAAACATCAAAATGATTGCTTTGGAATATATGAAACTCAACTTGTAAACATTAAATGTTGCATGAATGATTGGAAATTTGGAATCGATATGGCTCTTTGAATGAGTGAATTAAATGGATTTCATTTTGACTTTGTTTTGTGGATTTGAGTGGGATTAGGATAAATACTCAATTTTCATCCTAGTGCTACACTGTTTTAACTGTTAAAGTAGTGTATGCTGGCTGTTGTGAATTGAAATGAAAATTACCAAGTGCAACAATACAAGTGATGCTTGATATCAATCTGGAATGATAATTTAGATTGTTGTAAATAAAGTTTGGTGTGAAAGTGTCTAATATAGGCATTGTTAAAGAGGTATTGTTTCATGCTTCTGTGTGAATTTACATATTTTATTGTTATAGCTGACTACATGTGGTTTGTGTGTTTGACGTTGAATTCAACTTTGTGATATGTCTTTTGCTGGTACAACTTTGATGTGTATTTTGGCTGGTACAAATTAGATGACTTTTGGTGGTACAAATTAGATGTAAATTCTGATTGGGATATGTGGATGACTTTTATATTATGTAAAGTAGTTCTTGGTATATATAGAATTTTGGTTATTCTGGCTGGTTGGGTATATTATATTGTGCAGGTAGCAATTTAACTGCCAAAAAGCAGAGAAAACGAATTATGACAAATAAAAAAAAAGTGACTTATACATGCGCTTTAGAAAAAGCGCATGTAAAGATGTCACATTTACATGCGCTTTTATTAAACAAGCGCATGTATAAAGGTATATATATATGCGCTTTCTTGTAGAGAAAACACATGTATAGGTATATCTATACAAGCGCTTTTTAAAGCGCATGTAAAGCCTTTCCCGGCAAGGCCATTGCTTGCGCTTTTTAAGCGCATGTAAAGGCCAAAATGAGCGTATGTAAAGGGGTTATTCTGTAATAGTGCATATCAGCAGTGAGATCATAGGTTAGGAGATGATTCGAGGTCATTCCAATCCAATGATCAACTCTAGATATCCGCTAGTGGTAACATGTATATGAATTGAGGATATCAATGTCGCTTCTATGTAATGGTGAAATCTAGATCTCCCTACAAAACATTATTTGAAGATACTAGAATTTTCTTGTGTTCAATAATCTTAGGCTAACATGGTGAAACCACCAAGCCTATCAAACAAATGACATGGTATAATTTTACACCAAAATGGTAAATAGAGAACCATTGTCCACTTAAAAAAACTCATCAACTCAAAACTTCAATAAATGTTTCATAGAATGATGTTGAAGTTCTCTCCAATTTTCTTAAGCCCAAACTTACTCATTGTAATGAAAACTAACATGTCTCATGAATCTTGTTCCCTCGACATTAATCGTGAAGGATTTTAGTCCTCTCAGGTTAATTGTCACTTCTATTTCCCTATGATGTAATGGACATCTTGAGGAAATGAAGTATTAAGACAGTGATAAGGGAATTCTAACTTACTCTTGTAATGAGAATCAACATGTCATCTTATGCGGCTAAATTCACCTTTGCATTTACCATGTAAGGATTTAAATCGCTCTCAGGTTAAAAGTCACTTCTATTTCCCTATGATGTAATGAGTATCTTGAGGAGATGAAGTATTTCTGTTCAAAAAGAGATTGGTGAACAAAAGAGAATTGCATCCTACTCTTGCAATGAAAATCAGCATACTATATTGACAAATGTCAACATTTACCGTGAAGGGAATGGTAATCCCTCTCGGGTCTTTGTTACTTTTGTTTCCCTATGATGTAATAGACATCTTGAGGAAATGAAGTCTTTAATAAGATAAGGGACATTTTAACTGGTTTAGCAAGTGTTCCCACTCAAATCACGTACAAAAGAAAAACAATAATAAAATAAATAAGATGTTAAATCTTCATTTAATAATGTTTGCATATGTTATTTGTAACATCCTGAAATTTTTAATTATAAAATTATAAAATAAATTAATAAATAAATATGTGAAATTTAACCTTACAATTAATTTAGAAAGTTTAGTTTACTTTTAGGAAATTTTTATTTAGAATGTGATATAGAATGGAAGTGAATAAATCTAAATGGGTATGATTCAATGTCCAATTAAAGAAAATTAAAATGATATTTACTCTTTCATAAAAATAGAAAACTTCATAGGGTATTTTTGTAATTTTATTTGTTGGCCCTAAACCCTAATTTTCTCCATATATAAGCTAACTCCTTCTTCTCCCCTTTGAGTGGAAATGGGAAAATGACAGAAAAATGCCACTTGAATTTGAGTTGGACAAAATGGGGTCTTCAATTCCAACTTGGACAAATAAGGCACAATCCCCAATTTGTCCAAATGAAATGTAAGGTAAATGTCATTTTTGCCCTTCACTCTCAATTCCTCTTCCTCTTCCTCTTCCTCTTCCTCTTCCTCATCGTCAAAACAAAAGAATCCCTTCCTTCTTCAACGAACTCCAGGCCACTCTTCATCAACCAAAGTAAGTTTTTATTTACTACAATAGTTCTCTTATTCCTTTCGTCATCTCCATTTTCATTTCTTCGTTTTTTTAAGCGACGCTATACCATTATTTACTACAATCACTTTTCTCAATTTTTCTCTCTCAAGATTATTTCAAGTTACCCCTTTATTTTTGAAGCTCTTTCGATTTCAATTTGGCCCCCATGTCCTTGTTTTCTTCTTCAAATTAGGGTTTCCTCTGCTGCAACTCACACTACTTTGTGTTTTGTTTATGGTATGAATCAAATTCTGCTTTCTCTATTTAAAATTATTGATTTTTAGAAAATGGTGAATGCTAGGGTGAGGAATAAAGTAATTGGAATCGTAGAAATTATGTGGATAGTCAAGATTTATGTGTTGTCTGTCTCAGATCATATTTCATAGTACAATTCGAACGTTAGATGGAGTCATTGTGCAATCGACAAGATCAGAGTTTGGAGGTGAGGTGACTTTTAATCTTCTTGTGATTAGCTGGATGGAAGTAATAATATTGACTGTCTTGAGTTTTCCTGATAAAATTGATTGTCTTCATGATGTTATTGGGAAATCCCACCTCTATCTTAACTCAACTCTTATTGAGGTTGCAAAAACTTTTCTTGATTTCCATTTATTTTAGATTAGACAATAGACAATTCATTTCAGCTCTTTGTTGGGTCAGCTTTCGGTAATGTGAATGCTAGGTTGTTTCCTACTGTATACATTATGTTGAAATTAGATAATTTGGTGTTTGAATGTAATAGGGAGTGGCATCCCGACAAGGCATGTTCTGGGCAAGAGCAAAATCCTATTGGGTTTGTTAGAAGCAATTCCAACAATGTTGAAGGGTGAAATAGCAATGGTAACATGCTAGTCATTGAAATTCCTTGTCTTTGTATATCTAAAAGTATGTGCTGGTAACATAAAGTCATTGGGTCTCATGCTTAATCCCAACAAATTCAGTTTTCCTTGGATTGAATATTATCATTCTTTAGGCTGGAGACCATTATTTTGTTTGCACAAAATTCAAAGACAACACAAGTTGTTCACTAAGAAGAAAACACGATGCCTTTACCCGATTACTTATTCTTGAATTAGGTATGCTGGCAAGTTTTGTGATTGAATTTTGTTCTTTGGTCAAATCTCTTGTTTATGGCTATTTTTGTCTCTAACTTAACATTTACAAAATTGAGAGGTCAATCTAAATAAGGAAAGAGTGAGAGTTTAGAAGTGATAGTTTCTCAGTTTCATGTATTCACTTTGACAATTCATTCGATGGGCATTTAGTTGGATGCAGGCACAAATTTTAAGCTGATCTACATCCTCCTACTTTTTATGTATTAGAATTTATGATATTTATGATAATATAGTAATATATTATTGTGTACTCTCAGGTGAAAATAAAATATTCAATTTTAGCATGTTAGCTTATAGTTTAGTGGAATATTATTTCTTGCAGTTCAAGATGAAGTCTCATGTAACACTTTGTTACTAATTCCCTAATTAACCTGTGACATCTCTTTTATTTTAATAATATCTTTATTAACTATGATAGAAAAAGGAATTGCAATAATATCAATATCTCTATCATAGTTAGAAAAAGAATATCCTACTGACTAAATACTATCCATGATAGAAAAGAATAAACTAATACAGCACAGCTGCTATCATGGATAATTTATTGCTCACCATGTTAGAAAGGATTTGCCTAACATGGTTAATAAACAAAACTAGTTGATATTTAACAATAAATAGATATATACATGCGGAAACGAATGCAGGCCTATACAAATTGGCAATATGCAATTCTAAATAAACTATATAACTTCTACTACCTAATTCCCTTTCCTGATGCTCGCGCCTGTGCATGAATACCTGTAAAAATGTCAGTAATCGTGGGATGAGACAATTTGTCCCAGTAATCACCGCTTAACTCACTATAACAGTGAGATGTGCGGTAGCGAGGGCGTCTAAAGGGTACCACAGTTTTAAAATCAATAATACATATATATATTTCTTATTTCCTTTAATCCATCATTTAAATCCTTCTGTCACGTCTCAATCAACTCAAATTCATCATCTCTACTTCTCATGTATCACTCAACATCCCTCAGTCAATTCCACACTAACTATTTTTCATCTTTCCATACTCCAATCAAATAATACTTAAACAACAGGCCTCACACTCACCTAAAGATGCATTGTGCCACCACGGTGCATTCAAGCATCTATTCTTCACTATATGATTTGACACTGTGTCCCTCTCCATATTGAGGGGACAGTTTCCTTCTCTGGCAATCTCCAGAGAGGGAACCCCAATTCTGTTTCCATTACAGAACGGGAACGGTTGGGCTCTCCACTGCCAAACAACCATAGGGGCGGTTGGGCTCTTCAATGCCAAAACAACCGTAGGTCACTTCTCTCAATAAGTAGACCTATGAACCCCGATCCAATCAATCTAAAAGGGATCCTCAGTACAAATAACTGTCGATTGGCCAATCGACAGTTATCATCGCGCGATGGTACATATGTATATCAGTGTCATGCAATGCTCACCCTACCTTTCCATATTCAAATCACAACTTCTATATTTTCTAACAAAACAACTTTCCATAATCTCAGTCCACCTCCAATTCCTGTTCTCATACATCTCAGTCACAATTACAACAATGGAACCTCACTGTCAAACCTTACACCTACGTATATTTCACTACATTCTAAAACCAGCACCATCACCAACCAGGATAATAATATATAATGTATCAAAATCTTTTATACGAAGATATTCGTGTTTGAAAGGCACCCGATAGCCTGTTTTGTATAAAACTAATTTTTAAAGATAAATATATATATATAGAGGGTGAAAAAGGATTTTACAAAATCCTAGCTAACATCACCCTCAATGTTATAGTAAGGTTAAGTGTGATTACCTGTCGCCCTTTGCATTCACTGCCTTTCTTACCGTTTCCTTGTAGTTTTCCCTTCAAGTATCATCACCATTATATGCTCCTATAATGATATGATACACAATAATAAATTAATATCATTTCCACTTTATAATACTTTGATATCTCTCTCGTATTCATATGTTACTACCCATTTTCCCATACTCAATTCAAATTCTTTAATCGTTTTAGATTATTGAGTTTGCTACATACACATTCACAAGTTATTGACAGCTTCATACCACTTGAAAATCCTCCAACAATAATCCAAACTTAACAACAGTAATGTCACATTATCATTATATGCCAATTCACAGAACATGGTTAATAATGAAGAATTCAAGGGCTTCCTACCAATTACATTTCATTCCCAATTCCAGCCACAATTAAATCACAAGCTAATAACAAGACAACATGATCAATTATAAAAATTAAGAATCACCAATGTCGATAGTTAACCAAGTGAGACTTTCCACTATATTGAATAAAAATCAACTTCAAATACATCAATCATCTTCCTATTCTTTAATCACAAAGAACTAGTTTAACATTTAAGGACTATAAAGAACTACTACCATAGAAATCTGTTTATCTTAGTAAAGTTGGGCATTCCCAAACTCGTTATAAATGTGCACATATGTGAATTCTTCCAACAATAGCTGTTTCAAACCCAATTATTTATATCCATTCTTCTCTTACGTCAGATCATTCATAAGCTATTAAGAATTTTCAACAATTAGACATAATGCAAGGAAGTAAATGATTCTCAACAAAATTGTAACTTCTAACCAAACTCTATTAACACTATCGGAACAATTATCATCTTCCTTCCCTATAACTAGCCCATTCGATTAAACATTCACAATTCCAGCATCATCAATAATTCATATCCATATAATTCAAGGTCAGCATAGACTGAGGTAGATAACTAAGCTTACAATTGTAGTACTCATATCCTTAAACACTAACTTGGCAAAAACAAAAGGGCAAAGATTCCACATTTAGATTCTAGTAACCCAAAAATGAAAACCTCTATCAAACAAGAAAACAACATCCACAACACTGCACAAATGCAATTACAACAACACCATATTCAATTAAATCATAATCTCTAATAAAATCATATAAACCAAGATTTCACATTTTATCTCACATAAAAACTTATTATTTTCCTTTCCGTTGTACACCCACCATTTTACCAAACACATTTAACAATCAGCTTTGTCTTGTTCTTATTAAAAATTCCTCTCAAACACCACCATATGTTATCACACAGCGATTATATATACTTAATCATGTCAAATAGAACAAAACACCCAAAATAAGAGTGCACAATCTCAGCCAGAATATTCTTGACCCAAACAAGCATTCATTAAACATAGGCTAATCCACTGAAAACTAAATACACACGCAGCCACAAATCCCCTCACAAAAACCGTTCAAGCATGGATGAAAATAACAGACTATTTGGGGCTTTTTCACTAGTTCATTAAATAAGCAAAACCTTAACCAAAACTTCAACACCCAAACCAGCAGACTCGATCCAGCAAATCAGATTTCATAAGCAAGATAAATAAGACTCAAAAATCAATATACAATGATAATCACCAGAAACCTTTCTTAATCAAAAGAAATCGAAAACTTAAGCTTCCTTTAAAATTAATTTGGTCAATATGGAAGAAATAATACAAGTTTTTAATTGGAAAAATACACCCAACAGAACACACAAATGCATATAGAGCCCTGCATACACATACACAGGACGGAGCAGAGAAAGGAATAGAATTCCATGAGCCATACAACAACAGAACCATCAGACATGCACTACAATAATCCATCTTTAATAAAGTTTGTATCTTGGTTAATTTTAGGGGGGAATTGTTGAACCCTAATTCGGACCCCATCTCAATCTCACCCCGAATTGCAAGAACAGATTTAGAAATTGAAAGCAAATAGTCACCTGAATTCAAAATCAAGCTTGAATGCATGGTGGGCGCCGGAACACCATGAATCGCCGGAGAAAAATGGCCACCATAGTGACTGACCAAAAAGGCAAGCATAAGAAGAAGGAAAAATGAGAACTTGACATGGAAAAGAAGTACAACTCGCGAAATACAAGTCAAGGCCGAAGCTTACCCTACCTCGCCGTCGTACTTCGTCGAGCTCGCCGGGAAACGAAAGAGGAAAACGGAGGTGAAGCTGAACAGTGAGAAAGAATGAAAATCGAGAGGTAGGGATGGGAGGAGAGGAACGGAGGAAAAGAAGAGGAAGATGACTTCGTGAGGCTGGCCGGCGCAGCCGCGCCTTGGGCAGCCTGATTCCGGAGAAGAAGGGAGGAGAAAGGTCGAGCGTTTTGGGGGGAAGGGGCGCCGTTTGTTTTTGAGAGAGGGAGGAGTGTTTTTGTTGTTGTGTTTTTTTTTTTTTAGTGAAAATTGTAATTAGTTGCCCTATTGTTTATTCTTAATCACATTTCTAACCCAAAAAGTTTGTATATATTACTATCTCTTTCTTTTCATCCTAACATGATCTAGATTCCAATTTACTTTTCATGGTTAATTCTTTTAACTCTATTTAAATTCCAAACTAATTAAGATTTAATATGCATAAATCATCTAAAATATCATAAATTTAGTCCTAAAACTTCAAATTTCTTTAATGACACCTCAATAATTGCGTATTATTTTTAATTTTAAAATTGGGATGTTACATCTCAGTTGCATTATGGTGAGGAATATTATTCCAAAAGAAGAAGAACTTCATTTTGAAATTGAGCTGATCGATTTTTTCAAAGCGAAGGCAAGAATGTGAAGCTAATCTAACCATTTACTATCCAAGAATCGCAATTCAATACCCGGGTATCTCCATTTACTATCGTAGTATCACAATTAACTGCCAAGTTTTGCCTTGGTTAGCACCTTTGGTTAACTACTTGCTTGAAAAACCAAAAGGTTATTCATTGCCCAAGAATCGCAATTCACTACCCGCGTATCGCTATTCACTACCGTAGTATCGCAATTAACTGCCACATTTTCCCTTGGTCAGCACCTTTGATTAACTACTTGCCTAAAAAACCAAAATGTTATTCACTGCCCAAGAATCACAATTCACTACCCGAGTATTGTTATTTACTATCAAAGTATCGCAATTAACTGCCAAGTTTTCCCTTGGTCAGCACCTTTGATTAACTACTTGCCTTAAAAACCAAAGGGTTATTCACTGCCCAATAATCGCAATTCATTACCCGAGTATCGGTATTTACTACCCAAGTATCGCGATTAACTGCCAAGTTTTCCCTTGGTCAGCACCTTTGATTAACTACTTGCCTTAAAAACCAAAGGGTTATTCATTGCCCAAGAATTGCAATTCACTACCAGAGTATCGGTATTTACTACCAAAGTATCGCGATTAACTGCCAAGTTTTCCCTTGGTCACCACCTTTGATTAACTACTTGCATGAAAAACCAAACAGTTATTCACTGCCCAAGAATCACAATTCACTACCCGAGTATCGCTATTTACTACCAAAGTATCGCAATTAACTGCCAAGTTTTCCCTTGGTTAGCACTTTTGACTAACTACTTGCCTGAAAAACCAAACAGTTATTCACTGCCCAAGAATCGCAATTCACTACCCGAGTATCGCTATTTACTACCAAAGTATCGCAATTAACTGCCAAAGTAACTATATTAAACTCATATTAAACCCAGAGTAACTACCAAAGTATCGCAGTTCACTACTCAAGTATCCCAATTCACTACTTTAGTATCGCTATTAACTATCTAGTTTTCAAGAAATAATATTTTGGTCTGGGCTTGGGTAGTTACTAATGTTTTTGTTTTTCGTGTCAAGTAGTTACTCAGGTTTCAAAATGGTTACTATTAGAAAATATGACAGTTAATTGCGATACAAGAGTAGTGAATTGCGATACCAAAGTAGTTAACCGCGATATAAAAGTAGTGAACGTTGATAAATGGGTGGTTGTTCAATTTTTAATCGGGATTCGAAAGTGCATGTATATTAGCAAAATATTTCTGTCAAAATGAAAACATATATCAGCTAGAAAATTCTGTCAAATTGAAAGCATAAATCAGCAAAGTCATGTGGCAAAATATGATGTATCCAAATGCATATATAGCAAAAGAAAATTCTGTCATGTCGATTGCTTTAATTGCAAGCATACATATGTCATCCACTACATACATACTAACCGAGTATCGGTATTTACTACCAAAGTATCGCGATTAACTGCCAAGTTTTCCCTTGGTTAGCACTTTTGACTAACTACTTGCCTGAAAAACCAAACAGTTATTCACTGCCCAAGAATCGCAATTCCCTACCCGAGTATCGCTATTTACTACCAAAGTATCGCAATTAACTGCCAAGTTTTCCCTTGGTTAGCACTTTTGACTAACTACTTGCCTGAAAAACCAAACAGTTATTCACTGCCCAAGAATCGCAATTCACTACCCGAGTATCGCTATTTACTACCAAAGTATCGCAATTAACTGCCAAAGTAACTATATTAAACTCATATTAAACTCGGAGTAACTACCAAAGTATCGCAGTTCACTACTCAAGTATCGCAATTCACTACTTTAGTATCGCTATTAACTATCTAGTTTTCAAGAAATAATATTTTGGTCTGAGCTTGGGTAGTTACTAATGTTTTTGTTTTTCGTGTCAAGTAGTTACTCAGGTTTCAAAATGGTTACTATTAGAAAATATGACAGTTAATTGCGATACAACAGTAGTGAATTGCGATACCAAAGTAGTTAACCTCGATATAAAAGTAGTGAACGTTGATAAATGGGTGGTTGTTCAATTTTTAATCTGGATTCGAAAGTGCATGTATATTAGTAAAATATTTCTGTCAAAATGAAAACATATATCAGCTAGAAAATTCTGTCAAATTGAAAGCATAAATCAGCAAAGTCATGTGGCAAAATATGATGTATCCAAATGCATATATAGCAAAAGAAAATTTTGTCATGTCGATTGCTTTAATTGCAAGCATACATATGTCATACACTACATACATACTAACCGAAGTGGTTAATCATTGTACCAGAGTGGCTCATGAATGGCTCAAAAGTACATTCAACAAACTTGTAAAAAATTACAAGAAAACACTAAAAACTACAAACACAATTAAGATAAAACTTCTGGATATCATCTAACAGTCTAGAATTTTTCTCCCAATTCCTCTTTTCCTTCCAAGAATTCATGGATTTTCCCATGGCTACATTTCTCTTTTCTATATCTCTCTCAGGGTTAGGCATTTGCCTCTGGATATCATCAACCACTCTAGAATTTTTATCATCAATATTTTCCACTGACACTTTATCTTCTTTCTTTAGCTTCTCATCTTCATATTCAACATGTTCTCTTTTACTCTTGGTGGTTGCAACAACAGCAAGATTTCCCTTAGAATATATTCTACCAGTCTACATAAGTTAATGATAGAATAGCGTGACCGGATCGGTTAGAAGACAAGAGAATAGTAACCGGATGATCGATGGGAAGAAGAGTACCCGTCTCTTACAACCCTAGCCAGAAGACGCCACAAGGATGATCAACCCTTGATAAGTCGATGATCGATGGGAAGAAGAGTACCCGTCTCTTACAACCCTAACACGCCACAAGGATGATCAGTCCTTGATAAGTCTAGCCACAAGACGCCACAAGGATGACTAACCCTTGATAAGTCTAGTATTCCCGAAAGAATACATGCGAGCAGAGCTCACACGAGAGAAAAAAAATTCTCAATTTATTCCATTCTGTTCTTCTTAATTGTAGTACAAGGTAAAGCCTATTTATAGGCAACAATAGAATACTATAGAAAAAAACCTAATAATTGGTGCATTAATGATAATTGACAATTTGAATTGCACCTTCCTAAAAAACAAGATGACTCTTTCTTGAAGGAAAAGTCAGCTTTTCAAAATAGGAAAAACATAAAAAAGAAAATCTAATACATTCAATGACCTAATGCCTTATTTTATGGAAATAAAATAAAAAGACTAAAATTGAATGCAATCATATTTGATGCTTATTAACTTGGCCAACAAGTCACTCTTGCATATCCTTTAAATGAGTAATTTCTTCAATATGGACACCACATGGGCCTTGGACATCTTCTTGTTGGGCTTCTAATATTGTGACCACCTTCCTTGGATCTTTTAGCATGTTAGTTGTAACAATCTGTTACTAATTCCCTAATTAACCTGTGACATCTCTTTTAGTTCATTAATATCTTTACTAACTATGATAGAAAAAGGAATTGCAATAATGTCAATATCTCTATCATAGTTAGAAAAAGAATATCCTAATGATTAAATACTATCCATGATAGCAAAGAATAAACTAATACAGCACAGCTGCTATCATGGATAATTTATTGCTAACCATGTTAGAAGGGATTTGCCTAACATGGTTATTAAATAGAACTAATTATATTAACAATAAATATATATATATATATATATATATATATATATATATATATATATATATACACATGCGGAAGCAGATGCAGGCCTATACCAATTGACAATATACAATTCTAAATAAACTATATCACCTCCACTACCTAGTTTCCCTTTCCTGAATCTTGCGCCTGTGCATGAATACCTGCAAAAATGTCAGTAATCGTGGGATGAGACAATTTGTCCCAGTAATCACCGCTTAACTCACTATAACAGTGAGATGTGCGGTAGTGAGGGCGTTTAAAGGGTACCACCGTTCAAATTTAGTAATATATACATATATTTGTCAAGTCTTCTTCTATTCATCACTCAAAACACCTCAGTCACATCCAAGTCAACTCAATAGACAAAAATAAACGTGATTGACACTGTGCCCAGTCTCAAATCTGAAAGGATGAAAAAGGGAGCACTTTAAATAGTGAAAACATCCCTGAAAAAGGGAGCACTATAACTTGTGAAAACATCCCTGGTTCCTTTACAATTCGAGGAACCTGTACAATTAACCTATCGATTTGCGCAAATCGATAGGTTACATCGGCCGACGGTACTAATAATCAGTGTCATGCAATACTCACATTCCCTATTCTATATTCCATCAACATAACTCTCAACAATCTCAACTCAACATGTAACTCTCTTTTCTATCCTCATCACCTCTTAAACCACTACCCAACACTATCCCTATATACATTTCACGCCATTCCAGATCAATGGCCACCACCAGGCAGGATAATAGTATATATAATGTGTAAAACTCTTTTATACGAAAATAATCGCATTTGAAAGGCACCCGATAGCCTATTTTATATAAAAATAAGTTCTCAAAGATAATATATACATATAGAGGGTGAAAAGGATTTTGAAAATCCCAACTAACATCACCCTCAATGTTATAGTAAGGTTAAGAGTGATTACCTGTCGCCCTTAGCACTTTGTTGTCTTTCCTCTTTACTTTACAATGCCTCGAGGAATATATGCAAATTGCATCCTTTCCTATTATTACACCATGTAATAATAGTAGGTTAATAATTATTCTAAGTCATAGATTAGCTAACGTCTCTCTCGTTCATATTACTACCCATTTTCCCTTTTCTTAATTCAAATACATTAACCAATTTAAATCATAAATCACATTAATATCCAATAATACAACATCAAACAAGGTAAACACTTTCTTTCGTACAAACATGCAACATACAGTCATCTTACATTATGAATTCACCATAAAGATGAAAAATTATCAATCAACAAGGAAGAACAAAAAAACAATTGGAGATTTTACTCAGTCTTAGAAAATATATCTTACTCTCATTACCACACATGACCTTAATTCCATTCTTCCTTTATCACATTTAGCACAAACCGAGATAATGCAAGAGAGTCAAGCTCATTTCCAACCACCAATGTTTAAATTAGTTCAACAATATTGAGAGACTTGTAAATACATCTTCACTATTTCAATAGACTAGTCCCAATCCTCTACACTCTTTATCCTATATCGCAGTAATATCACCCAAACACATTAACAACTCCTAATTCCAACACAAACATGAAACTAATTTAATCATTTCTTATTTATAACACTCACATTAATTTAACACACCACCATTGTCATTAATATTACACTTGACTTCTAAATTCAAATAACCCATTCAAAAAGGAAAGCCTCTTAACTACATAACTTGTAACCATCTCATAGTTATCACATTTACCCCTTTAAACATCACCTTGCTAGCAATATTAACAATGCACATTTCTATCCTATTTCAAATATTGGATAGTTCATAAATCAAGTACAATCCAAATTTAAGAATTTCACAAGGAACACACTTAAGTCTCTAAAGACAAGCATTTCCTACAAATCACTCAATCTATGAACAATCAATCATTTACATCTAATATATAACATATTTATATCACTTCACAACTTCAACAAATACATAAATAGTATGAAATCTCTATTCTATCTCAAAACAGATCCAACAGTCATATGAGCAACTAAACCTTTACACAAATCAAACCCAAGTTTGTTAAAAATTCAGCATTTCATTCACCAAATATTAGCTTTAGTTTAGCCCTCTCAAAGCTTGCAAAAACACTCTCCACAACTAATAAATTTCTCTGAATAGGTTGCCTCAATTCAGATTTAACATCCAGTGACAAAACAAGGTTCAAGTTATGAAAATACTGTAACAAACAGAGCATAATCCAATCAAAAAGTGTACAACACCATTTAGTTATATGCGTGGTTTATAAACACATGCCAACAATTCATTTGGTCAAAGAAAGAGACAAAGAACATCCAACTTACACTTCTCCCACATAAATCAAAGATTTTTGTGAAATCCTTATTTAGCATCAAATTGGTACTTAAAGCAAACAAGAATCCATTCATTCTTTCCAAAATTAATTAAGTTATAACAGTAGCAATAACAGAATTTTGCAACATACATGCTATATGCCATTTTTAGCTATATCTAAGCATTCCTCTTACATTTTTAAGTTTATTAAGTTCTCACAACAAGGAAACCAGCTTGCAAACACCATGTCATCACAATTCATAAATTGAACGTCACAACAAAACAAAGATTATAATATTCCCAAATAAAATCAATATGTTCATCAAATACTCTTATACACAACATCGAACAATCAAGAGGGAAATAGCAATAACATCAACATTGCTTACCAAGCCCACCTTAACATGCAGCAAGACAAATTGAAACATGAATTCAGTTTTAGTTAAAAATTGCAGAGGAAGAAAGTTGAACACTAACAAACAACAATAGAACATTGAAGGTCAGAATTTAGAATTATTCAAATAAAATTCAAGACAACGATGCTACTCAGGAAATCCTGCCACTTTAACGCCAAATCTAACAAACACGGTTCACAATAATCATAGTTTTGTATTTTCTTTGCTTTGCTAATACTTTAATGTGTTCCTAAATTCCCAAATCAATTCAATTCTTAATGGAAGCACAATAGAAATGAGGAATTCCCATTGCCTAGCTAAAATCATACTTATGACACCTAAATCACAATTTGACTCCTCATGCTAAACAATCCTTATGTCATTAGATAAAGAGACAATAAGGGTACAAATCTGTTAGAATCTTAAGTTTTGATGAAGACTAAAATATGAAAGAACAAGCCAAATACTTAGAGAATACTAGGTTAATATAGTACCCAAACTAGAGTGCTTCCGGATGAGGACTTACTTCCGGATGGACTAAGACTAGCGCCCGCGGATGAACGTCTCATCCCCCAGCGACAGCAAGTATATCACCAAGTCATAACTCAGTCTAAGAACATTAGTGGATAAAATCCTTAAGACTAGGTTAGGAAGCTTCCGGATGTAGATTTGCTTCCGATTGTATTAAGACTAGCGCTGGCTGTGGATATGGATAACACTGAGCACCAGTGACCATAACCCAACGACCAGTGGATTTACTTCCGAATGCCTAGTGACTAGCGCTGGCTGTTGGTATAGATAACACTGAGCGTCAGTGAGGAAAATATGAACAAAAACCAACGTCCAGTGAAAGTGCTTCCGAATGTAGAATTGCTTCCGGATGGAAAAGAACTCCCTTAGACTAAGTGAACTCCCACTGCATGTGAGTATGTGCCTTTATTGTTAAGACTAACGTTCAAATGCAGTACACTGAGCAAAGTTGCTTCCGGATGTGGACTTGCTTCCGCAAGCAATCAGAATGTCAGAACGTTCAGAGCAATGCAGTGTCAGAATGCTTTTGACAGAGCAGGGGTGTCAGAACTACTTTTCAGAGATAAAGCAAAGTCAACCCTGCTAAGCATTAATGGAGCATTAATTGGACAAACGGTAACTTGGGAAAAACGGCCATATTCAAACGGCTAACCCACGTACCAAGAGTGAGAATACTTGAAGGCTATATAAACAAGCTCACCTCATTTATGAAGCCAACTAATATCTTTGATATCTTGAGGAAAGCTAGAGAGAGAAACTAAAGAAATCCTTCAAGCATTCAAAGCTACCCAGAAAAGAGAAAGAGCATTTAACTCATTGAGTGATCTTTTTATCTACTTATCTTGTACTCTTTGTAGTTAAGTCTCTTCTTGTATTAAGAGCATTGATTGTACTTAAGTGTGTAACACTATCCGTTCTTCAAGAGAACTAAGTTAGAAAATCCTTTAATTGTAAAGGTTGAACCCCTGCTGGTAGTAAGGGGGAGTTAGTTAGCAAGGTTGCAAGTGAGCCTTGAGTAAAACTTGTGGTTGTAAGGTTGCAAGTGATCCCGTCCAAAACTTGAGGTTGTAAAGGTTCCAGGTGCACCCGTTGTAAAACCTGGGGATAGTGGAACTCGGCCTGGGTGGTTGAGAACTAGACGTAGGTCAGGTAGACCGAACCAGTATAAACTCTTGTGTTGATTTTATTTGAGCTTTTATTTTGTAGCACAATTCACCTCTCCTCTTGTGCATCCATTACCTTCATTTGGTATCAGAGCGGGTCTTTTTTACTTGATTCCCACGAATCTAGAAAGTAAAGATCCAGTAATGTATACAGACTATTCCCTGCCATATGTCTCTATTCAACCCAACAAGCCTCCAGGCTTTGATGGGTATAACTATCCATTCTGGAAATTCCGAATGGAGACATACATAAAGTCTAGCGACATCCGACTCTGGGATGTGATTGAGCATGGGGATCACACCCCTCTTGATGATGATGGCTTTGCCAAGCAGCGATCTAGATACACCAACGAGGACTATGCTCTAGTCCAACTAAACTACAGAGCCATACATTACATTCAATGCGCCCTTAGTCATAAGGAGTTTCACAGGATAAGCCACCACAAAACTGCTAAGGATATGTGGGAGGCTCTTGAGGCTGCTCACTCTGGAACCAAGGGAGTGAAGGCAAGACGAGTTGAGATGCTGGTGGAAGAGTTTCACAAATTTGCCTTGACAAGTCCAACTGAGCCAATCAGAGAGCTGGAACTCAGATTCACCCATCTTATCAATAACCTGGCCTCCCTGGGAAAAGATATTCCTGAAAGAGAGCAAGTTAGCAAGATCCTAAAAGTATTGAAAGGTGATTGGATCACCAAAGTAACCATCTTGCAGGAAGTCCAAGGAGAGTCAACCAGCTCCATCACTGCACTCTTTGGCTCTCTGGCTGAATACGAACCAACCTTGCTGGCTCAGAGAGCTCCTCATGCCTCATCCAAAACCAAGAGTCTTGCCCTTGTTGCTCCCAGCAAGGAAACTAATGATGATGAGGATGATGAGGAGGACTTGGACGAAGAGGAGATGACCATGATGGTGAGGAAATTCAGAAAGTTCTTCAAGAAAAAGGGAGGCTTTCAGAAAGGTGATTCCAGTCAGAGGAAGGGATACAAGAAGGAAAAGGCCCCAGTGTGCTTTGAGTGTAAAAAGCCTGGCCACTTCAAGGCTGAGTGTCCAAGCTTGCAGAGATCAAAGGGGAAAGACAAAAGAAAAGCCTTCGTATCCTCTATCTGGGTCAATAGCTCAGACGATGAAGCAAGTGATGATGAGGAAGAGGTTGCCAACCTTTGCCTGGTAGCCAGAGAAGATGATGAGGAAGCATCTTCAGATGTTGATCTCACCCACGAGGACAATGAGGTAACTTTCTCTGAACTACAAGAGGCTTACAATGAGGTTCATGAAGAATTTTCTCGATTATGTAAAGCCTATAAAGTGTTGAAAACTAAAAAAGAATCACTTGAGTCCAAGGTGGACTCACTGAGTGAAGAGCTAGCGGAAGCCAGAAAGCTTCCGGTAGTGGATGACAAGGGTTCTCCCCAAGCAGAACCCAGTGCCCCAACACTTGAGAGTTGTCCTAATTGCAGCAAAATCTTAGCTGAAAGAGATAAACTACAAAATGCCCTACAAAAATTCACAAATAGATCTGAAATGCTAAATATCATTTTAATGAATCAAAGGGCATATAGGGACAAGACTGGCTTAGGATACACACCTAGAGGGAAAAAGTGGGTGGAACCAAAAGTGAAGCCCTACCTAAAATTTTTCCATAAAGCCTCTGATCATAGCTCCACACCTTTCAGCTTCTGTAATTATTGTAACAGGAAAGGACACTCCACGTCCACCTGTAATGCCAAGAAGCATGGAGCAAATAGCTCTTATAAATGGGTCCCAAAAGGAACCAAGGCTACAAAGGATCCTCCTCCAGGAAAAGAAACTAAGGGAGGACAGGGATCCCGAGCCTGGAAACAATCCACAGGGAAAACCCAAGAGCCTAGAGCCAGCACTAGGCCAGAGGCACAGAATGGTCATAAGCCCAAGGTCAAAGCTAACACTAGACCAAGGGCACTGAAAACTAATGACAGAGGACCCAAGAAAGGTTGGGTACCTAAGCTTACTTGATTCTTTCAGGTGTGTCTCAAAGCATCCAAGAATAGGAAATGGTATATCGACAGCGGATGCTCGAGACATATGACTGGAGACAAAGACAAATTCAAATCTCTGGTGATCAAAGACGGAGCCACAGTTACCTTTGGAGGAAATCAAAGTGGAAAGATCACCGGAGTTGGAGAAGTTGGACCAGTGAAAGACGTCTATCTGGTAGACGGTCTCTGTCACAACCTGCTGAGCGTGAGCCTGAGCACTGACAAAGGAAATTGGGTAATCTTTGATTCACATGAGTGCATAATAGTTGATAAGCAGGATCTGAACTTAGATAAGGCCAACTTAAAATGCAAACTTAAGGCAAATAGAAATGGAAACCTATATACTCTAGACTTATGTCAACAACTGGAAGAAAAATGTTTAATATCTAGTGATGAGAACAGTTGGCTTTGGCATAAGAGGCTAGCTCATGTTAACTTTACTCAACTTGACATGCTAATTAAAAAGGAGCTAGCTATAGGTATTCCATCCTTTAAGGTAGAGCATGATTTTATTTGTGAATCCTGCCAACGAGGGAAGCAAACAAAGTCCTCGTTTAAAACCAAGAAGAGAGTCTCCACCAGCACGCCCTTGGAACTAATCCATATGGATCTGGTTGGGCCAGCGAGAGTGAAGAGCTTGGGTGGAAACCGGTATGCTCTAGTGGTGGTGGACGACTATTCTAGGTTCACTTGGACTATGTTTCTTGCCTCTAAGCAAGATGCTTTTGATGCTTTTATTGTCCTGGCTAAGAAAGTGCAGAATGAGAGAGACCTCAAAATCACAGCCATAAGGAAAGACCATGGAGGAGAGTTTGAGAATCATAGCTTCTCTGAGCTATGTGAGCAGAATGGTATTGAACATAACTTCTCAGCTCCTAGAACTCCTCAGCAAAATGGAGTGGTCGAGAGGAAGAACAGGGTTCTGACGGAGATGGCTAGAAGTATGCTCAACGAGAAAGAGGTTTCTCAAGTGTTCTGGGTGGACGCTATGAGCACTGCTTGCTATATCTCCAACAGAGCCTATGTTCGCAAGGGCTTGGACAAGACTCCCTACGAGCTGTACAAAGGCAGGAAGCCCAACATCAGCCACCTCAAAATCTTTGGATCAAAATGCTATGTGCATAACAATGGAAAGGTAAATCTGGGTAAGTTTGATCCAAAAGCTGATGTAGGTATATTCATAGGGTATTCCCTTAGGAGTAAGGCATATAGAATATACAACATGAGAACTAGAATTGTAGAAGAATCAATGCATGTTGTATTTGATGAAACTCCTACATGGGGACAATCCACAGAAGATGATGAAATACTTAATCTTCCAAAACCACAATCATCTTCCTCACCACCAAAAGAAACACCAGCAAGCAATCCCAAAGAAGAAGATGAACCCAGTGATGAGCCTAGAGTGCAGACAGTGCCTGATGAGGCACAGTTGCCAACAGCTAGGAGACATCACAGGGATCATCCTCTTGATCAAGTACTTGGTGATGTTTCTTCTGGTGTCAGAACCAGAAAGCAGGTTCAAAATGAAGTTGAGTTTGGAGCATTTTTATCTCAAATCGAACCAACTTCAGTTGAACAAGCTCTTGAGGATTGCGACTGGATTATTGCCATGCAGGAAGAGCTAAATCAATTTGAAAGAAGCCAGGTTTGGGAACTAGTCCCAAGGCCGTCTCATCAATCCATAGTTGGGACCAAATGGGTCTTCAAAAACAAACTGGATGAGACAGGTCAAATTACAAGGAACAAAGCCAGATTAGTGGCCAAAGGATATAACCAAGAAGAAGGCATTGACTATGAAGAAACCTTTGCTCCAGTCGCTAGACTCGAAGCAATAAGAATTCTTCTAGCCTTTGCATCCATGAAAGGCTTTAGATTATATCAAATGGATGTAAAGAGTGCTTTTCTTAATGGCTACATCAGAGAAGAGGTTTATGTAGAACAACCTCCTGGCTTTGAGGATCACAAGAATCCTAAACATGTGTATAGGCTAAAGAAAGCTTTGTATGGCTGACGTAACGCTGATTTGATGCGCTTCCGTAAGCATACGGGTCGTCAAGTGTAGTATAGAAAAAGTGTCGTTCCGCAGAGATTATAGTTTAAACAAGTGATTACCATTAATTATATCATTAATTGTCTTAAGTAAAAACATATTGAGAGTTTGTTGTTCAAGAAAGAAAAGAGTTTGAAATATAAGTGTAAAAAGAGTTGAAGTTTCAAACACGGTTTAACAATGATAACTAAGGCCTAGGGTTGCTAATCCCCTATTTACTTCATGAACCAAAGTTTCCCTCTCCTTTTTAAGTGACTAAATGAAAATATGTGCAAGCCTAGGGTTCAAAATCATTTGAAAAAGCTTTCCCAAGTCAAGATCAAATTTATGCTAGCATTTATTGCACAATCTCTTGTCACAATAAATGCTAGCTCTTTTCCTTAACCACCCTAATTATGACTATGTTAGGTCAATAACTATATCTCTATGTTATCAACAAACCATCCATTTAAAACCATAAACTTCAAGTCCAACATGCTTTTATCCAAGTTCTAAAACAAAATACACTTTCCCAAGTCATATTTCATTTAACTAATTAAGTGGTGATCAAGCACTTAAAACAAATAGAGAGCAAGATAAAAACTACACATATACTTCATTAATACTTAAAGAAAGAGAGAGTAGATGGTTCAATCCATAAATAGGTTCATAACAACCCTAGATTAGGGTTTTAGTTACACATAAATGTAAATAAAACAAACCCTAAAACTATGAAGGAGTTCATTGAAGAGATATGAAGAAGAGGGAAGAAAATATACAACCACAAATGAAGAAAGCTCAAATCTCTCCAAGCTTCCCACTTGAATCCCAAGCTTCCCCAATGTTCTTCAAGCTCTTCAAGGCTCCAAAATGTGCCCTAGATGTGTGTTCTTTTGTGTTTTTCCGCCCTTTTCTGAAAATGCCTCACTTGCCCTTTTTATATGCTGAGAATTCGAGTAAAACGCGCAGCTGCGAAGTATTCTCGCCAGTTGCTCGCCGGTTGGCGAGCCACTGGCGAGATTCCAGAGACGGCAAGCCACTCACATGCCAGTTGGCTTTGTGGATCGCCAGTGGCGCGCCAGTTGGCGTGCCGCTGGCAAGCAGACCTTGATTTTAATTTTTAGCTTCCCCTTGCTCCTCTTTCTCCTTTGTTGCATCACTTGGGTTCATCAAGCTTCTAACACCTGTCCACCTCTTCCTACACAAGCTAGAAAGAGGGTTGAAGAGTTTCCATTTCTCAAATATACAAGCATTAAACTCCAAATTTCACACAAATGAATGGTTTTTCTATTTGAATCACTTTCTAGTAATATTTGTGTGTTTTGTTATCTATGTATCATCAAAAAGAGTGTGAATTAGAAGGAAATAGAGATGAAATGTGTGAAATTATGGAGTTTATCACTCCCCCAAACTTAAGTTCTTGCTTGTCCGCAAGCAAATTTTCAAAACAATTCCAGAGTTGACTATAAGTTCACTTTACTTTGATTGAAATACTTGTTCTAATATGTTGCCATCACTATTTGATGTATGGAAAACATAGAATGTATGCAATGATAAATGTTTCGCTACATTAAAAACAAGTTTTTCAAGATTCAATGAGTGGGTGTGTGTGTGTTGAGGTTAAGGGAATCCTTCCAAGTTCTCCAGTCTTTTTGCAGTAACTTCAAACCATGAATATGCTGTCATTTTTCAAATTTCTCATTCTTTTCTTCTCTCTTCTCCACTTTAAACTTTTAGCACATAAAATCAAAATCAAGAGGACTTTTCATGGCTTATAATGGGGCTAGGGGTTTTAAGTGTTTGGCTATTTGAAAGAATGGGAAAAAGGAATTCAAATATCTTGAGATAAATGAATACATTTCATTAGATTCGCTCATACACAAAAATTTCTTCCAAAAAGCTTAAAGTCCCCCAAACTCCTCTCAATTTGATTCTTTGTACTCCTAGTCTTATTGCAACACACATTTTTTTTCTTTTTTTTTACTTTTCTCTTTTTCTTTCTTTCTTTGTTTTTTTTTCATCACTTTCTTGACTTAGGAGTACAACCTTTCCTTTCACCACCGATATTTCCCTTCTCACAATGTACTTACATATACACACCTTTAGCAACCGTACTAATCCTCACTACTAATGAAATGTCCATTATCTCAAGATTCAGGTAGTTCATGGATTTTCGGGCTGTAAGGGTTAAGTCTAATGTGGGTTTCAAAAGAAATTTCACATGGTTTTTCTTTATAAGGCTCAAAAAGGGGTGCAAATGGGATAGAAATTATCAAGGATGGCTTGAAAGGCTCAATCGCATTTAAGAACTGCCTCAATCGCAACAGCTTGCTGATATTTTCACCAAGCCTCTGGGGGTTGATCAATTTACATTCATAAGAGGTGATTTGGGAATGGTAAACCCAAATGAAGTTTAAATAACCATGTGCTTAATTGGTTAAAATATGCTACAATACTAACTTAGGCATCGGAGTGTCAGTCTTTGTTTTTGCAGGTCTCCCACAATGTTAAATCTTAAGTGAGTCCAACCGGAAGCAAAACTACTTCCGGATACTCTTTTGCTGGCGCTGGATGACAACTCAATGTGACCTAGAGCGCCACTCCAATCGGAAGCAAAACTACTTCCGGATACTCATTTGCTGGCACTGAATGTTGAACTAAAGCAAGAAGGAGCGCCAGTGCCTGAACCAAGTGACACGTCACTTCAGAAACGTTTCATCTTTCTCCATGAGAAGTTGTGCCTTCTCTGAAAAGGTGAAGCGACACATGTCAAAAGGTGCGCCGTTCCAATTAAATGTTTACGTTACCCAATGAATAAACGCATGTTTTCATCTAAAGAGTCATTGCCCATTTTACCCTCTGTAACTTTGCATATAAATAGGAAGTCACTTTCACTTTCACTTTTTACTTACTCAAACTTTCACCCACAAATTCTCTGCATATTCTCTTCATCTTCTTCATCGTGTTCTTCATTTTCTTCATCTTCTTCTTCGCATTTCATTTCCTTTGAAACCAAAACCCTCACAAAAATGGCCGGCTCACATGAATCGAACCCCAACACAAAGAAAGCCACTTCAACCAAGAAATCTAAGAAATCTGGGCATTCGCACACTGGGAAATCTGGGAAATCCCATGAACACCATGAAGAACAGCATGAACACCAAGAACATACTGGGCAAGTAGAAGAACAGCCTGGGCAGACTGAGCAACATCAAGAACAGGCTAAGAGAAAAGGGAAGAAGAAGGTTCATTTTAGCGAGGAGCCTTCTTCCAAAAGACAAAGGGTAGAGGAGTATGACGATCCTTGTGAACGGAATGGATGCACAAGAGGGGGGGGTGAATTGTGCTTCAAGAATAAATATTCAAAATAAACAACACAGGATTTATACTGGTTCGGTCTACCTGACCTACGTCCAGTCCTCAACCACCCAGGCCGAGAGTTTCACTATAACTCAGGTTTTAAATCGGTTTCACCTGAAACCTTACAACCGCAAGTTTTACGGGCTCACTTGCAACCTTACAACAAGTTTTACACTGGCTCACTTGTAACCTATCTAACTATCTCCCCCTCACACCAAGCAAGGGTTTGAAGTTTACACTAGAAGGCTTTTCTGACTAAGTTCTCTTAAAGAACGGATGGTGTTACACACTTAAGTTCAATAAATGCTCTTATAACAGAAAGAGACTTAACTACTGTGAGTACAAAATAAGTAGATGAAGTATCACTCAAAGTGTTAAATGCTCTTTTCTATTTCTGGGCAGCCTTGAATGCTTTGAAGATTTCTTGTGTTTCTCGCTCTAACTTCTCTCTAGAGTATTCAAGGATAATTGTTGTTTTATAAATGAAGTTGAGCTCCCTTTATATAGTCTTCAAACATTTGAACTCTTGGTAGGTGGGCTAGCCGTTTGAATATGTCCGTTTTTCCCATGTTACCGTTTACCCATTAATTGCTTCATCAATGCATAGCAGGGTTGACTTGCTTTATCTCTGAAAAGTAGTCCTGACACCTCTGCTCTGACATAAGCATTCTGACACTGCAACATCTGACATTCTGATTGCTTGCGGAAGCAGATTCTCATCCGGAAGCAATTCTTCTGAGTGTGCTGCACTGAGTGTTAGTTTAACAATATGAACATATAGTCACATGCAGTGGGAGTGTTCTTTGCCTAAGTGATAAGTTCCTTATATCAGGAAGTACTTTTACATCCGGAAGCAAATTCACTGGATGAAGGATTACTTACTCTCTCTCAGTGTTAAGTCATCTCAACAGCCAGCGCTAGTCACTAAGCTATCGGAAGCACTTCTACTGGACGTAGCTTATATTCACTGATGCTTAGTGTTATCGTGTTCTATTAGTCTGCGCTAGTGAAAGTTTATCAGGAAGTGATTCTACTTGACGAGGCTTATTCACTGACGCTTGGGGTTATATCTCTTCTATTAGCCAGCGCCAGTAGAAATCTATCAGGAAGCAAATTCACTTGACGAGGCTTATTCACTGACGCTTGGGGTTATATTTCTTCTATGAGCCAGCGCCAGTAGAAATCTATCAGGAAGCAAATTCACTTTCTGTTGACTCTTAGCTTAGTCTAAAGATTGTTTATCTATTGCTCATGGACTAAGTTAATTCCTTAGTGAATTACTTGCTCTCGCTGGGGGATGAACTATTTGTCAGCGAGTGCCAGTCCTAGTCTATCCGGAAGTAAATTCTCATCCGGTTGCACTTCAACTTAGGGTTCTATGTTTTCCTATTACTTTCTAAGTTCTTTCATATTTTAGTCTTCATCAAAACTTAAGATTCTAACATTCTCCCCCTTTTTGATGATGACAAACTTAGTTTTATCGATTAAGTTCATAAGGAAGAGTTTAGCAAAAGATTAAAAGCAATAGATAAGAACAAGTAACATAGACGATAATATTGATAAACAGAGATTACCTATTAGAGTATACAAGCAAAACATATACAGGTAATCTACACTAAGCAGGAATGAAATATGCAAGAAACAGAAATTTCCTAAGTTAAACAAGAATGTTTGGATAGGGGGTTCAGGGTTTTTGTTTCTTCTTCCTCTCCTTTTGTTCATTTTTCTAGCTTGGCCTCATGAACATTCTGGTCAATTATCCGCTGAAGCTCTTCTTCATCAGAGAACTCCCAAGATAGCAAGGCTAGTGGTCAATGGGAGAATGGGGTGGAAAAACGGGTGAATGGAACAAGTGCAGAAAGGTCAATACATCTCTCCCCCTTTTGGCATCATCAAAGAGGACGAAGGCCAGGACTGGACCCTTGCACCTTGCATTTCCGTCAGATTTGATCGTCGCAGCCTCCTCCTTAGGGATGGACTTCCTCTTCTTATCAAGCTTCTCTAGATAAGAACCCACTAACTGTTCTGCCATTCTACCAGAGGTTTCAGGCTGACCTGGAATATTTTCATTCTGCCCCGGTGTATTCTGCCCAGAAACTTCATGGTGTTCTTGATGTTCATTGCGATGTTCTTCACGATGCCCAGATTTTCCAGAATGTTTAAGGCTCGATTGCCCAGATTTTGGCTTGTGTTTCTTAGATGAGGAGGGTTTCTTAGAAACTGGGTTTGTTTCATAAGATTCGGCCATTTTTGTGTGGGTAAATGATAAAATGCGAAAGGATGTATGAAAAAAAAATGAAGAACATTAGAAGAAGATGAAGAGTTATGCAGAGAATTTGTAAGTATAAGTGAAATGTAAAGGTTGAAAATGATGCCCTATTTATAGGTACAATTGCTAGGGGTATAAGTGGCATCCTTTTTCATATTTTCACATATTAGGTGGCGTAAACAATTTAAGTTGGAACGACACACCTGATGACACGTGTCGCTTCATATTACCAGAGAAGACATAATGTCTTATTGGAAGTTGAAGAGTTTCTGAAGTGACGTGGCCTTTGGTTCATGTACTGGCGCTCACGCCCACTTTGATTTAACATTCAGCGCCAGTAAAAGGGCATCCGGAAGTAGTTTTGCTCGCTGTTAGACAAGTGCTCTTGGTTGCCTTGTGCAATCATCCAGCGTCAGTGGATGACCATCCGGAAGTGGTTTAGCTTTCGGTTGCACTTAAGATTTAACATTGAGGGACCTGCAAAAACAAGGATTGGCACTCCGATGCCTAAGTTAGTATTGTTTGAAGTATTTTGAAAACAATTAAGTAAATGGAATTTACATTTCATTTGGGTTTACCATTCCCAAATCACCTCTTATAAAAGTAAATTGTTCAACCCCCAGAGGCTTGGTGAAGATATCAGCAAGCTGTTGTTGTGTGGGAACAAACTGCACTTTGACATCTTTCTTTTGAACATGGTCTCTGATGAAATGATGTCGGACATCAATGTGCTTTGTCCTAGTGTGCTGAACCGGATTCTTGGCTAGGCTGATTGTGCTTGTGTTGTCACAGAGGATGGGTGCCTCAGGGAATTCCAAGCCAAGATCTCTTAATTGGTTCTTCAGCCACAACACTTGGGCACAACAACTTGCTGCAGCAATGTATTCTGCCTCAGTGGATGACAATGACACGCAGGTCTACTTCTTGCTCGCCCAAGACACCAGACAACCACCAAGAAAGGCGCATTGTCCACTGGTGCTCTTTCTGTCAGTCTTATAACCTGCATGATCAGAGTCAGAATAAGCCCACAAGAACTCTTGGTTACCTCTGGGATACCAAAGACCAAGTTCTTGTGTCCCCTCAAGGTATCTCAAGATACGTTTAACACATGTTAGATGTGACTCCTTGGGGTTGGCTTGAAATCTAGCACACATGCCTACACTAAATTGAATGTCAGGCCTGCTGGCTGTTAAGTATAGGAGAGAACCTATCATTCCTCTATACATGGGCAGGCTGACAGATTTACCCTTTGCGTCAGCATCAAGTGCGGCAGTGGTGCTCATGGGAGTGTCATACTCCTTGCATTCATCCATCCCAAACTTTCTGAGTAGCTCTCTGCAGTACTTAGCTTGGGAGATGAAGATTCCATTTTTCTTTTGTTTGATTTGCAGGCCTAGGAAGAACGTGAGTTCTCCCATCATTGACATTTCAAACTCACCCTGCATAATCTTAGAGAAATCTTCACAAAATTTTTCATTAGTTGCCCCAAATATAATATCATCAACATAAATTTGGACAATCAACATATCTCCATCTTTGTGAAGAATAAACAGTGTATTATCAAGTTTGCCTCTTGAGAAACCTTTTCCTAGCAGAAAGCTGCTAAGTCTCTCATACCAAGCTCTAGGAGCTTGTTTCAGGCCATATAAAGCTTTCTTCAATCTATACACATGTTTGGGATGCTTGTGATCCTCAAAGCCAGGAGGTTGTTCTACATATACCTCTTCCTTAATATAGCCATTAAGAAATGCACTCTTTACATCCATTTGATATAGCCTGAAGCCCTTCATGGATGCAAAGGCTAGAAGAATCCTTATTGCTTCAAGTCTAGCGACTGGAGCAAAAGTTTCTTCATAGTCAATGTCTTCTTCTTGGTTATATCCTTTGGCAACTAGTCTGGCTTTGTTTCTTGTAATTTGACCTGTCTCATCCAGTTTGTTTTTAAAGACCCATTTGGTCCCTACTATAGATTGATGAGATGGCCTAGGGACTAGTTCCCAGACTTGACTTCTTTCAAATTGGTTTAGCTCTTCCTGCATGGCTATAATCCAGTCGCAGTCCTCAAGAGCTTGTTCAACTGAAGTTGGTTCTATTTGAGATAGAAATGCACCAAACTTAACTTCATTTTGAACTTGCCTTCTGGTTCTGACACCAGAAGAAACATCACCAAGCACTTGATCAAGAGGATGATCCCTGTGATGTCTCCTAGCTATTGGCAACTGTGCCTCCTCAGGCATGGGTTGCACTCTAGGTTCATCACTGGGTTCACCTTCTTCTTTGAGATTGCTTGTTGGTGTTTCCTTTGGTGGTGAGGAGGATGATGGTAGTTTTGGGAGATTAGATGCTTCATCATCCTCTGTGGATTGTCCCCATGTAGGAGTTTCATCAAATACAACATGCATGGATTCCTCTACAGTTTTAGTTCTCATGTTGTATACTCTATATGCTTTACTCCTAAGGGAATATCCTATGAATATACCTATATCAGCCTTTGGATCAAACTTACCCAAATTTACCTTTCCATTATTATGTACGTAGCATTTTGATCCAAATATTCTGAGGTGGCTGATGTTGGGCTTTCTTCCTTTATATAGCTCGTAGGGGGTCTTACCCAGGCCCTTGCGAACATAAGCTCTGTTGGAGATATAACAAGCAGTGCTCACAGCATCCGCCCAGAACACTTGAGAAACCTCTTTCTCGTTGAGCATGCTTCTAGCCATCTCCGTCAGAACTCTGTTCTTTCTTTCGACTACTCCATTTTGTTGAGGAGTTCTTGGAGCTGAGAAGTTATGCTCAATGCCGTTTTGCTCACATAGCTCAGTGAAGCTATGGTTCTCAAACTCTCCTCCATGGTCTGTCCTTATGGCTGTGATTTTAAGCTCCTTCTCATTCTGCACTTTCTTAGCCAGGACAATAAAAGCATCAAAAGCATCTTGCTTAGAGGCAAGAAACATAGTCCACGTGAACCTTGAATAGTCATCCACCACCACTAAGGCATATAGGTTTCCACCCAAGCTTTTTACTCTTGCTGGCCCAACCAAATCCATGTGGATTAGTTCCAAGGGCCTGCTGGTGGAGACTCTCTTCTTGGTTTTGAATGAGGACTTTGTTTGCTTCCCTCGTTGGCAGGATTCACAGATAAAATCATGCTTGACTTTAAAAGAGGGAATACCTATAGCTAGCTCATTTTTAATTAGCATGTCCAATTGAGTAAAGTTAACATGAGCTAGTCTCTTATGCCAAAGCCAACTATTCTCGTCACTAGATATTAAACATTTTTCTTCTAGCTGTTGACATAAGTCTAAGGTATATAAATTCCCATTTCTATTTGCCTTAATCTTGCATTTTAAATTGGCCTTATCTATTTTTAGATCCTGCTTATCAACTATTAAGCACTCATTTGAATCAAATATTACCCAATTTCCTCTGTCCGTGCTCTGGCTCACGCTCAGCAGGTTGTGGCAGAGACCCTCGACTAGATAGACATCTTTGACTGGCCCAACTTCTCCAACTCCAGTGATCTTACCACTTTGATTTCCTCCAAAGGTCACTGTGGCTCCATCTTTGATCACCAGAGATTTGAACTTGTCTCTGTCCCCAGTCATGTGTCTTGAGCATCCACTATCAATATACCATTTCTTGTTCTTGGATGCCTTGAGACACACCTGTAAAATTTAAGCAAACTTAGGTACCCAACTTTTCTTGGGTCCTTGATCATTAGATTTTAATGCCCTTGGTTTAGAGTCATCCTTGATCTTGGGCTTGTGACTTTTCAGAGCCTCTGACCGAGTGCTGGCTCTGCACTCTTGGGTTTTCCCTTTGGAATAATTCCAGGCTTGGGATCCTTGTCCTCTCCTAGTTTCCTTTGCTGGAGGAGGATCTTTTGTTGCCTTGGTTCTTTTAGGGACCCATTTGTAGGAGCTGTTAACTCCATGCTTCTTAGCATTACAGGTGGACGTGGAGTGTCCTTTCCTGTTGCAGTAATTACAGAAGCTAAAGGGTGAGGAGCCATGATTGGTGGCTTTATGGAAGAACTTCAAGTAAGGCTTTACTTTTGGTTCTACCCACCTTTTTACCTTAGGGGTATATCCCAAGCCAGTTCTATCCCTATATGCCCTTTGGTTCATTAAAATTACTTTTAGCATTTCTGAACCATTGGTGAACTTCTCCAGGGCATTTTGCAGCTTATTATTTTCCTCTGAGACTTTGCTGCAACTAGAGCAACTCTCAGGTGTTGGGGCGTTGGGTTCTACCTGAGGAGAACCCTGGCCATTCACTATCGGAAGTCTTCTAGCTTCCGCTAGTTCCTCACTTAGTGAGTCCACTTTGGACTCAAGTGATTCCTTTTTGGTTTTCAACACCTTATAGGCTTTACATAGTCTAGAGAATTCTTCATGAATCTCATTGTAAGCCTCTTGAAGTTCAGAAAAAGTTACCTCATGATCTTCGTTGGTGAGGTCAACATCTGAAGGTGCTTCTTCATCCTCCTCTCTAGCTACTAGGCAGAGGTTGGCAACTTCTTCTTCGTCACTTGCTTCCTCATCTGAGCTGTTTACCCAAATAGAGGAAACAAGAGCTTTTCTTTTGTCCTTGCCTTTTGACCTCTGCAAGCTGGGGCACTCAGCCTTGAAGTGACCAGGCTTATTGCATTCAAAACACACAGGGACCTTCTCTTTCTTGTATCCCTTCTTCTCACTGGTATCACCTCTCTGATAGCCTCCCTTCTTTCTGAGGAATTTTCTAAATTTCCTTACCATCATAGCCATCTCCTCATCGTCCATCTCCTCCTCATCATCTTCATCATTGTCACTGATCCCTCTGCTGGGAGCAACGAGAGCAAGACTTTTGTTCTTGGGTGAAGGTTGAGGAGCTCTCATAGCCAGCAAGGTAGGTTCATATTCAGCAAGAGAGCCAAATAGTGCGGTGATGGAGCTAGTTGATTCACCTTGCACTTCTTGCAAAATAGTTACTTTGGTGATCCAGTCACCCTTCAAGATCTTTAGGATCTTGCTCACTTGCTCTCTTTCAGGGATGTCCTTACCGAGCGAGGCCAAATTATTGATGAGATGGGTGAACCTGAGTTCCAGCTCTCTGATAGGCTCGGTAGGACTCAGCATGGCGAATTTATGGAATTCTTCAACTAGCATTTCAATACGTCTCGCCTTTACTCCCCTGGTTCCAGAGTGTGCAGCCTCAAGAGCCTCCCACATATCCTTAGCAGTTTTGTGGTGGCTGATTCTGTGAAATTCTTTGTGGGTGAGAGCACACTGGATGTAGTGCATGGCCCGATGGTTTAGTTGGACTAGAGCATAGTCCTCAGCAGTGTATCTGGCTCGCACTTTTGCAAATCCATCTTCATCTAATGGAACATTATCCCCTCGTTCTATGACATCCCAGAGTCTCAAGTCGCTTGACTTGATATATGTCTCCATTCTGTACTTCCAGAACGTATAGTTGTACCCATCGAAGCCTGGAGGCTTATTGGGTTGAACGGCGACATCTGGTAGGCCATAGTTTGGATCCATTACTTGATCTTTGCTTTCTGATTCGCTGGAATCGGGTGAGAAAGACCTAGCTCTGATACCAAATGAACGGAATGGATGCACAAGAGGGGGGGGTGAATTGTGCTTCAAAAATAAATATTCAAAATAAACAACACAGGATTTATACTGGTTCGGTCTACCTGACCTACGTCCAGTCCTCAACCACCCAGGCCGAGAGTTTCACTATAACTCAGGTTTTAAATCGGGTTCACCTGAAACCTTACAACCGCAAGTTTTACGGGCTCACTTGCAACCTTACAACAAGTTTTACACTGGCTCACTTGTAACCTATCTAACTATCTCCCCCTCACACCAAGCAAGGGTTTGAAGTTTACACTAGAAGGCTTTTCTGACTAAGTTCTCTTAAAGAACGGATGGTGTTACACACTTAAGTTCAATAAATGCTCTTATAACAGAAAGAGACTTAACTACTGTGAGTACAAAATAAGTAGATGAAGTATCACTCAAAGTGTTAAATGCTCTTTTCTATTTCTGGGCAGCCTTGAATGCTTTGAAGATTTCTTGTGTTTCTCGCTCTAACTTCTCTCTAGAGTATTCAAGGATAATTGTTGTTTTATAAATGAAGTTGAGCTCCCTTTATATAGTCTTCAAACATTTGAACTCTTGGTAGGTGGGCTAGCCGTTTGAATATGTCCGTTTTTCCCATGTTACCGTTTGCCCATTAATTGCTTCATCAATGCATAGCAGGGTTGACTTGCTTTATCTCTGAAAAGTAGTCCTGACACCTCTGCTCTGACATAAGCATTCTGACACTGCAACATCTGACATTCTGATTGCTTGCGGAAGCAGATTCTCATCCGGAAGAAATTCTTCTGAGTGTGCTGCACTGAGTGTTAGTTTAACAATATGAACATATAGTCACATGCAGTGGGAGTGTTCTTTGCCTAAGTGATAAGTTCCTTATATCAGGAAGTACTTTTACATCCGGAAGCAAATTCACTGGATGAAGGATTACTTACTCTCTCTCAGTGTTAAGTCATCTCAACAGCCAGCGCTAGTCACTAAGCTATCGGAAGCACTTCTACTGGACGTAGCTTATATTCACTGATGCTTAGTGTTATCGTGTTCTATTAGTCTGCGCTAGTGAAAGTTTATCAGGAAGTGATTCTACTTGACGAGGCTTATTCACTGACGCTTGGGGTTATATCTCTTCTATTAGCCAGCGCCAGTAGAAATCTATCAGGAAGCAAATTCACTTGACGAGGCTTATTCACTGACGCTTGGGGTTATATTTCTTCTATGAGCCAGCGCCAGTAGAAATCTATCAGGAAGCAAATTCACTTTCTGTTGACTCTTAGCTTAGTCTAAAGATTGTTTATCTATTGCTCATGGACTAAGTTAATTCCTTAGTGAATTACTTGCTCTCGCTGGGGGATGAACTATTTGTCAGCGAGTGCCAGTCCTAGTCTATCCGGAAGTAAATTCTCATCCGGTTGCACTTCAACTTAGGGTTCTATGTTTTCCTATTACTTTCTAAGTTCTTTCATATTTTAGTCTTCATCAAAACTTAAGATTCTAACACCTCGTGTTTACAGAGATGGGCCTTTGGAGGCGGTATCCTCCAAATTTGAAACTCTCAAACCCTACTTCAACACTGGGATGTACCTAGATCTGGACAAGATAGATGAACTAGGGTTTCCACACTTAAGGCCATACCTGGAAAAATATTTGCCCTGGCTGGGGATCAACCATGAGTACAACATAAATGTCTTGAGGGTCTTCTGCGAGTCTCTCACTGGGAAAGTGAAGCATAAGAAAGTAGATGGGAAAGAGCAGATCCGCAGACTCACCTTCACTGCCACTGTCAGGGGGAGAACCTTCAGTTTCACCTGGAGGGACATCAATGACTTAATGGGGATTACTGCAGAGGGAATGAATGAGTGGCTATACCCTGAGTCATTCAAACTCAGCAAGGAGGAACTGGAGAAGGTATATGACACCAAAGGGAAGAAGGTGTCCGGGATGTCTGACTCCCACAGACTCTTGTACTATATCTACTCCCGCATGATGACACACAAGGGGGGTAACTTCAACGAGTTCACCTTGCTGGACAACCCGTGGTTCCCTAGACTTCTCTCCCAGCAGCCCATCAACCCCGGGCAGTTGATCAGCCTTGAGCTTCATAGATGGTTGGTCAACAACAAGTCTGGATATCTTCCCTACCCCACCATCATTGCCTTCCTCCTTGAGAAGAATCTGATCAAGGCTACATCTGATGTGGAGGAAGAGAATGTTAAGTGTGCTCCTGTGAGTGCAGTTAACATCAGCAAAATGGGCATAAAGTATCTGAAGAAGGCAAAGCCCACTAAATCAGGATCTCAGGCAGGTTGTGCCTCTCAAACCTCAGCCCCCTCTACTTCTGGCGCAGGGGATCAAGAGGTTGACTCTCATCCCAGGCCAAGCAGAACTGCGAGAGTACCGGCTACTGTGAAGGCCTTTGCCTAAGAGATGAAGGCAGAGATTCTCCTTCAACTCTCTGAATCCTTAGTGGCCCCTCTCCGGAATGACTATGATGTTGGGTTCCAACAGCAAGGGGAGCGCATCCAGAGGCTCGAGGATCGCGTGGGTCAGGTTGAGACTAAACTTGCCAGAGTGGATGCCAAGTTAGACCTTATCCTCCAACACCTCCAGATTCCTCAACCTCAACAAGGTAACTTACCACCACCCCCTCCTCCAAACCCACCTCCTCCTCCTCCTCCTAACCAACCCTTACTTCCCCCTCCTCCTCCTAACCAACCCTTACTTCCCCCTCCTCCTCCTCCCAACACTCAACAGCAACAGCCACCTCCACAAAATGACCAACAACCACACACATCACCACACAACGACCAACAACCCCAGACTTCACCCAACCATGAACAACAACCCCAAGACTCACCAAACAATGACCATCAACCATCACCTCAAACCTCCACACAAGACTCACCCCAACATTCTCCTCGCCAATCACCCCTTACCTTCAATAACTCCCCATCTCCACAAAACTCCCCAAACCCTTCACCACCTCCAAGCCCCACAGAGCCTAATCCTCCTCCTAAACAACCCGTTGCCTACTCCTCCACCTACCCCTTCGATGGGCTATTCACTCGCCCTGACTTCTTCGAGAGAAACCAAATCCTCTTCACCAACCCTCCTAGTTCACCAGAACACAACTCACCTCCATCCCTGCCCGACTCCTCACCCTCCTCTCCATCCACTCAGTCCTCACTGGCCCTCGCCCTCCTTGATAATAACAAAAGGGGGAGAGATGCTGCCATCACCCTTCGTCGCTCCATGGAATCAAGGGATGTCCTCACTCAGCCATCCCTCTGGCTAGATGAAGACATCACGGCTGCCCTCCGTCGTGCCATGGAGTCTCAGAGATTGGGTGGTGCTGAGAGCCTGATCAGAGGGGAAGCCATCCGGTTTATGCAACAGCAGAGGTCGAATGAGCAAAGGTCCAAATGGGACATGGTTGTCTTTGAGCAAAGCAAAGAAATTCCACAACCAGCCTCTTCATCATCAGAGCCTCCTTCATCTGAAACAGAGCAGGCTGAACAAGTGCCAGAAGCCTCTTCTGCTGAGCCCCCACCCTCTGTGCCTGCCCGGAGTGTAGTTGAGGAAATCATGATGAAGTATGGGCTGAAGAAGATCAACCATCCCCCCATTGTGATTGCAAAGCCAATTCCTTCATCCCCTGGGCAAACATCTGAAACTCCTACTTCGGAGCAAACATCAGCCTCTCCTCCTCCATCTGAGCCAGCAGTTAAATTCAGTGAATCAAGAAAGAAGGCAGTTGCTAGAAAGCATGCCAACAAGAGTGCTACCTCCACTGAGTCTGCTGTGAGTGAGGAAGAGACTCCATCTGTCCGAGTAGAGCAAGAGATCCCATCTGAACAAGCCATTCCAATTCTTAAGGAAGTCAAGTTGGAGATAGAGGACATGACTCCTGAAGAATTCGAAAGATATGGGTACACGGACAGAATCTCTTTTGGTCAGATGGCTTGCCTGGATGCTGAGAGAGCAAGAGCCAAATCTACTCAGCCTATGAACAAGGGCAAAGGAAAGGGGAAAGGCAAGAGGAAAAGGAAAGCCCAGGAAGTTGAGGAGGACCCCAACTTCCCTGTTTGAAATGTTAAGATCAGGGCTGTTCACTACCCCAATGGCGAGGTCACTGCCTTCTCAGATGCAACAGGGTTCCCAGGCTATGAGGAAGTCGAAAACATGAAGAGAGCCTTCGAGGAGTCTGTTGAGTCTGAGAGACTTAGAAGGGAGAGAGAAGAGGAAGAGCTGCAAAGAATCATTGCTCAGATTGACAAGAATGTGCAGGATGCCCATCTAGCCCAGCTCCAAAAAGAGAATGAAGATAGGCAAAGAGAGAGGGAGAGGAAAAAGAGACACCAACTTTAGACCCCACTCAACCCCCATAATCTTTA
This sequence comes from Mimosa pudica, assembly GCA_029929735.1. Classification (NCBI taxonomy): domain Eukaryota; kingdom Viridiplantae; phylum Streptophyta; class Magnoliopsida; order Fabales; family Fabaceae; genus Mimosa; species Mimosa pudica. The sequence continues at coordinate 4,910,763 of JAKELP010000029.1, forward strand.
CCTTAGAATTTTCTTTTTCTTTTCTTTTCATACTTTTCATGCATAGCTAATTTTTGCAATATTCATTGATTATTTGTAAATGTTATTATTCTGACTTGTAATCTTTTGATTTATTAATGATAAATTCTCTGAGTTGTTTGTACTTTATCTACTTATTACTTTCAGTTCTTCCATACGAACTTAATTAGATAACTAAGTTTGTCATCATCAAAAAGGGGGAGAATGTTAGAATCTTAAGTTTTGATGAAGACTAAAATATGAAAGAACAAGCCAAATACTTAGAGAATACTAGGTTAATATAGTACCCAAACTAGAGTACTTCCGGATGAGGACTTACTTCCGGATGGACTAAGACTAGCGCCCGCGGATGAACGTTTCATCCCCCAGCGACAGCAAGTATATCACCAAGTCATAATTCAGTCTAAGAACATTAGTGGATAAAATCCTTAAGACTAGGTTAGGAAGCTTCCGGATGTAGATTTGCTTCCGATTGTATTAAGACTAGCGCTGGCTGTGGGTATGGATAACACTGAGCACCAGTGACCATAACCCAACGACCAGTGGATTTACTTCCGAATGCCTAGTGACTAGCGCTGGCTGTTGGTATAGATAACATTGAGCGTCAGTGAGGAAAATATGAACAAAAACCAACGTCCAGTGAAAGTGCTTCCGGATGTAGAATTGCTTACGGATGGAAAAGAACTCCCTTAGACTAAGTGAACTCCCACTGCATGTGAGTATGTGCCTTTATTGTTAAGACTAACGTTCAAATGCAGTACACTGAGCAAAGTTGCTTCCGGATGTGGACTTGCTTCCGCAAGCAATCAGAATGTCAGAACGTTCAGAGCAATGCAGTGTCAGAATGCTTTTGACAGAGCAGGGGTGTCAGAACTACTTTTCAGAGATAAAGCAAAGTCAACCCTGCTAAGCATTAATGGAGCATTAATTGGACAAACGGTAACTTGGGAAAAACGGCCATATTCAAACGGCTAACCCACCTACCAAGAGTGAGAATACTTGAAGGCTATATAAACAAGCTCACCTCATTTATGAAGCCAACTAATATCTTTGATATCTTGAGGAAAGCTAGAGAGAGAAACTAAAGAAATCCTTCAAGCATTCAAAGCTACCCAGAAAAGAGAAAGAGCATTTAACTCATTGAGTGATCTTTTCATCTACTTATCTTGTACTCTTTGTAGTTAAGTCTCTTCTTGTATTAAGAGCATTGATTGTACTTAAGTGTGTAACACTATCCGTTCTTCAAGAGAACTAAGTTAGAAAATCCTTTAATTGTAAAGGTTGAACCCCTGCTGGTAGTAAGGGGGAGTTAGTTAGCAAGGTTGCAAGTGAGCCTTGAGTAAAACTTGTGGTTGTAAGGTTGCAAGTGATCCCGTCCAAAACTTGAGGTTGTAAAGGTTCCAGGTGCACCCGTTGTAAAACCTGGGGATAGTGGAACTCGGCCTGGGTGGTTGAGAACTGGACGTAGGTCAGGTAGACCGAACCAGTATAAACTCTTGTGTTGATTTTATTTGAGCTTTTATTTTGTAGCACAATTCACCCCCCCTCTTGTGCATCCATTACCTTCAAAATCATCATGTCAGCAACCATACTCAGTTAAACAACTTCCAACAGCACCTATACCATACTAAATATCATTCCATCATCATTTAATTTATCTTCAAGCCCCTTTTTTATTCTTTGAACTCGGTCAAACAAAGAAAGTATAGAAAAATTCCAAAACTCCACAGAAAATCCAACATGTAGTACCATTTTCTCATTCCAATGAACTTGTACAACAACAAATTAAAAGTTTTTGCACTCAAACACACCTAAGGTCGACAGATTTCACATCCCCAACTTTAGGGTTTTACACAAACTTCACCAACCATAATCAAAAATCAAAATCTTCACTTAGGTTACTATAAATCGAGGCATAGCAATTCTTTAAGTCATTTATGAACTAAGGAAAAACCTAGATCATTTTCGGATTCCCCTCTCAAATCTCGCCTGAAATCGCAAAGAAAAGCAAGAAAGAAGTAAAAAATGCTTACAATGATCTAAGATGAAAGAAAGAAGCATAATCACCGCCGGCCGCCGCCATCTCGCCGGAAAACGGCCATTACCGAAGGTGAGCAAAACAGAAAACCCAAGGAGGAAGGAATAGTGAGAAAACAACATTGCAAGGGAGAAATAACATAAAGAACACAAGGAAATGGCTGAATCTTACCACCACACAGCTGTCCGCCGCCGAGTTCGCCGGAAACGATGAAGAACTAGAGGAGAGAGAAAACGCGAGGGAGTGAGATAGGAGGTGGGTTTTGGTGAGGAAGAAGAAGGAAAGATGAGGAAGAAGATGATAGGCTTGTGGGAGGGGTCGGCGTCGCCGCGCCTTGGCCGCCGGAAACGCAGAAGAGGAAGAAGAAGGCGACGGAGGAGAGGAGGGAGGGTCTGATGAGAGGGTTGGAGGATGGAGGGCTCGAGAGAGAGAGATGTCGGGTGAGAGGGAGTGAGTTGAGTGTTTATATATATATATATATTTGTCAAAATTACCATTAACTACCCTATCATTTATTCTTAATTATATTTCTAGCCCAAAAGTTTGTATATATTATTTTACCCATCTCTTTCTATCATACTATTTCTAGGTTTCAAAAATACTTGTTCATAGAAGTTTATGGCTCCAATTAATCCTTTTAACTATATTTCTTCAAATTCTAAACTAACTAAGATTTAATATTCATAAATTGCCCAGAATATCCTAAAATTCTTCCTCGAACCCTTAAATTTCCTTAAGAACACCTCAATAATCTCGTATTATTTTTAATTTAAAAACTGGGATGTTACATTAGTCTTACATCCAATCATTGTCCATGACATGATCTTCATCATTCCCTTTCTGCTCAAAAGGATTCGTCCTCGAATCACCAATTTTTTTTGCCTCTTTTTTTTTGTATCTCACTTTTTTTTCTTTTCTTTTTTTTTTCAGTATTTTTTTTTTTTGCACTTTTTTTTACAATGGTGGAAGAAGGAAAAAAAATGGAAAAAACAAGAGAAGATAGAACTTGAAATCTAGCAACCAATTGCTCTGATACCAAATGATAGAATAGCGTGACCGGATTTGCTAGAAGACAAGAGAATAGTAACCGGATGATCGATGGGAAGAAGAGTACCCGTCTCTTACAACCCTAGCCACAAGACGCCACAAGGATGATCAACCCTTGATAAGTCGATGATCGATTGGAAGAAGAGTACCAGTCTCTTACAACTCTAAGACGCCACAAGGATGATCAGTCCTTGATAAGTCTAGGCACAAGACGCCACAAGGATGACTAACCCTTGATAAGTCTAGTATTCCCGAAAGAATACATGCGTGCAGAGCTCACACGAGAGAAACAAAATTCTCAATTTATTCCATTTTGTTCTTCTTAATTGTAGTACAAGGTAAAGCCTATTTATAGGCAACAATAGAATACTATAGAAAAAAAAACCTAATAATTGGTGCATTAATGATAATTGACAATTTGAAATGCACCTTCCTAAAAAACAAGATGACTTTTTCTTGAAGGAAAAGTCAGCTTTTCAAAATAGGAAAAGCATAAAAAAGAAAATCTAATACATTCAATGACCTAATGCCTTATTTTATGGAAATAAAATAAAAAGACTAAAATTAAATGCAATCATATTTGATGCTTATTAATTTGGCCAACAAGTCACTCTTGCATATCCTCCAAATGAGTAATTTCTTCAATATGGACTCCACATGGGCCTTGGACATCTTCTTGTTGGGCTTCTAATATTGTGACCACCTTCCTTGGATCTTTTAGCATGTTGGTCTTCCATCCAATCATTGTCCATGACATGATCTTCATCAGTTAACTTCTGACGATGATGAGCACTTTGGTTTACTTCACATTATGTTTTACTTCTTTTAGATACTCTCCATTAGCATTTAATGTTCCAACTTGCTTTCTTGACCTTGTCACTGAATCTCTCGTATTGACAACTAACTCTTGAGTTGGACATTTAGACATGGCATTCTCTGCAATATTAACTGCTTGCAAGCTTGCACACTCTTGTTGAATCTTTCTAAAAGCCTCAAGAGATGAAGATAGCATTATCAGCCTTATGAGCTGATGATGTCATCCTTTGAACCTACAATCAAGATAAGATAGTAACACATTTTCTAAATACCCACAAATTAGTCATCAAACTATCATAGTACTCTGGATTCCAACTCAAAAAATATACAGATACATATACCAACTCAAAAAATACCAGAATGCTCTTACAGGTAAAAATACAAGTATACCAACTCAAAAAATATCCAACTTGAGATACATCTACCTTGCAAGGCTTATGGTAAGTTTTTGCACTGAGAAAAATATACAAATACATATACCAACTCAAAAAATACCAGAATGCTCTTACAGGTAAAAATACAAGTATGGCACCCTCATCACAAGTTTCATCAATGTAGCATATCAGATCTTCAAGAAGGTCATAATCAATGACTTCTTCGTTCAATCTTTTTTGAAGAAAAATAATTTTGAATGGTCAGGTTACAGCCACAAAAGGTGGCATAAATTTTCACAACTTGCCAGGCACTTACCAAATTGTGTTGGGTCTGTTCACTGTATAATTCATATTTAGTTAAAATGTAACATGGATTAATTTGTTGCTCAGAAAGAAGAGACTCGTCACCCCATGCAGATAAGACTAAATTCTTCTTCCCCCTGCTATTTGTCTCAGGACCTCTCTGGAACTTTGGGATTGCAACATATCACTAACTCAGGAAATGCTAATCAGAGAATATCCAACTTCAAGAATTAAATGTGAAAACGTATCATTCTTCTTTCACTTAAATTCCATTAAATTTTCAAATGAGATACAACAGTGCAAATTTAGACCACACTAATGCCTAACAATCGCAGAAATATTATATGGACATTGAACTTCAACTCAATTTTGCTTTAATCAAAAATTCAGAGAATATCAACAACAACCTGCGACACAGTTCAATATTACCTTCTCTTTGGGATAGGCTTCATGTGTCAAAGAATGAAGGTTGGGTTCGAATAAGGAGACAGAGGAAGTTGGGTTTGATGTATAAGATGGAAGGTTGGGTTCTAGGGTCTCGTTTTGTTACATAAAGATGAAGCTTTCTGCAGATGATGGAGAGATGGGGATAATTTGATGATATAAGATAGGGGTATTTGATGTCTTTTGACACAAATTTCATTTGGACAAATTGAGGATTGTGCCTTATTTGTCCAAGTTAAAATTGGAGACCCCATTTTATCCAACTCAAATTCAAGTGTCATTTTTATGTCATTTTCCCAATGGAAATCTGCCGCATAAACCCATGTACAAAAGAAAAAAAACAACCTCTTTTTCATCTTCTTCTTCTCTTTTCTCTTCTAATGCAGCCGCCACACACACAAGCACCAAACTCTTCATCTTCTTTGTTCTCACTTGGGTCTCCCTCACTTCTCTAATTCTTCACACTCCCCTCTCGATTTCTATCTCTCCCTTCACCGTTCAATCACCTTCTCTGAATCCAATCACGTTTTCCGGCCGTCCACCGCAAGGCAAGCCGCCTCCGACTCATACAACGCGAAACACGTTTCGATGACGGTTTCAAAGAGGTTTTCAGCGGAGAATACCACAGTTCCGACGTGCGAGCTTATCTTCGAGCTTCAGTGAGTTTTACTCTCGGATTCCAACTCTTTTCTTCTTACTCGAGTGAGTTTGAGCGAAAAATTCGGGTTCGGGACTATATGATTCTTAAATCAGTATGGATGAATATTAACCTTTGTTTTTGAAGTTTGTATTCTGTTCTAATGGTGTTCTGTCATGCGTGTCTTGAGTTTGAGCTTTTAATCATGAATATGGCTGAATAGTTGTTTGCAAGTTGCACTCAAAATTTTTGGGAAGTCGCAAGTGTTTGAGGGATTTCTTTTTGTATTTGGGTATGGTTGTTTGGTTTATGATTATGAAGGGGGAGTATGTATCTTTGGTTGCTGTTATGGGTCTTTTACTTTATAGCAGAAGAATTTCCTTTAGCTGAACTGACATTTTGTGTAGTATTTTAGGTGGTTGAATGAATATGGTGTTAAAAACAAATAGGGCGAAGACCCAAAAAAATGATACATAACCATTGGTCAAGGAACAAAAATAGTACACAACTATTTCAAGGTACAAAAATGATACTAAACTTTTATCAAGTGATCAAAAATGATATTTTCATTAATATGACAATAATATTAGACATAAAATGTCTAAAATGCCCTTATAATTAAATAAAATTTTACCGGGCGGCAATTAATTTATAAGGGCATTTTGGACTTTTCATGTCTAATATTATTGTCATATTAGTGAAAATATCATTTTGATCACATGGTAAAGGTTGAGTATCATTTCTGTACCTTGGAATAGTTATGTACTAGTTTTGTTCCTTAGCCAATAGTTATGTATCATTTTTGGGCCTTCGCCCAAGAAAATAAGATTAATATGTTCCTGTTTTGAATGGTGCTGCACAAGTTTCTGTTTGATATGGTGTTTGGAAACTGTTTGGAAGCTAATAACCATTTTAAATGTCATTGTAGTTAAGGTGTTTGTTAAAATGTTTAAAAGAAAAATTTGGTTGTTTCGGTCTTGTTGGACTCTGCTTTGCTTTGTTTTGTTAAATTCTTGATTAATGATAAAATTAAAGGACATATAATTAATTACAGCATGATTAAATATGGTTGGACTTTAGAGATTTAGAATTAGAATTTCTTGATGCTAGGGAAAGATATTAAGTTGAGTTAATAAAGAGGACATGTTTATAATATTGTAGTGTTATCAATTTGTTTGGATTTCTAATGGCCTAACTACTATAAAGATGGGTAAAAATCTGTTTTAAGATAGGATTTTGCTAAACATTGATCTAAGCTATGGGTTTCTTAATCTTCCTTGTTCTTTTAGCTTTATATTTGTGTGTATGGTTCTAGTTTGTTGGAATGAGAATTTCTTGTTGGGAAGAAGTCTTGATGATTAGTTGTTAATAATTAGATCAAGTTTCTCTATTAATTAGCTGGATTAATAGGATGGAATGTTAATATGAACAATAAACTAGTAACTATTTCAATCTTCCTTGTTTTAATTCTTAATTGGCCCTCTTAACCTTCCTCTTTGATTCTGAATTCAAGGAGTAATCAATAGTGTGTTATAATGTGGGTTGGGATTTATTAAAGTGAATGATGTGATGGGGATTTACCGTGAATTTGGCTTGTGTATATACGATTTCCTTGTAATTTCTGATTCAGTGATTTGTATGAAATAAACTTTTAATTGAGAAATGTACATCCACCAATTTAATGTGAATGCAAGTAAGGGGTCTCGGTAATAATTTTAGGAACGAGAGTGACGTAAATTAGTATACATGACAATTGATCAATTATTATTTGTATGTGTTGTATTATTGCTTGTAGAGATTGGTTATTGACACTTGAGCACGTGGGAGCTTACGTTTTATTTTTGGTTTGAATGCAAGGAGGTAACTACTTCACTTGTTTGCGTGTGTGTATGTTAGTAAGCAATTAGGTAGTTTATAGGTATATAATTATTGCTGATATGGTTATGGATGCTTTGATTGGAATTTCTGATTTGGTTGTGGTACACCGAGTAATATTATTATAATTATGTCATTCCGGAATGAGGTTCCATTGCCCGTACAGCAGAGACTAAAATGAATAAAGAGAAAAACGTTATTGGGGAGAGCGCCCCCAGTTCAAGCGAGGGTATATCGACCATCGAGTCGTGAGTCCCTATTGAACTGATATATTTTGTTCAAGCGAAGGTATATCGACCATCGAGTCGTGAGTCCCTACTGAACTCATATTATCGGTGTACTTGTGTATTGTGTTTGATGATTATTATTATTGTTGTGATTATTATTGTTATTCTTGATATTTGAGTTTGCGATGTTTTGAGTATGTGATGTGTCCGTAAATGAATATTTGTACTGCTGTAATATTTAATAATTGATAGATACTTGGAATTGAAAATAGCTAACATGTTCATGCAACACAGCATGTAGCACACACCACCAAACACGATATTATTACACACCACCTTGCCGACATGCACATGCATGTAGTGCAAAAATGTGCGTAGGCGAGTAGTTGTTAGTTACGACATCAGGGTCTACCAATCGTGGTTGAACATTTTACAGGTACTAGATCGAGGCAGGAGTGATGGGAAGATATGGAGACTTGGGAACTAAGCATTAGACTCATATATGTTCTGTCGCATGCTTTCATATTATTTTCTCATATTCTTGTTTATTTATTTGTATATCTTCTGAATTTATTTTCCATGGATTACTGTAAATAATATTAGGTTGGATAACTGTAAATAATATTTAATACATGGTTGTGTACTTATTTGTTAATGATTTTAAAAAGATTTAATTGTATTAGTATATTCATTTAAATATCCATGTTAGTTAATTTTTATCTAACATGGATATATCCATGTTAGTGTAAAAACGATTTTCAACTAGTAATTTTATATTTGATTACAAAATTATTTATTATAATTTATTTACTTTCAAATTACATGAAATCTTTTTCTAACCATGATAGTTCATTCTATTTGTGTAACTGAAATCATTTTCCTATCATGGTTAGTCTATTAACTCATAGCTTTTGAAAAGTAAGAAAAGTTGTTTTTCTAATATGTTAGCCACTATAATGTTAACTTATATTCTTTTTCTAACATAGTTAGACTCAAAATTAGTTTTGATTAAGGATTTAGAAAAAAAAATAGTGTAAAAATGGTTATAACATTGGGTTGTTACACTATTTCTCCTTAAATGACTTCATTCGACATTTGTTTATGTCATCCTATCTTCTTCACCCTTCTCACTAAAATGGTTGTCTTTCCAAATGTGTTAAATCCAAAAATTGATTCACGGGTTGCATGCATAGAGGTGATAGCATACTGTGAAAATGAATTTTTTAAAAAAGAAAAAAAAGAAAAATTGAATCTCACTTTGATGAGGCTGGTTAAAGGGTAAATTGTTTAACTTCAATGCAATGTAATGATGATTACATAAGCAATGTGAGGATTTGAGCTTACAGATATTATTTCATTTTAATGTGTGTTCCACTTTTCCTTTACCAATCTAGAACTTGACATGTATCTTTTTCAAACTAAAACTTAAGGGTGAATTTGCTTGATATAAAAAAGATCAAAACTTTCATTTTTCCATCAAATTTAAGAGCCATATTTTCATCTATTTTCAGCCTATGACATTCCTTTCGTATCCATTCACCAAATATCTTCCTTACATTCTAGGGTACATTATACCCTTACAATCACTCAATTTTGTTGTAAGAATACTCTCTTTTAAAAAAATTTAGACTTCACAAAGTTGTAGAAGAAGAGGAGGAAGAGGAAGAAGAGCTAAAAAAAGGAGAGAAGCTCGCTGAGCCGAAAACCCGAAAGGGCGGCTCAGGCAAAAGTTAGAGAAAAAAAAACAAAAAAAAAAGTGAAATAAGCTCGCTGAGCCGAAAACCCGAAAGAGCTGCTCAGGCAAAAGTTAAAGCCAAAAAAAGAAGAAAAGAAAAAAGGAAGAGAAACTCGCTGAGCCGAAAACTCGAAAGGGCGGCTCAGGCAAAAGTTAAAGCCAAAAAAAAAGAAAAGAAAAAAAAACAGAGAGAAGCTCGCTGAGGCCGAAAACCCGAAAGGGCGGCTCAGGCAAAAGTTACAACCAAAAAAAGAAGAAAAAAAAAGAAAAAAGGAGAGAAGCTCGCTGAGGATGAAAACCCGAAAGGGCGGCTCAGACAAAAGTTAGAGCAAAAAAAAAGAGCTCGAATGGGTGACTTAGGCAAAAATTAGAGCTTACAAAAAGCACAAAAAGCTCGATAATTTGAAAACTCAAACGGGCAACTTAGAAAAAAATTAGAGTTTAGAAAAAGAGAGAGCACAACAAAGCTCGCTAAGTTAAAAATCCAAATGGCCGATTTATGCAAAAAGTAGAGCCTTAAAAAAGAGAAGCATAAAAATGCTCGCTAAGTTGAAGACCCAAATGGGAGACTTAGGCAAAAATTAGAGCTTAAAAAGAGAGAGCACAAAAAAAAGCTCGCTAAGTTGACAACCTAAGAGGTCAGCTGATGCAAAAGTTAGAGCTAAGAAAAGAAAAATAATAAAGCTCTCGAAGTTCCTCCTATGTATAAAGATTTTGGACTGTACACTTGCTCGAATCTTCATTGCTTCATATTCATTTTGAGCATTCACCTCAATTTCATCTGTCATCTTCTCCTTGTATCTTATTCTCATTGAAAGTTCTTGTGATCTGTATATGCATTTGAATCTTAGGTTGATGAAGAAATTAGATTATTGCCAAGCCTATGGAAAGGAATTGGATAACTTGGATATTGAGAGCAAACACTAACCTTCAAACACTATACCTTGTGAGGAAAATCATTGGGGCATTGCATTCTTGTTAAACTCTTTACCTAGATGCTATCTAACTCAAGGTGCATAACATGATTTCAATAGCAATTTTAATCCTCTATTCATGTGACTTGTGTGTTAAAATCTCAAAGTTTTCACTATGCTCACACATTGTTCCATTTTGATCCTATTCTTCATTTCACATGGCATATGATTCTTTCACGGTCATATTCCTTCTCATATAGGTCGGACAATACATGCCCTTTATTCAGTAAAGACAACCAAATTAGAACTTAGGATTCTCCCCTGTTCTATTGTCATGCATCCACTTCATTAGACAACATTGACATTGTTAAATGAAGTCTAAAAAAAAGTAATTGAACTATGCAAGCATTATAAATGAAGATAGAGCAAAAAGAGAAATATTGTCATTCTTGACAATGAATTTAACAAGAAAGAAATTGTAACTTTAAAGTCATTTCTTTGATCAATGTCAATAGTTCTTTACATACATATACCATCATCCTCCTGAAAATATTTTATGAATCATTTCAAATATGGAGGGGCACGTTTGAGGCTTATATTGTGATCATATCATACATCGCCTCAATAGGAACTTTCAAGGACTTTTGTTAGGCTGAGGCAAATGCAAAATTATGAGAATCAAGCTTGAAATCTCGTTTCTTTAGGGTCAGCAACCTTAAAAATGTCTTAATTGAACTCATGAGTTTCGATTAAGGGAAAGTCCAAGGAGAAAGCAACATCGCAGGTATGTCCACTCATCGTTATCCCCATGCATCACTTCGTGCTCATCCTCGTTAGGTCACATCACATCATCCTCACCATTACCATTTTCGGTCTCAACCTGGCAGACCACCACATACTATGGCATTACATCACCATCTGTGTCATCATTTGGTTGATGTCTTGTTCATTGATTAAGAAAGCAACATCGCTGGTAAGTCTACTCATCATCATCCCATCGTCAGTTAATGTTCATCCTCATTAGGATCTCATCACCATTACCATCTTCGATCTCATATTGGTAAACCACCACATACTTAGCATTACACTATCATCAATGTCATTATTTGGTTGATCTCTTGTTGCTTGACTAAGAAAGCAACATCGCTAGTAAGTTTACTCATCCTTATCCCCAGGCATCACTTCATGCTCACCCTCATTAAGATCGCATCACTGTTACTATTTTCGTTCTCATTTTGGAAGATCGCCACATACATAGCATTACATGACAATCAGTGTCATCGTTTGGTTGATATCTTCTTCATTGTTTAAGACTCGTCGTCATTGGTTTGCATTTTTGAGTCATCATGTGCTAAAGGTCATAAATATTCATCACTTTCATTTGGACTTCATATCAGGGGCATTTTTAGCATGCTCATCGTAGTGCTTACACCCATCATCTGGGGCAATGTGTGTCCAATGTCACACCACTATACCTTTGTCATCATACATCCTGTTTAGGGCTCCATCATTGTCATCATCATTCATGGCATGTTCAGCCTTCTACATCATCATCATTCACGACATGTTCACCTTTTACATCATCATCATGACGTACTCAGCCTTTTATTTCATCATCGTTCATCATCATGATCATTACCACTTTTGTCTCAAGTGCCATCATATGCATCAGCACTTTATCATGAGCAAGGGGCAGAGCAAATTCCTTGTTGACACCCCTTTAAAGCCCTGTAGCGGCAGGCACCCCGAAGCCCAGTAACGGCTGACACCCCCTTTAGAGCCATGTAGCGGCAGGCACCCCGAAGCCCAGTAACGGCTGGCACCCCTTTAGAGCCCTGTAGCGGCAGACACCCACAAGCCCAGTAACGGCTGGCACCCCCTTTAAAGCCCTGTAGCTGCAGGCACCCCAAAGCCCACTAACGGCTGGCACCCCTTTTAAAGTCCTGTAGCGGCAGACACGCCAAAGCCCAGTAACGGCTGGCACTCCTTTAAAGCCTTGTAGCGGTAGACACCCCAAAGCCCAGTAACGGCTGGTATCCCTTCAAAGCCTGTAGCGGCAGGCACCCCAAAGCCCAATAACGGCTGACATCCCTTCAAAGCCCTGTAGCGACAGGCACTCCAATGCCCAGTAATGGCTGGCACCCCTTCAAAGCCTTGTAGCGGCAAGCACCCCGAAGCCCAGTAACGGCTGGCACCCCTTTAAAGCCCTGTAGCGGCAGACACCCCAAAGCCCAATAACGGCTGGCACCCCTTTAAAGCCCTGTAGCGGCAGGCACCCTCAAAGCCTTGTATCGGCAGACACCATTCTTTAAAAGTCCTGTAGCGGCAGGCACCATTCTTTTCAAAGCCCAGTAACGGCTGGCACAATTCTTTTCAAAGCCCTGTAGCGGCAGGCACCCTCAAAGCCCTGTATCGGCAGACACCATTCTTTAAAAGCCCTGTAGCGGCAAACACCATTCTTTTCAAAGCCCACTAACGGCTGACACAATTCTTTTCAAAGCCCTGTAGCGGCAGGCACCCTCAAAGCGCTGTATCGGCAGACATAATTCTTTTCAAAGCCCAATGACGGCAGGCACAATTCTTTTCAAATCCCTGTAGCGACAGGCACCCTCAAAGCCCTGTATCGGTAGACACCATTCTTTTCAAAGCCCAGTAACAGTTGGCACACTTCTTTAAAAGCCCTGTAGCGGCATGTACCATTCTTTTAAAGTCTTGATTGGCTCCATCCTTTGAAGACAGTTTGTCTCGTTTCTTTTTCTATGAACAAGTAAAGAGGGGCATGTGAACTTTATTTTTCCTATCCTTTCATGGTTTCCAAAGGCATCCTGGTCCTACTTATTTGCGTTTGTTGTCGGGTCGAACAAAATAAGTGTTCTTATCTTTACTTGCTTCATAGACGAGAAGTTCACTCTTCTTAGCTACGAGCAAGTAAAGAGGGGCAACTGTACACACCCTATTTTGTCCGGACCCCACTAAATTTAAAAAATATAAAAAAAGTGAAAAATGAAAAAATAAATAAAAAATAAAAAATAAAAAAATAATAATAAAGATATGCTCTCTTGATTTCTTTCTTGTAAGGCAAACATAATTCAAATTGTAAAAGAGTCAAATATGATGATTTGGATTAGGAAATAAAATGGAAACAAATTATAATCACAATAATGTGGGTAATCAATAGAAATTTGATTTGATTGTGATAAATAGGAGAGTTTTGAAAGGAATAAGATAATAAAAGGAAATAATGATGCACTCATCAAATTTGATTGAATTATCATCATGGTAATTTGATTGATCACATAAATGAATTAAAGAGGCAAACCCTAAAGTAGTGGCCTATATAAGTTAGTGCAAGAGAGCGTAGTAGAGGATCATTTTTTTGGGGTGGAGAAGGATTTTATAGAGAAAGGCTAGGTTTTTAGAGCAGAGAAAAGAGACAGTAAGAGGCTCCAGAGAGAAGAATATTAGAAAAGGCGCTACACATGTGATGACACACACTTGTATGCATCTAAAGGTATGAATTCTCCTTATCTTCTTCTTCTACCATGAATATATGTTGATATTTGATCATTGTTTGGTACATTATTGTGAATAATTTCTTTTTCTCAAATAAATCAACTCCAATAAAATTAAAACATTTGTCAAAAAAATAATAATTGAATTATTTTCAAAATGGTGTTATGTTGTGTGAAGGTTTTTACAACCTCCTCAATCATGAATTATTATTCTTCCGTGAGAGATATTAAATCTCCTCAGGAAGTTTATTCCAACACATTTCAAGAAATATATTTTCTAATAAACTATGGGCTTTTCTTAAATAAAAAACACAAACTAAATATAAAACTTTATTTCAAAAATCAAAAAATCATTTTCCTATAAAACACCAACTAAGTGACACGCATTTCTACCCCGAACTACGTGGGCTTTGATCCCTTAAGGGTACGTAGGCCCTAGGTTAAATCCTAGGTCAAGTCCAAATATGTAAAAATTATTTTTTTCTCTTTTTTGTTTTTATTTTTATTTTTATTTGTATATATTGATTTCTCTTTGTAATTTAAAATAAAATTAAAATTAAGGTCATATTTATTTTTAAATAAGTAACTTAGGGTAACGTTCTCTTGAACGGGTGCTGTGGGGTGTCTAACACCTTCCCTCTGCACAATCGACTCTCGAACCCTATTTTTATTTTTTATTTTAAAAGGTTTTCCAAAATATCCTTTTTAAAAAAAAAAATTGGTGGCCGCTCCATTTTTACATCTTAATTTAAATAATTTTTTGGGCGCTACACATAGTAATTTAGTTAGATTTGAAGCGTGGAAGACAAGCTGTAAATTTTTTATTCAAAGAGAAACAACAGGTTTTTAATTAAGAAGGAAAGTGTCGCAATATGGAAAAAAAATTGTGGGTATTTAGTTAGATTTGAGCATTAACTTGTTCTCCCCATCAAAAAAAGCTGAGGGAGAGAAGAAGGAGAGGCAAGATGCTATAAAAGAATTAAAAATCCAAACCAGTAGTGATGATATCATAATACGGAAGGAACATACCTTGAGTTGTTACTTTTGGTATTACTATTTAGAAATTGTGGATTGTGGATGCGCAAGAGACTTTCAATAGTGAGAGAGAAGGTGGATTTAGAAATGAGAAACCCTAACACGAAGAGTCTCAAACTAGGGCAGCTTTAAACTTTCCTTTCTGGTTTTATAGATGGTTTTTTGAGAATATGGGCTTGGGCCCTCTTTTGTATCCTGTGAAGGCCGAATATATATAATACACTAAGAGTTTAGTTATGTGGAATGGACTAATAATATCGCATGTTATAGAGACTTAATATTAATATCTTGATTATAAAATTGTGTCAACATTTTTGTGCCTTATGAACTTTGTGCCGGATTATATGGTGTATGTAACACCCCAACAAAATAATATACAATTTAGAAAAAATTATATTTACACTCCAAAAAAGTCTCAAGTCATAGTGACAAATTTAAAACATAATGATAGATTTTTTTAAATAAAAACAAAGTAAAACATTTAAGGCTGAGGTAGATGACAAAATAAATATAAAATAAAAGTGTTTACCGCTCAAGTGTCTTCCCTTGCTTATTATTCGATCCTTCACCTAAAAACTGTTAAAGATGCGGTGAGATTGACATCTCAATAACTACTGAAATCTCTTAATATACACAAGAAAATTATATGATTCACATATTCTTCCGTACAAATCTACTTTTAGTTTTTCGTATACATCTCAATTGACCTCTTAATTAAAAAAATGTTTCCTTTATTACATTAAGATTCTTCACTCATGTATAAATGCAGTATGCCTCCGTTATATTATCTCCACCGTTATACCGCTGACAGGAGTCATAGGCTAATATATAGTCTAAACAGAAATAAATCCAATTAACTAGATTATTCCAAGCTCACCAGTACATGACATATACTCTGCCGAAGGAATAGAGCTCAAGTATGGACTATGACTCCCCTCCTTAAAGAACAAATATAAGGAGTGTCACATGTCCCATAACTTCCACATGCAATCCCTGGCAAAGAAAGACATAGAAGAAAGGGGTCTGACAAGCACCATCCATTGTGCGCCGAGTGGTGATATAAAAATTTATCATCACATAATGCTACTCTAATCCTTATCACATCAGAGATGCTCATGCAATGACACACACACACACTCACAAACAATTAAAAAATACTTTGAATTTAAAATATTGCAATACACTCTCTAACACTTTATATTGTCAATATATAAGAAAGCATACTTGAAAAGAATTAAACCACTTATCATTCACATATTACATATCAAAACATCAATACCAAGTAAGTTTGAAAAGGAACAAATTAATCAACAAATTCACATTTTTAAATTAAGAGGTAATCAGTAATTAGTCAAACTAGAATTATACATAATTTACAAGCATACGGAAGAATCATTCAGAGTTACCTGTTATTCATTGTCTCACAGGTAATCATATAAAGTCACTCCAAAAATTTAAATGAGAGTCTACAATATCACACCAACATTGATATATATTAATAAAAGGCTCGACACTACCTAAATATATCCTAACACAACCCTAACTTAAAATACCCCTAAATATACACATTTAGTTTATTCTTAAAATACCTAATATTCAAAAAAAAGTTATTCAAGAATAAAGTAAGATATATATATATATATATATATATATATATATATATATATATATATATATATATATATATATATATATATATATATAGTGAAATGGGTGATTGTGTGTGTGTGTTTTAGGGTGAAGTGTGTGTGTGTGTGTGTGTGTGAGAGAGAGAGAGAGAGGAGGTTTTGAGGGAGGACTGAGATCCACATGTTTAGAAATTACTCCCTCCAGTCCCTAATGTAAGAGCCCAAAATTTGAATGGTTTTGGTCCCTAATGTAAGAGCTCACCCCACATTCTCTCCTCATTTAATGCATTTTTTCCTACTTTACCCCTAACTCTCTTTCATATTTATTAATGCTTATGTATTTCTCTCTCTTAAAAGTACCATAATAAATATGGGCAATTTTGGAAAAGAAGCATTAACTCCAGACATCCAACTAACATTCACATGTTTTCTTAAGAAGCGTTTTTTTGGCTGCTAGCTCTTACATTAGGGACCGGAGGTAGTATATTGGTGAAATCTGAGCACCCAAGGGACTCTAATTTAATTTCTCTAACTAGTTGGACTTTTCCTATATTATTTTTCTTATAAGGGACTTGGAATTAATTTATCCAATAATACATGGGGCTTAAATGCATTTGAAAATAAATATACATTATGCAAAATTTAAATTGTAATTAACAAGAAAGTGTAAATGCCAAACACCTAAAAAAAATAAAATTAAAGTTCAGAACAATATTAGAAATAATGAGAAAACTTGATTATAAAAAAGAAAAGATTAAAATACGTATTGAAAAGCTGAAGTGAAGAGGGATTGGAGGTGGAAAGGCAGTTCATAGAAAGTAAACTGCACAAGGAGGGAGTAGAATGAGTGAGATTAGAGTAGGGGACATTTATAGGGGTAGATGTGCAATGTTTGTAGCGGTTTTTAACCACTGTCATTGACATTAATGTGTACACTTTAATTATTGCTACTGATGATGAGTTTGCTTTTGTTAAAGCTGTGTGTGTGAGAATATGTAAGAATAAAAGTTAGCAATGGTCACAAACTGCAAGTAAAAATATTGCCACTAGGAAACCGTCACTAAAATTGAAAGGTTATAAAAATAATAAAATGTAGTTGCCGCTGAACTTAAAATATTAAAAAATAAATATTAGAGGCTAAAATGTAAAAATACTCATGTATTGGTCACAAAGTAGCAAAAACACCAATGTAAAATTATTTTGGAGCGAAACTACCCATGAAATTTCAAAATTGGGGTCAAAGTGCTTGTAAAAACCTGGATTTTTAATTGTAAAACAATTTAATAAAGGCATGAAATTTAAGAAAAACAAATAACAATTTAATTATTGCTTTAGGTGTAAATTGAATATTTAAAAGTCTTGCAAATGAATTTACAAAATTTAACATATTTGGTACGATTAGAAAGAAAATAATTGGGTATTAAATTTAGAAACATTTAAGAAGATACTCCCTCCGTTCCTAAATATAAGATCACTTAAGCAAATTTAGAGAGATTAAGGAAGACATTCTAATGAGTTAGGATTACATGAAATTTTCAAAATACCCCTCACCTAAGTTTTAAAAATATCATCTTCTTCAAACCACTATTTTTTGGATGAAGGGAGTATAGGGGTAACATGGGGAAAACTTGAGTCAAATCAGAAAGTGATATTATATTTAGGAACAAGATCTCCTCACTAAAGTGATCTTATATTTAGGAACGGATGGAGTATTATTTTAAGAATTTTATTTAGAATGTTATGTGGATGGGAGAAAATGATACATTATTTAGAATATCTTCTATTTAAAATAATAAAATTTGTTAATTGGAAAATGAAAACAAATACATATATATTAGGAATTTAGGATAGTGCTTATATTTAGGAAAGAGACATCCAACAATTTTTTTTTCTCCATCTCATATGATATTAGATTATGTTTCGATGATTACCTAGACAAGTAGCCCTATATTATCCACAATAGTCGACACAACATAAGTTGAATCATATATGTACCTTTGAAAGATAACTGAACCTAATAGAAATGACGAGGTCAAATTAAGCTACAAACAGAAGGTCTTGAATAAGACATGCACAAACCATTCTAGTTAAAAACTCCACAGGGAATCAAAATAGTTCAAACTAAATCTTGAACATTAAAACGGAATCAAAACTCCTCGATCTCATTGTTGCCAACTGAAACAAGACTTTCCACATAATTGTAAAACAAACCACGAACACCACTACATATGGGAACAATGAACGTCTTAACTTCATTAGAGGTGATATTAAACAGAACAAATTTTTCTACCGCATCATTGTTGCAGACAATTAGGTTCCTCCAAATACTTCCTGGATGAAATAAACTTGGGTAAGGGCTGGTGCTATATTTCTTAGTCCAATTCCATCTTCCTAATTCATCACATGTTCCCTCCTCCATCACCCAAATATCAATGGAGGTAAATTCAAAGTTTCCAAGAATATTCTGACAAAGTATAGCAAGTTTATCCTCATAAAGGACAAGCTTATTGCCAAGTTCCTTTGGGATTGAAGGAGGTAAGGGTATTAAATTAATAACTTCTGTTGCTAGGTCGAAAGAAACAACAAAATAAGAATCATTTTTATCTTGCTCCCCCATGCCTCGCTTAAACCCAAACCAAAAGATAGCTCCATTAGCATTAAAATTGTTAGACACAATAGATACTCCATCAAAGTCTCCACACTCTATTTCACTCCATGTCCATGTGTTTAATGAAAATACATGCACCACATGATTAAGCGAACAATGAATTCTCACTACCTTGTAGTCATTAGCAATTGAATCGAACCCAAATCCTATGCGATAATTCCTAGATGCAGAAATGTTAGCATCTTCAAAAGTAAGTCTGACCATTCTAGTAGCTGGATTCCATATGAAAATGGCTAAAAGATTGAATTGGAAACAAATCAAGCCATTAATGGAACCAATGATCCTAACAGCTCGTCCAATAGGAAGTTCTCTTGGAGTATCATCAACTTGCATCTGGTTATTGAAACAACACCAAACTGAACGATTAGATAGGTCATGCCCTTGGAAAAGGAGATAAGGATTTTTAAGTGTGTTGTAATGGATATGCTCAGCTATGAAAGATTGGGTCTTGACAAGGTTTTTCCAGTGTTTGCACACACACTGAATTTGGATAAGCGATTTTATTGGAAGGCGTTTGAGAATAATTTTGATGATATCATCAGGAAGAAGTGGCATACCATTATCCATAGCACCTACTTCTTTCAGATGGGAGGTTCGCCAATCAAAATGCTCTTTGGAAATGAGGGAAG
The DNA here is from genome assembly GCA_029929735.1 of Mimosa pudica. Taxonomy (NCBI): domain Eukaryota; kingdom Viridiplantae; phylum Streptophyta; class Magnoliopsida; order Fabales; family Fabaceae; genus Mimosa; species Mimosa pudica. The sequence goes on from JAKELP010000029.1 coordinate 4,930,663, forward strand.
TTACAAAATTCACCTGAAAGTAAAAACATGTTTTCTTATCGGTGATAAATTGTTTTATGGCTAATAACTACATCAATAATGGCTTCAAAAACCTTAAAGAACACGTCATAATCATGCATATGATTATTAATCATTATATCTCGATTAGCAACAAAAAACAACATCGATAATGGGAAAAAAGTACAAAAAAACCTTTAAAATTTATACTTTTTAAGTCAAGTCTATTACTAATATATCTATACATACACATGATAATATACATGCTCAATATATCGAGGGAGTGATCTATACATGTAATAAGAAGTTATATTCAAGCAAAAGAGTTTTGGGATCCTTAAGGATTACAATGTGAGGCATCATAAAATATAAATTTAGTCTAGACAGAAATCTATACAGTATTACTTTAGATTTGGCTACAAAGAAATGAACCATTCATGTTTGATTCAACGAAGGGGAGGATAGGTTGTGCGAGTAGAGGGAAGTGAAAGCTACTAGCTTTGGTTGGTTGGAAGGGATGCAATGGAATGATTGATTTTTCGTTTTGTTAAAAGGGAAGGGGACGGAAACAAATTCTAAGCTGACAATCAGAGGCTTATAATAAAAACTCAAATTTTTCTTCGTTTATTTAACTTATACTACCTCCGGTTCTAAATATAAGACCTAGATAACTTTTTTTTGGAAAGATTAAGGTTGCGAAATAAGTTACTAAATCATGACATATTTGATATCTTTTTAGATTATCCATTAGCTTATAAGTAAAATAAACTAGTTTAAGAGAAAAAATTAGGTAAATCAATTTATAATTAAGTTATTTTTTGCTTTTTTTAGGATTTTTAAAAAAAGTCATCTAGGTCCTATATTTAGGACCGGAGGGAGTATATCAAACTCATTATTTCTAGTTTTAAATTTTTTCTGTCCAAAAAATGTTTTTAAATTTAAGAAGTATATTACCTTACCTAAAGCTTACTAAAATATGTTTATATAAACGTTTTAATTTTATAACAGAAAAATTGCTTCTAAATGAATGGTTGCATGCTAGACTTTTCAAACTATAGAGAACTGAAGACAAAAATTTTGTATATATTGAAACTGGCAACTCATGGTTTGTCCAAAACCTCAACAAAGTCTCTGTTGTTTATTCAGGGGTCAAATTTCTTTTTGATCAGATGAAACATACAGAATAGTTACTGGGAAAATTAATATTTAATCATTTATTTATTAACTCTTGCCATCAATTTCCAAAAAGTTGAGTAACAGAATTCTAATACATCCCTCATATAATGGAAGCCCAGGAAAATTTTAAAATTATAACCTTCAACAAGAGTGTTCGAGCTTGACAAAGAAATATGGAGTAGGTTAAGAATTAAAGAAATATTAAACCCTCAAAAGATAGGCTTTACCAGGGCTCACACACTAACCTTTCATGACAATAGCGAAGTACAAAAGATGAGGGTGGTAGCATAGTGAACTATGGCAGATGGAATACAGGCTACAAAAAAATTTATGGAAGAGAAATCACTAAGATTTTAAGTGAGAAGGAAAATATTACAATATTGAAGGATAGTGTAGGTAGTAATTTAGTTAGATTTGAAAGATGGAAGACAAGCTGTGAAATTTTTTTATCAAAGAGAAACAATAGGTTTTTTTTTATAACTAAATTTTAGGAAGGGGTTTGAGCTCAACCCAATCCAAGGGCAGAGCACCTAACTCATGATCCACTGGGTCTGTCCCTTTGGGCTCTGTAGCATGACTAGCAAGCCCTTTATGTCTATCCACACAAGTAGGTTACTCCCAACTTTACTTAGCTACGGAGATGCCTCCCCAAGCGCCGCGATGGAGACACAACAAAGTGTCACTCTCCAGGATCAAACTCACAACGTGGTGGTCAACCCGATGCATATTGTTCAATCCCTTTGCCACTGAACCCACAGACGATTGGTAGAAACAATAGGTTTTTAATTGAGAAGGAAATTATATTGTTGCAATATTGGAAAAATAAATTGCGGGTATTCAGTTAGATTTGAGCATTAACTTGTTCTACCCACCGGAAAAAAAAAATGAGGGAGAAGAAGGAAAGGTAAGATGCTAGAAAAGGACAAAAAATTTTCAACCAAACAACTCGGTGCTATCGTAATACGGTAGGAACATACCTTGAGTCGTTACTTTTAGTATTGCTATTTAGATATTGTACATGCGCAAGAGACTTGCAATGGTGAGAGAGAAGGTGGATTCAGAAATGAGAAACCCTAACACGAAAAAGTGTCAAACTATGGCAGCTTTAAACTTTCATTTCACGTTTTATAGATGGTTATTTTAGAATATGGCTTGGGCCTCTTTTGTATCTTGTGAAGGTGAAATATATAATCCACTACTGAGTTTGGTTATGTGGAATTGTGCCTATCTTTGTGCCGAATCAAATGGTTTACAATAAGAGATAACATATACCTAGCAAAAAGTAAAGCCATGCAACAATGTAATTTTATCTTTTGGTATACCCTAAACCACATGAAATCGGATTACCAATAATGATATACAACAAATGCACCATGAATAAACAGAGGAAGAGATTGAAAACATGAGGTTTTGTTCTATGTTTCAGTTTTTGTGTTTTGCCCTACACGTGTGAACGTTCCCACACACCCCACGTATGGATTGACTATTTTCCTACAAGTTACAAATGCATTTAAATTGGATTAAGAATCATACAGTCATTTAATAATGTTTTTGATGATTTTTTCAGGAAGAAATAGGTGATGGTCATTCATTTTCATCTGCTTTTGCTCCTGCTTTTGCAAATCGCTTTTAATGAACTTGCAGGAGAGCCTAAAATGATAGTCACATATTGGATGGCGACAAATACTTAACTAAAAAGATTTGATAATATTTGATGACCTAAAATTTAGGATAAGTTTGTGTAAATTATTTATCTCCTTCTTGTTCTTTTAATATTTCTGAATTCAGATTTGTAAATTTGATCTTTTTACTTTGTAGATACCATTGGAGACAATCCTATATGTCATCAATTACCAAATAATTGAATATATACAATTGCTAATGAGGAATAAATAATTTCTTATTAAACTTGTAAATTTGTAATTTTTTTTCATACTTGCAGGATTCACCACCTTGAATCATTGTGCATGCATGATCAGATTATATATCCGTCTTTAAACTTGATTTGTGATGAATGGTCCATTGAAACTGCCTTATATTATTGGATTAATATTAGCAAACACTACATCGTTTAATTTGAAAAAATAGTTGCAAGATATTCGATCATTTTCATCTCTGATCTATATAGAAAGTGTTAATTTCTAATAAATTTCTTTTTACAAAGGATTTATGTTTTTTCCGAAAATTAAAATGTCATAGTTTTATCTGGGCATTTGAATTTGACTTAGCACTATAAAAAATCAATTAATTGATACAAATATTGTTTTTCGACACATAAAATTAAAAAGAGGACATTGATAGATATTATATTTTTCTTGATCAAGATCCTTTAATTATTGCCTTATTCCTCATGGGAATAATCCTTCACAATCATTTCAAGAATATATAATATAGTTAAAGAAAAATAATTTCATCATTAAGAGACATTTATCAAAACCTTAATATTCCATCCAGTCCTAAATATAAGACCTAGTTGACTTTTTTGGAAAATCCTAAAAAGCAAAATAAGTCAATTACAAATTGATTTACCTAATATTCTTTCTTAAACTAAAATATTTAACCTATAAACTAATGGTTAATCTAAAAATATATCAAATATGTCATAATTTAATAACATATTTTGTAATCTTAACATCTCCAAAAAAAGTCAATTAAATAGGACCGGAAGGAGTATTATAGATATAACTTCTCCTTTATGATATACCAAATAAATACCTTGATTAGGAGATTAATGCATAATAAGAGTAAGTCCGCATAGCAATTTATAACGCGCTCATTAACCACCATAAATTCGAAAATAATATAAATTAAACACAAGATAACCTTTTAAGTTTAAAAGGAATCCAAAGAATGTGAAGCTATGTACATCCACTCATATAATAATATTCATAATATAATCTATGTTTTTAAAGAAGATAAGTAATTATTCTCTCCAATCCACGGAAAACTACTTTATATATTTGATTTGATTATATTAGGATGTTGATTAAGTTATTTAAAATAACATGATATTACCTATATACTCTAACCATCTAACTTTACCTTTACCCTTTCTCTCTTATTGTCTATTATTAGGGGCATTGAGAATGATAATTAAGCATTAAAATTCAATTTTTTTTATTTAACGGTAAAACATTTCATTATCCAATGTTCGTTCAACCCTTCATTTGCCCAATATGTGATGGCCTACAAACTATTTTTGATCGAGTAAAAATAACATACTACCTCCAGTCCTAAATATAGGACCTAATTGACTTTTTTTTGGAGAGATTAAGGTTGCGAAATAGGTTATTAAATGATGAAATATTTGATATATTTTTAGATTATCCATTAGTTTAGAGGTAAAATAAACTAGTTTAAGGGAAAAAAATTAGGTAAATTAATTTATAATTAACTTATTTTGCTTTTTTAAGGATTTTCTAGAAAAACTCAATTAGGTAATATATTTAGGACCGGAGGGAGTATAATACAATTCAATAGATATTTAACCTTTTTGTAATCTATCCAAATATGTAGGTCCTTTTGTCTTGACTTTTTTTTTGGTCAAACTTTTGTCTTGACTTAGAAGATCAAAGAACTTTCTTAAACCCTCATTGAATGTGATTATGTGAGAGAGAAATGTAGAAAATGTCTTGATCTCGTGCACATGACAGGCCGTGTGCAACATGTATTAAGGATGAAGGCAACTCTTGATCATGTATGTTCAAGAAAAAGCAAGTCTGCTAATAACGAATTGGAGGCTCATTTGGATGAGTTTCATTTAAAGCTGTTAGTAGGAACGAGAAGAAAGCTAAGGAAAAAGAGGAATAAAATTGCTATCAATTCAGGTACCAAACCAAAAGGGAGGCTGATTGCTTATTCTGTTAGAAAGGGCACATGTAGGATAAACGTCCCAATAAAAAATTTTGCCTCGAAAGAAAATGTATGATTGTCTCTTATGTTGGTTTTTGAATCTCAAGTAATAACTAATATTATTAAGGACACTTGGGAGAGTTAATACAAGTTCTATGATACTCATTTCAAATTCAATACAAGGCTACCTGACCAACAGGCGTCTACATCCTACTGATGAACTTCATTATATAAAGGAGGAAAGAAAGAACTGAGAGAAGGATGGAAGGAAGATGAAAATTGTTTCCTCTTGTCACATGAAACATTGAAACAGAATTTAGTTGATGATTATCACAGGAATAAAAGTACCCAAGTGGTTGGAGATGTATTAATTAGGGGTTAAGCACCACAATGGACCAAGGGATCTTTAGCCAGTATCTAAGAAAGCACAATCAAAAGACAGGAAATGGAAGTTCAAGATTCTCAAATCATGCATCTCAAAAAATATTTTGAACCACTAATCTAGCTATAACTCCAAATCTCCAACATAGAAGTCTTCAATCATATCAAAGACTCGAGTTGCATGTTGTGGCCTGCCATGTAGAAGTAAAACATCATACAGGAGGGAGAAGAGAGAACATTAAAATAAGAATAGTGAGCTATGATTTTACAGATAACAAATTGGAACCAAAATAAATGGACAGTAAAGCAGTGGATCAAGTTATTTGAGACAAACAATCGACAAAATTTGAAGAAACAATGAACAGTAATATTAACAACATCAAAAACCCACTTGAAAATGTGACATCGTTTTTAATTGGGCGAAGACCCAAAAATGATACATAACTATTGGTCAAGGAACAAAAATAATACATAACTATTTCAAGGTACAAAAATGATACCAAACTTTTACCATGTGATCAAAAATGATATTTTCACTAATATGACAATAATATTAGACATGAAATGTCCAAAATGCCCTTGTAATTAAATAAACTTTTACCGTGCGACGATTAATTTATAAGGGCATTTTGGACTTTTCATGTCTAATATTATTATCATATTAGTGAAAATATCATTTTTGATCACATGATAAAAGTTTGGTATCATTTTTGTACCTTGAAATAGTTATGTACTATTTTTGTTCCTTTGCCAATAATTATGTATCATTTTTGGGTCTTCACCCTTTTTAATTATATATTCATTGGCAAGCCAGTAAATGCTGAATTGACCTTTTAAAGCTGCCAATTATCATTAAAGTAATCTTTTGTTATTGATTAACTTAACCCTACTTATGATGAAGGAAGGTTTTGGATTAAATAAATATGATAGCATGACACTCATGTTTTCTTTTGTATGGTTCTTCCATGGCATTTTATGTTATTTTTCCAAAAACGGTTCTAATTTGAATGATATACCATCCTCTATTGACATATTGTCCCTAGATTCCATGGTTGAAGGGTATGCAAATGAGATTAAGGGGATAGGAATACACACCATAGACATTATACAAGGAATTATTCTGGCATGCAAAAGGAACTTTACCACAAAAATATAGTAAGATATATTATACTCCCTCCGGTCCTAAATATAGGACCTAGATGACTTTTTTTTGGAGAGGTTAAGGTTGCAAAATAGTCTATTAAATCATGACATATTTGATATATTTTTAGATTATCCATTAGTTTATAAGTAAAATAAACTAGTGTAAGGGAAAAAATTAGGTAAATCAATCTATAATTAACTTATTTTGCTGTTTTTTAGGATTTTTCAAAAAAGTCAATTAGGTCTTATATTTAGGACCGGAGGGAGTATTATTTTCTTCTGTCATATGTTTTGTTTCGCCACATGACAGAGCAAATTTGTGAACCTTAATACCTCCTGATAACCACCTACATGGCTACATCTTTCATCAAGCAGACAACTAATATAAGGTAAACATGAGGAGCTAATGTGGGAAATATACAAAGAACTATATAAGTTATGATAAAACCTTTGTTGGCTAACCTAAGCCTCTTAACCAAGATAACAACATGCTTCAGTACATTGGCTAGTTTCACTTATACTCCAGAAATGAACCAAAAATAATTTAAGGTAAGAGTATATTTTACAATATTCAGTTAAGAAATATGCATATAGGGGAAATGATAAAAGTAAAGTTGTCATTTTCCAACCAAGAGGTAAAGAGGAATATTTCAGCAAAAATATGCATACCCATAAAACCCTTCAGTTGAATCATCTCCGGCATGTGTTAGAATAGCATCGCCACCTGGGTGTTCCTCTACATAAGAGGTCACATCATAAACCTGAAGAAGATAAAGCACAAGGTATGTTGTGCACCAGTTATGGAGGGGGGAAAAGCAAAATTATTCTAAAAGCATAGTAATGTAATCAAGGGATTGACTGGTAAACTGAAAAAGTAATTTGGAGATGTGTTATGGCTTTGACAAGATCCATTGTATGTATGTGACACAAGCTACTCGTCATTCAAGTTTCTAAAGGAGCCTTAAGCTGCAATAAGACCATACCTTGTTCTTAATTATTATCCAGCAGTCTGTTCTTTTGTTATGCGATGAGACTTCTGCTTTGCTGTAGGCTTTTGATGCCTAAGAGTACAAGTGAGCAAGCAGCACAGACATTAATCTAATGTCTATTCAGAATCTTTATACAGCATTCAAACTAACAATTGAACTCCATAGGAATTCGTTTGTGACTTGCCCTGCTCAAATCACATCTATGATCATACCCAAATCTCCAAACCATATTTACACATAAGTATTTGAAAGGTATATGATTCACATATTTCCATCTTATCAAACTGACTTCAGAATCTCAAAATTAAAAATAAAAACAAATGCTACTATCTCATCCAAAACAAAGCACATTGAATATTTTCATACAAGAAAATTTGAAGGTCAGAAAAAGATGGATGGCCTAAACATAAAAGCCATTCCAACACGAGATCCACAGAAGAATCCAATATGTTATTATACAACTTCTTGACTTCCACCGATTTCCATCCTGAAGTATTAAATTGCAAAGTTTTGAGGTTTTCTCATAAAGCCAAATTAAAAACTGATTGAAAGGATTTAAAATTGTTATGCACCCAATTCAACAAAATTAGAAGGCTCAGCTAAGTTTTTTTTTTTTTTGATCAGATTCAGCTCAGCTAAGTTTTCAGGCCATGCAATTCATATTTCTTTCTTTTCAAGTATGAACTAAACATAAAATGACAAGAATTCTAAGAACCCACCAAACACTTATAAAATACTAACAAGACAGTAAACTATTAACTATTTAAATGGTTTTCACCCTGATCCAAATCAGTCTAAAGGCTTACACTTTTACTCAATATCTATATTAGCTAAAATAGCTAGCAGTAAGCAAAAACTAAAATGAATGAACCTCAGAATTCAAATTCATCCCAAAAATACAAACGAATAAGCACTTAACACTTTCCTACAACTAAAAATACCTTGTTATCGCTTAAGTTGGACTGGCCTTTTCCGGTATGCTCTGAGGAGAGAAAACAATTTAGAAAGTGATTCACACACACTTCACAAATCACCATAAGCAAGCATAGAAATGAAACAATCATGGAGAAGTAAAATACGAACTAGATTTGCGGTCTTGAGGCATGAAAATCAAAACACTCAGCAAAAAACCGAGAATTAAAGCCAAGGCTACAATGACCATCATACTATCCTGAATAGTGAATCCAACGCCTTTAATGCCAAATGAAATCTGAAACAACAAAAAAAATGTAAAATATTAAAGTAAAGAAAGGAATAACCTTTCAATGTAATGGAAAGGTAAGAGTGAATCATTACAATAATATACAGAAATTGCACGTGAGCTTACAGTATTAGAACACAAAAGTTAGCATCTAGGGATCCTATTTGAACTTCATTAACCCTTTGATTTTTAGTTGACACAAACATAGCAGTAACCATTTATTGAATCATGGTCCACAACTCTAAGATCCCACTATTATACTCAACACACAATCTAAAACAGAGCAGCAAGCAAGGGATTAGCTCAAAATCATAATGGATATATAGACATAGAAAACAACTAATAAGTACTCATGAACACTGATTTATGTTGACTAGGGTGAGAATGTGAGGGCTTTTGTCCATGAACAGTAATGCTAAACTCAAAGATATTAAAAATGTGGACTTAAATAAAATGCACCTCAAAATGAGTTTGGCAAAGCCATGATTTATAGTCTATGAGCATTTTAATTTTAATTGGTGGGTTTCCCAAAAATCTCAAGTTTCAATCGGAAAAAAAGAGTACAGAAGAGTGAAGTAGACTGTAGACTCACCCTACTTTCAATTGATGATTGCTTTGCTGGGATAGACTCAAAACAATTATATTTCTACCAAGGGTAAAAGGGTCTTTTCATTTTTTCAAACATTTTGTCATGGTTCAGGAAACCGGGTCGGACGCCCGACTGGAAAACCGCCGAACTGGAATCTTGTCCGATCCGAACAGGTGCTCAGACCGGAGGCGCCTGTGAACCGAGAATGGCAGGGTTGGCCCCTCGAACCGGCCTAAAACGGTCCGACCCGCCGAGTTGAACCGGCCTCCCGGTTTATGTTTTCCCCTCGGATCGAGACGTAGAGTGAAGACTGAAGGGGGATGATGATTAGAAGAGGAAAATATATATGAGAAAGCTGAGAATAAAAGATGCAGTTTCAGATCTAAGGCACTGAACCGTGAACGGCGGCTGTAGGCAGCTCTTTTTTTTTTTTTTACCTTTACTGTAGGCAGCTTTCATTTTTTTTGGTCTGAATAGGCAGCTTTCATAACATCATTAGTAATAGTAATAGGTTTTTTTAGTGTTATTGGGTTTCTGTTTGGGCCTTGCTTTATATATATATATATATAATCTGAAAAAGCATTTCAAGAAGTATATATATATATATATATATATATATATATATATATATATATATATATATATATATTAGAAAATTAATATGAGGTCCCTCATAAGAAACTTAATATTAGAAAAGTCTCATGAACTTCTATTATTAAAGTAGGATCCCTATGACCTTACTTTAATTATTTTCTAAAATCACATGAAAATTTTACCCTTGTTTCTAAGAATATACTCTCTCTCGTCTTAAATATAAGACCTAATTGACTTTTTTAGAAAATCCTATAAAAAAGCAAAATAAGTTAATTATAAATTGATTTACCTATTTTTTCCCTTAAATTAGTTTATTTTACCTATAAACTAATGTACTCCCTCCGGTTCTAAATATAAGACCTAATTGACTTTTTTGAAAAATCATAAAAAAAAGCAAAATAAGTTAATTATAAATTGATTTACCTAATTTTTTCCCTAAAACTAGTTTATTTTACTTATAAACTAATGGATAATCTAAAAATATATCAAATATGTCATGATTTAATAGACTATTTTCCAACCTTAACCTCTCCAAAAAAAAGTTATCTAGGTCCTATATTTAGGATCGGAGGTAGTACAATCTAAAAATATATCAAATACTCCCTCCGGTCCTAAATATAGGACCTAGTTGACTTTTTTGAAAAATCCTATAAAAAAGCAAAATAAGTTAATTATAAATTGATTTACCTAATTTTTTCTCTTACACTAGTTTATTTTACCTAAAACCTAATGGATAATCTAAAAAGATATCAAATATGTCATGATTTAATAATTTATTTTGCAACTTTAATCTCTCCAAAAAAATCAATTAGATCTTATATTTAGGACCGGAAGTAGTATGTCATGATTTAATAGTCTATTTCGTAACCTTAACCTCTAAAAAAAAAAAGTCAATTAGGTGAGGTAGTATGATTCAAGCTTCTCTTTATTCATCAAGTGACTGAAACCCAGAAAACGAAGCTCGTTCTTTCAACATTGTTTCACCATCGATTCAGCCGTCGAGTTCAACGTCGTCGTGTTCCAAATCCATAGCAACCCTCAGCAAAAAACATTGTTAAATAAATCTGATTCATGAATTCAGTAATACACTACTGATGCCTTACATAAATCTGATTCGAAGAGCAGAATAGAAGAATCAGCAAAAACAATGAAAACAAAGAAAAAATCAGCATATACTATCATTACTCATGAATTCCAAACACCCCTTAACTCGTCAGATACTCATGAATCAGCAAAAAAAAAATGAAAACAAAGGAATAATCAACATATATTTCCCAAATTTTAGGGTTTTGCACAAACTTCACAACATCCCAATTGCCTCAAATTCAAAGCCAAAACACCCAAAAATGAAGTTTTTACTTTGTTTGAATGCGTTACCAACTCAAAGCCTAAGACCCGATTCAATTTTCCTCCAACTAAGAATGAGAGAATGCATGTTAAAATAAAGCAAGCAAGTTTATGAACATTACCAACGAATAGGGCAGAAGCTTTGATTTTTCAGTATGAAACAGAGATCCAAAGCCAACAAGCTTAAGACTTTGAGGAAGACCTTCGTTTTGGAGAGATCAGTTTCGATTTAGGCGACCGATTTTGATGAGAAGCCAACTTCGATTTCGATTTTGAAGAATAAGTTGAATGGCTTTGGGGATTTTCTGATTCTGATTTCCACTGTGTGATGAGGGTGAGAGTCTAGGAAGGAGGACACGTTTGTTATTAGGAGGGCATAGCAGTAATTTTCTTTTAGGAAATAATTAAAGTAAGGTCCCTAGGGACTCTACATTAATATAGAGAGTTTTTGAGACTTTTCTACTGTTAGATCCTTTGTGAGGGACTACAAATTAATTTTCCCAATTGGATTTTAATGTTAAGTTCATTTTTATAAAATATCATAAAATATATACTCCCTCCGTTCCTAAATATAGGACATAGATGACTTTATTGAAAAATCCTAAAAAAACAAAAAATAAGTTAATTATAAATTGATTTACCTAATTTTTTCTCTTAAACTAGTTTATTTTACCTATAAGCTAATGGATAATCTAAAAAGATATCAAATATGTCATCATCTAATAACCTATTTCGCAACCTTAATCTTTTCAAAAAAAAGTTATCTAGGTCCTATATTTAGGAACGGAGGGAGTATTAGTTATCATTCCTCTTTTCAGGTACCAATACCCTCACTTAACACCTATTTTCATTAAATATACATACACTGATACCTCACTCACCAGTCACTAGTACTTGCTTCCTCAGTACTCAACTTTTAATTTTAGAACCCCTCTTTTGTTTTCTTCCTCTTCTTGTTTTTTCGTTTCAACGGGGACACATGATATCAAAGTGTTGCAATCGATTTCAAAAGCTTACATTCGATTTTAGGTGATTACAATCAATTTTAGGTCATTACAATTAATTTCAACCACTTATAAACGATTTAATACAATTACAACCGATTTTAAGATGTGAGTTCTAATATATAGCTAGTTCTTTCCTCCTTTATCTTCCTCTTTGGGCTCTATCACCTCCACCTATTAGTGCAGAACATTCGGTTTTTCGGTGAAAATCGAAAAAAATCGAAAACCAATTTATGGCTATTCTCAAAACCGATCCGAAACCGATTAGTGTTGGAAACTAAACCGAAATATTTCGGTTCGATTTCGGTTTTAACCGAAAAAACCGAAATTTATTTATTTTATAATAAATTCAATTTTTTGTTCATTTTCAACATATAAAACTCAACATTTTATATTGATATATTGCATATCATTTTTAATTTAAAAGAAGGAATACACAAACTATAAATTTAAACTCTAAATTTTTACTTATCTAAAAAAAAATATGATAAAATAATATTTTATTATTATTTTTTATTAATTCGGTTATTCAGTTAACCAAAATATTTTTTTAAAAAACCAAACCAAAAACTGAACACCGAAATAACTGAACTATAAAACCGAATAAGAACCGAAAACCGAATTAACGTAACTGAAATAACCGAATTCAATTCGGTTTTCGGTTTGATTTGCTCACCCCTACCACCTATAGCTAATCGGGTCAAGGATGGTGGTGGTGGGTGTTGAAGGAGGAAGAGACGACGAAGGTAAGTGATGAACAAAGGGAATTTGAGGTAAACAAGAGAGAGGAAGCCTGCATAGTCCATTGAGCTTCTCACCACCATGGTCTGTTGCCTTTATGGCTACCGGAGCTCACCGAGAACGAAGAGAAACAGAGAATAGAGAGAGAGACAGAGAGAGAGTGTGTGAGACGATGATAAGGTGGTTTCTAAGAGTGAGACAATGGAGAACTTTTTTACATTTCAACCCTTCTTTCATAAAAATTTGCATTATTTTCAACACAAAAAATCACATTTTCCATTTCATTCATGTGCCAACCAAACAAGTCAACCTTCATTTCATTATCAATTCCAATCATTTCCTTACTTTCTATTTCACTCATTTCATTTCTTTTCTTTTCTTGCAACCAAACAGGCCTAATGGAGATCTTGATTCTCATCTTGACTTCCCTGTTGTACAGGCGTAGGATGATTTTTTTTGTCCCCTCTTCAGTGTCTTTTAATTTGCATCTCCCATTTCCCTTGGTAATGGCTTTATGTTGGTTGTATTCATGTACCTTGTTACTCTATATTGTTTTATCAATTAGATGGCAAATATTCAGTTAAAAATACACCTCCTTCCCCCTTTTTGTAAACTAGATGATATACCCCGGGCGATGCCCGGGTAGCACTGATTCTTAAGGGGTAAATTGTACTTAATCTAAAAGAGGAGACATTATCTATAGTTAATTTATGCATGGTAAGAAAGTAGAGTAGTGAAGTTGCAAATTTCCAAGGTAAAGGAATGCACATATAATTAAAAGGCAGGTGGTTAATAAGTAAACAGAAGGAAAACACAACTTATACATTGATATGCTAAAGGAAAGACAAAGTACAATGGAAAATGGTAAATTAAACGCTAACATTTCAAAAAATTTCTATGAAAGCGAGTTGGAGGAAAAGTTAAAAAATGCATCAAATGATGAAAGAATGTAAATGTCAATTCTTATATTTCGAAAAAAAATTATTTAAATTTTGGGCTCTTATATTACTGATCAAAGGAAGTATTAATCTTTGATGATAACGATAACAATAATACACTCCTTATCCTTAAATATAATGTGAAAATAACCACTTTGTTTTATTCGAATAAACTATTTAAAAAAAGATAAAATTATTTATTTGTCTGAAATATATTTAATTTTCAAACTTTATCTCTATTGATAAGATAAGATGTATAGACAAAATAAGAATAGAGTGTGTAGCAAAGAAGAGAAAGAACAAAAACCTAATTGCAATATGTAAAGTCAACAAATGACAAAATTGTAAAAAACATATTAAGTTGTGCTGGACATAAAGAGAGACAAATCATAAATTTTTTTAAAAAAGACAATTTTTTGAAAAAATATTGTAATTAATTTTAGATTTTATATTTGAAATTTCCTATATATATTATATAATATAAATATAATACGGGTAATAATAAATAATAAAGCATTAAAAAAAGGAAAGAGTAAGGTAAAGAGACAAAATAAGGAAAAAGACAAAAAAAAGTACTGTTAAATGATAAATGAATAGTAAAATTTTCATTGCCTTTATATATATGATAGCCTATTTTTTTTTGAATGGAAAGGGAAAATTTCATTCAACTTTTAAGTAAAAACTGTACATGGGGGGCCCAGATAATAAAGGCAGAAATAAAGCTAACACGCTAAGCAAAGAAAATCAGAGGCTACTTCCTATGTGGGCCCGCATGAGAGTAAAGTTAGATGAAGAGTAATTGACTATATTCAAAATCTGTCTAAGGAGTGCATCAGGGGTATGCCGTGTGTCAGTGAAGATGTGATGGTTGCGTGTTGCCCAAAGCTTCCAACACGTTACTAGTACGCCCACTTGCCAAGACTTGTGTATATCATTATTGACCAAGAGTCTCCTTAACCAATCTTCAATTGTTGTTCCAAGGAAGTCTCTGAGGAGGTCATGGGGCAAAATTTTCTTCCAGATCTTGGAGGCCATGGCGCAGTGCTTGAAGACATGCTCATTATCCTCCATGGAGTGCGAGCAGATCGAGCAGCTGGGATCAAGAGTCATCCGTCGCCGACAGCGCTCGCTATTGGTGAGCAACTTGCTTTTGAGGAGAAGCCAAGCAAAGGTGCGAACTCGGTGGAGAGTTGGGACCTTCCATAGGTTCGCCCAAAGTCTGCTGGGATCCTTCCAGTTAATGGTTTCTATGGCCTCATAGGCGGACTTCACGGTGAACCTACCATGAGGAGTTAAGCTCCAAAGGTGACTTGAGGGGGGTGGGGATTGAGCAAGCCTAGTAGAGAGGATGGCCTCTACCATGTTGGGAGGCAGGAGGTGCTCAAAAAGGTGGTGCTTCCACCCACCGTGATCGTTGAGATAGTGTCGGATCGGCTTGGTCAGATCTTCGTCTGATATATCAGCATATGCAAGTAGCTTGAGAGGGCCCGAGTCACCGATCCAGTAATCCGCCCAGAATTTGACAGAGGATCCATCCCCTGGGGTCATCTTAACATGCATCGAGGCATCCTGCCATATGTTCTTGATGTTCCTCCAGAAGGTGGATGAGTTGCGGGGAAACCTTGGGTCTTTCGTGAAGCCATATTTACCCCTCAGAATCCTAACCCAGAGGGTGTCAGCGGCAGAGTGGATCGTGAAGATGAGCTTAGCAAGGAAAGCTTTATTCTGGGATTCTAGGCAAAGAAATCCACTCCCCCCTCTCTTGATAGGTAGGCACATTTCAGACCATTTCACCAAGTTCACCCCACGAGAGCCATCAGGCTTCCCCCAAATGAAGTTTCTGATGACTTGTTCTATTTTCTTACAGCAGGTGGTCGGGAGCAGCATGCTTTGCATTGTGTAGAAGGGGATGGAGGAGAGCACTGATTTAGCCAAAGTTATGCGCCCTGCTAGTGAGAGGGAATTTCTCTTCCACCCCGCTAATTTCCCTTGAACTCTCTCCAGGATGTAGTTGAAGGTAGAGGTAGGGACTCTACCATTAAGGAGGGGCACCCCCAGATATTTGCCCAGGCCCTCAGCTTGCTGGAAACCAAGAATATTAACCACAGTGTGCCGTATGGGGTCTCTGGTGTTCCTGGAGAAGAAAATGGTGGTTTTCGCTTGGCTTACCTTCTGACCAGATGCAGAGCAGAAATTGTGGAGCACCCTTTTGATTACATGTGCTTGCTCAGGGCTAGCGGTGCTAAACAGAACAAGGTCATCCGCAAAAAAGAGGTGGGAAAGTGGGACACCATGCCGTCCCATTTTGATAGCTTTCCAAGCCCCGCCTCTCACTTCAGCTAAGATCATTTGGGATAGACGCTCCATACATAGGACAAAGATGTATGGGGAGATGGGGTCGCCTTGACGTATTCCTCTTTGTGGGAGGAAACTGTCAGTGGGTTTGCCATTCCAAAGCACCTGCATGGAGGAAGATGTGATGCATGACATGATGAGCTGCACTAAGTGTGGGGGCAGATTTGCATCATGCAATGTTTCCTCAATGAATTCCCAACTAAGTCTGTCAAAGGCCTTTTCTAAGTCAACCTTGATGGCCATCCAACCTTCCTTACCTTGCTTGAATCTCATTGAGTGAACCACTTCCTGGGCGATAATGGTATTCTCAATAATGTGGCGGCCCTGGATGAAGCTTGTCTGATGCTGACTTATAAGAATCGGGAGGGTATCCTGAATCCTATTGGCGAGAACCTTGGTGATTACTTTGTAGGCAACCGAACAAAGGCTGATAGGCCGGAACTCACGCAGATAGGTGGGGCTCTCAACTTTGGGGATCAAAGCAATGAGGGTTGAGTTCAGGGAAGGGTCAAGGGGGCTGCCCTTCCACAGGTCTTGGAGAAGAACCAAAAGGGAGGGGCCTACAATAGACCATTGGCTCTGGAAGAAGAGAGCATGGAGACCATCCTTCCCGGGGGCTTTCAGGGGCTTCATATCAAAAATGGCATGTTTAATTTCAGTCTCGGTGATGTCGCAAGCCAAAGCTTGGGCCATGTGTGCAGGTAATTCAGGGAAGGCCCCGTGAATTGCAAGTTGTGTGTTCACAGGATCCTGAACAGAGTATAGCTGGCTGAAGTAGTCGAAAGCCATAGCTCTCAGCTGGTCTTCATCATCTACCCAAACACCATTTTCTGATTTTAAACGGCCAATTCTATTTCCCCGTTTGCGAATAAGGGCCTTGGTGTGGTAGTAGGCAGTATTCCTATCCCCAAGGCATACCCAGTCAGAGGTCGATTTTTGAAGCCATAGTAATTCCTCCTGGAAGCTTAAGGTCTCGAGCTCATCACTCAAAACCCTCTCAAGGTGGAGCAATTTTGGTGAGAAGGGATGGTGCTCTAAGTTATGTTGCACTCCAGCAAGTCTAGCAAAGGTGCATCGTTTTTTCTTTCCCACCTCCCCAAAAACATCTCTATTCCATGTTTGAGCCGCTGTGGTGAAATTGTGAATATTTGTGGACAGGGGGAGGCTAACGTCCCAGGAGTTCGCAACTAATGGCCGAAAATCTTGGTGGGTGAGCCAGGCGGCAAGGAACCTGAATGGCCGAGTCGACGGTGCTTCCGAGAGGTGAAGTTTAACTTGGATAGGTCGATGATCAGAGGAGACTCGAGCAAGATGGTAGTTACAGGCCATGGGGAAGGAGTTTAGCCACGCTTGATTTGCTAGAGCTCTGTCTAAACGTACCAGAGTGGTGCCACGTTGCCAGGTAAAGCGAGAGCCATTGCTCCCCAAGTCTATGAGGCCTTGTTGATGAATAAAGGCCTTGAAAGAACTGCATCCATAATTCGGCCTGCCTGCCCCTCCTCTTCTTTCATCCATAGACACAGTGGCATTGAAGTCGCCAGTGAGGAGCCAAGGGGAGGTGTCAGCCGGGGCTAAATTAGCGAGATCCTCCCAAAGAAATTTGCGGGTGGGAGGCTGGGGGCTTCCATAAATTGCAGAGAAGAGGAAGCTAACACGTTCTTGAAGAAAGCTGAGCCTCATATGGATAAACTGGAAATGGTTTGCCAATATATCCACATGAATGTTGGTGGACCAAAGAACCCAAATACCCCCAGAGAAGCCTCGGGCCTCAACTCTGTGGGAACGTTGGAAACCCAGCTTACTAATAACTTTGTCCGCCTGCAGGCCTGAAATGCGTGGTTCAAAGAGAACAAAAAGGTCAGGTTTGTGAGTATGTACATAAGACTTGAAAATGGAAGGGAACTTTTTGTTACAAGCCCCTTGGCAGATCCAAGTGATGATAGACATAAAAATAATCATGGGGAGGGGGAGGAGCTGAAATCAACTCCCTCCAAGAGGCTGTGAATCTCATCTTCTGTCATTCCTTGCTGGCGGGCCTGAGCTAAGGATTTTTGGAGTCTTAATGAGGCCGATGGGCTTGCTGAGTGTTTTGGTCCCAGACCTGGAATGGATAGGCTACCCGAAAGCCTTATGCCTCTGTTTGGGGGCCCAGGATCTGGTGGCTTCGAGTAAAGTACCAACTGGCCATGGTTTGAGGTTTGGGCCGTGGAAGGGTGTTGGCCCAAAGATTCAAATACATGGTGGGCCTTTGCTTTTCCTTTAAGAGTTCTGGTCTCCTCAATGGCAAAGGCAGAATTGTAGTTTGGATCAAGAGTGGTGTCGATTTTTTGGCTCCTGTAATATCTTGACTCAAAGATGCTCTCCGCATGGGTCCCACTCTTGTCCTTTTGCTTAACCGCATATTCAACCTTATTGGGCGTTTTGGGTTCTTTAGCTCTCTTTTTTACCTGAGGTGGCTCTGACACCTGCTGCCTGCAGAGATCGTGTGGGGCGCCCTCACCTGCTTCCATCATTTGGAGGACAGAGAAACGAGAGCCGCGCTGATTGGGACGCTGACCATCCTCTTTCCTGCCAGGTCGATCAAAGGTGCGCCTACTGGCTGTACTACCATCCAATCACCATAGTCGGAGGTTTCTCTCACATCCGTAGCCGGCGGTTGCTCCGGTGGATTTTGCTGGGTTGTCGGCGTGGTGTTCTTGGAAGGGCAATATTCCTGGAGATGCCCATATTTGCCACAGAGGAAACAGATAGTCGGAAGCCCTTCGTATTCAACATAAAAAGTTTGGCCATCAACTTGGATTTTAGAGGTAAGGGGCTGGGTCAGATCGAGGAGGATAGCAAGCCTAGCAAATTTTCCTCGATTTCCGGATTCTGTATTATAGTCGACTTTAATCACCTCTCCAAACATGCTGCCGATGGATCTGATTACATTCTTGTGATAATAACGGGCTGGAAGCTGCGGGAGGCGGATCCAAGCTAAAATCTCATTGATCTTGTGGAGGCGGGGATTAAAATCAGGGTACCAAGGTTTCACTGAGAGGTAATGCCCGAATATCACCCATGGACCGTTGATCAGTGCATCTTGGTAGTCAATATCGTCTTTGAATTTGACGAGGTAGCAGTCCTCCTCCAAGTCAGTGAGCTGGAAAGGGCCTCTCGGTTTCCAAATCTTCTGGAGTTGAAGCTTCATCTGGTGATAACCCACGGAGCATCCTAGAAGCTTAATGACCACAGCAAATCCTCATTTTGTTCAGGGTCTCCAAGATGTGAGCTGCGAAATCGATGGTCGGCACAGTGCCATTCATGCCCAAGGTAACATCTGAGCTTCGAATAATAAGTTCATCTTCATCTTCCTCATCATGTTCTTGGCACAAACCATGGCCCATGAGCTTATCCTTAAAGGAAGGGATGGCAGGTTCTTCAGGGTCAACCTGCATCGTAGCTGGAGTTTCTGGGACAGAATCCGGCGAGGCATTGGCCGACGAGGCATTAGCCGTGGGAGTAGGTAGCACTTGGGATTCCAAGAGCATGAGGGAATCGGCATCACGTTTGGCTTTTTTGGTGGAACGATCCTCCCCGGGGTGGGGAGGGGGTTCAGAAGCAGGAGGCATGATAGCCTATTGAAACCTGCTACATTACCTTCATAATAAACATCCTATAATAGTAGCTGATATAAGGCGGTAGAAGGAAAATATATAAAAGGAAAATAGCTTTATTGAATCGGCAGAAAAAAGGGAGGAAACGAATGGAAATAGTGTCAGCTTAGATGAACAGTGAAATGAGAGAGGAGCTGGTGATTAAGCTAATTTGGAGATAAGCCGTTTTCCATAACCTTTTAAGATATAGGATGATTACATCTTGTAAACTGTTATTTTTTTTTACCGAAAATGTTATTCTCTTTTAATATCATCTTTCCATTTTCTATAAACAAATACTCCCTCCGGTCCCTAATGTAAGAGCTAACCGTAAAAAAACGCTTCTTAAGAAAACATGTGAATGTTAGTTGGGTGTTTGGAGTTAATACTTCTTTTCCAAAAATGCCTATATTTATTGTGGTACTTTTAAGAGAGAGAAATGCATAAGCATTAATAAATATAAAAGAGAGTTAGGGGTAAAGTAGGAAAAAATGCATTAAACGAGGAGAGAATATGAGGTGGGCTCTTACATTAGGGACCAAAACTATTCAAATTTTGGACTCTTACATTAGGGACCGGAGGGAGTATAATTTTTCCCTTAAGTTAGGACATGATTCTATACTCCGTCCTCCCTCAATCAATTTTGAATCAATTTTGCATCAGGACTTTCCTCTTCCCAAACATTTCTTGATTACATGTATAAATTCTTTATTCTATTAAGTCATATACAAGAAATATGATGCTTAATCCTTATCCTATACCTGAAGTAAAGCATTCTTCAGAGAAAAGACAGTTTAAGAGCATCATCCAATTGGAACATTAAGAAACTGTAGAAATATCGGAAAGAATTAGAACTAGATTCTGCTAAATCTTCAACTTCACATACCAAGAAACGAGTGGCAATAAAAATAACATCGAGTATAATTTAGAACTTTGCAAAAGGTATCTCTCATACCTGTACAGTACAGATTCCTCTGTCCCAACATTTTCAAATGAACAGCAGAAAATGTCGCACGAAAATAATATCTCAAACCAAATCGTAGCAGATAAATATCAAAAGGCATAAAAGTCCTACTTTCACACTTTAACATAGATCGGCCAAAAAAAAACATAGATCGGCACTCGTGATACTATTTGCTGCATAATTACACTTGCACACTTTTCAACAAAATAAAGGGTTTTGATTTTATTCTTTGGCAAAAAAAGAAGGTTTTGATTTTAGGCTTTTAGCTTCGATATTCCACCGAAACCGAAGGTCACATCACGTTACACATACACACCATTATTTTATGAATGAACAGAATAAAGTGTAGAGCAAAGAAAAGCTTAGGAAAAAATGTCAAAAAAATTCTTCATTTTCTTTAAGGCACTTAATTTTTGGCAGACAACCAGGTTTTAGCTTGTTTTTTTTTTCCTTTTTCTCATTCTGAACTTCGTTATGTCTTGGATGTAAATGATAACTGGCTAAGCGAGGATTAATTATACTCAATGTGTCCATCCAGGGGCGGCTGGGTTGATTAAACTCTTATTCTTTTTGTTCAAAGTCCCATTAATTTTATGTCCGCTCTAAACAAGTCCCATTAATTATATGCAAAGATCTCCCATGTTGTCTGGAAAATATTTTTTAGAGCTCTTTGTTTTCTGATATAAAAACAAAAGAAAAAACAAAAAAGCTCTTTGTTTTTACTATTTAGCACTTTCGAATTTTAAGGAACGGAAAATATTTGTACATATACCTGAATACTCCTCTGATATTCTTATTATTTATACACACTTTTAGCATGTTTCACCAAGAGAAAGAAACGTTAAACATAATTAATTATAGCATTGAAGTTAACAATTTTGAATTTACCGATATCAACTTATTAATGTAGGCATAAAATATTCTACATTTTACATAAAAGAATTTAAGTAGTCTTAAATTAGACCTTTCAAATCCCTCTCAATTAAACCTTTTTGGTATGCGTAGATTGATGGAAAATGAGAAAGAAAAGAAAATGAGAGAATAGAAAATGGGGAGAAAATAATGGGGGTTAAATGTTACTCCCTTGGGTCCATAATATAAGAGTTAGCCGCCAAAAAAACTCTTATTAAGAAAACATGTGAATGTTAGTTGAGTGTCTAGAGTTAATGTTTCTTTTCCAACATTGCCCATAATTATTATGATACTTTTAAGGGAGAAAAATATATAAACATTAATATATATATATATATATATATATATATATATATATATATATATATATATATATGAAAGAGAGTTGAGGGCAAAATATGAAAAAACGCATTAAATGAGGAGAGAATGTGAAATGAACTCTTATATTAGGGACCAAAACCACTCAAATTTTAACTCTTATATTACGGACCGAAGGGAGTATCACCTATCATGCTTGGAAAAAATGAGAGAAAATAGAGAGGAAAGAAAATTGGTAAATGTGGTGGAGAACATGAGCATTGGTCAATAATTGTATAGGTGTGCAAATTTTTCTCGTCTCGATATGTCTTGCATATCCTTCCCGTCTTGTGGCCTTCTAAGACTGGAAATTCATTTCAAATATTTTTGGGATGGGACAAAACTCATCTTTGAGACGAGACGGGACACGAGACAGGTCATCTTGATCCAGTATAAGTATATGTGACATTTTTTATAAAAAATATTATCCTAATAATTTTTTAACTTATGTATAAAAAATATTGTAAAAAATATATTAAACTAATTTCTTTGTTTGATACAAACAAAATATTATAATTTTTTTTTTTAAAAATAGATATTTTTAATAAAATATTCAAAAAAAATGGGATTTTCGCGTCCTATCACAAGAGATAGGACAAGACACGGGTTGGAAACCCTTTACCGAGTGTTTAGGGACGGGACATGGGATAGGGTGTCCCGATATCCCATCTGGTCCCATGAATACCCTTAAATAATGGACGACAAAATTTTTCTCTTTCATAATCTCTCCATTCGTGAAGGAAAACTTGAAAGGAAAATGAGATATATGTCCACCAACCTTTCCTAGGCACGTTTTTTTTTTCCTTTCATTTTCTTCCTATCCAAACAGGGGCATTTTCAGTTAAAAAGAACAAGGGGGCATTTTCATTTTCATTTTCATTCACATCCAAGCATACCTCAAAAACCGTATCAACTTTTCCACCATTTGCTTCCCTTTATCTCTCCACTAATAATATTCCAAAACTAGCGGTCCCCATTCCCCAACACCAAAACCAAAACACACAAACACAAAGACAAAGACATGGGTTGCTGTTTCCGGGGCTCAAGAACTGAACCTCCCATGGCACCCTCATTTCAACACTACCCATCACCACCACCACCAAGAAACCTCAGGCAAGAACTCCTCTTCCAAATCCCAGCATGCAGAGTCCATCTCATGGACGATGGAGAAGCCATGGAGCTAGCACAAGGCCACTTCGAGATCCTCCGTATCGTCGACGACAACGAATCATTGGCAACTATCGTTAGAGTTAACGGTGGCGAGCTTCAGTGGCCGTTAACAAAGGACGAGCCTGTGGTGAAGTTGACGGCCGTTAACTACCTGTTTTCATTGGCCGTTAAAGATGGCGAGCCTTTGAGCTATGGTGTAACGTTTTCTGAACATAGTGTTGAGAGCTTGGGGTTTTTGGATTCGTTCTTGAAGGATCATGCTTGCTTCACTGGCTTGAAATCGAGTAATAGAAAGAGTGATCTTGATTGGAAAGAGTTTGCTCCTAAGGTTGATGATTATAATCATTTTTTGGCTAAGGCAATTGCTGGTGGTACTGGTCATATTGTTAGAGGTATATTTATGTGTAGCAATGCCTATACAAACCAGGTATGCTTAACTTTTTGTTTCCCTATATAAAAATGTTAAAAAAAAAACCCTTTCATTTGTTGTATCCTAGTCTAGTTCAAATTGGATTCCAGCAATGTTGTGTGTGCACGGATATGCAATTATTGTACTTATATGCAAGAGTAGGGGAGAACATGATAGGTTGAAGTGACAAATGGCCCTACAAAGACTGTATATGTCTAATTTATTTCAAGCCCATATATCCATGGGCCGTCTTTGTACATATCATTTTTTTGAGTAATATACAACCTTTCTCACTAAAAACCTTAGAATTGCCCCTTTAACTTTTATTTCGCTTTATTTTTTTTGGTCAGAGTATTAATATGTTCCTATAATTAATTTTGTTTAAGGTTCATTTTTATCCTTAACTTAAAAAAAAGATTTTTTTAATCTTTTTACCTCCATGTTGTTAAAAAATGTTGACATTAAAATTTAGTTAGAATTGTAAATATGAACAAATCTTGGAACTAGTAGTGACATGTGGTATTATGTTTATTTTTCAAATTGACAATGTTTGTTATAAAAATTGCTACTTGAAACTATCGATGATCGTGTTAAGAGATTTAAAACATGTTTTTTGAATTAAGGTACCGAATAAGAGTTTATGTAAAGTTAAAAGATCAAAAGTTTAAATAAACCAATTTTTTAATAAAAATTGCTTTAATGGCCTGATGATATCTGATGATATTATTTGTTAATGACAAGTGAGAACTATATATTGATCCCTTATGGAACTTTTTGAATATATTGTTTTATTTGGGTGGAACTTGGTGTGATTTAACTCTTCCTTATATGTGGTAAATATTGTCCCAATAGTCTAAAGTTTTCCACGAAAATGCAGGTCCAGAAAGGAGGAGAAACAATTTTAAAAGGTGGCACTGAAGACAACAGAGGTATCGTGCGCAGAGATAGTAGAGGCTACTCTAGTTCTGGTTCCACAAACAAGAACCAAATGAATAAGAACCTTAAGCGGTACCCAAAACTATTTCATAACTTCATATATAGCCTATACACACTGTTACATATCTCATATGAGGGAGAGCCTCAAATATAAATTAAGTATTAAATAAATATGGTTTATAAGTTCAAAGAATTCTCGCACCAAACATGTTATAGTGTTTTGGTATGAACTCTCATTGAACTTATACTTAAAACACACATCCAGATATATACGTATAGTGGTTAATTAGAATGAAGTTGATGAAGGATGTGAATGAATGTGATATTGTAGGGCGAGGAATGTATCGAAGATGACAGAGAAGTTGAGCAAGTCATTGCTAAATGGGGTAGGAATAGTGAGTGGATCAGTGATGGGACCAGTTGTAAACTCCAAACCAGGGCAAGCTTTCTTGAAGATGCTTCCGGGGGAGGTGCTCTTGGCTTCCCTTGATGCTGTCAGTAAGTCAATCATCTCTCTCAACTTTGAATATTCAAGGTTTTATTGTCAGTATTTGTTCTTAATACGACCTCCAATCCACAACGTAAGAACTAACAGAAAGTTTGTTTTGGTTTTAAATTGAAGACCTCGCTCTGTTTTCTGTCTGCAAAATTCACTAAAAAAAGTGAATTGATGGTGTAATTCTGTCACAAAATAACTTAGTGACAACATATTTTACAACGGAATCATTAATTTTTGGCGTTAATCTGCTATTTTTTTAGTTATTGATAATTTTTTTCTTGAATTACCATATTGATTTTTTTTTTGTTATGAAATGCCCTTGCTATGCGCTACAATATACATATATATCATAGCCTAACTTGACTGAATTACCATATTGATTATATATATTAAAGTGGTTTTCCATCATGTAGAGTAACAATGCAACTGGGGTATTTTAGAAAAACTAATATAGATTTACTTTATTGCAAATTAATGCCTTGACTAAGTTTCTTAATTTTTACAAATTCTTGTTTAGCTCAAATATTTAAGATAAAAAAAGTATAATTTAAGAATTATTCAAAATTTTTAAAATTTTAACATTAATATATGTTGTTTTCATTTTTCATCATGTCACAGACAAGGTTCTTGATGCTGCTGAAGCTGCTGAGAAACAGACCCTTACTGCAACTTCCCAAGCTGTAACTAGAACGGTCACTAACAGGTACGCACTTTGTTTTCAATGAATAACAGGTATTTACTTTTTTCTTTTTCTATTTCCTTTTTTTGGAATTGTAGTGACAATCACAAACCACATGAAATTACATGTGAGATTGAACCAGCAACCTCCCTTCTAAGGGTGGGAGATGTCATACAACTGGGTTATAAAACTCTTGGTTGGTGTATGTTTTTCAAACAAACTAACAAGAACGTAATTAAAAGCCATGGAATTGACTAAGCCAGATCATAGAAATCACTAGTGTAACAAGTTTGTTAGGCACATGGAAAATTAGCTAATTCATTTCCTCAATTCATTCGTAACAAATTGGTCAGCAACCTTAATTGTTTTATGCCATTCCTTTTTACCTGAGTACCTTTATTAAAATATATTTTGACCCGCGGGTTGTACAAGATACATAAAATTGGACATATTCAAATCAATCTAGCTAGTGTAAAGTCTTAGTAACTTTGACTTTATTTTTATTTAGTAAAAAATAAATGGAAAATTTAAAGCTTCATGGAGTTACATGTTAGACACATAACAAATACACATGTGTTTTACCTAAATAATAAAAACATACGCGTGATTTTTTAAGAAAATTACACGTGTTTTTTTACGAAAAACTACACATAAATTTTCATATTGGGTTTAAAAATATAAAAGATATTTGGTACTAGATAAATTTTTGGGTAAAATACATGTGTATTGACGATTAATTCAATAATAAAATTGACACAAGAAAACTAAAAATCTATTGGACTTCTACCATAAGCTTGTTGGGTGACCCTACACACCATGAAGCTTCTTTCATGCCTATGTTTCCTCAACATCATGAATTAGGGCCCGTTTGGAAGCAAGAATTGTGGCCTCAGAATTAGAAAGTGAAACACTTTCTAATTCTTGGTGTGTTTGGCCTGCAGAAAAAAGTTACTTTCATTTCCCACCGAAATTCAAGTCGGAAATGTTTAAATTTGGCTTCCCACCAAAACAAATGTGGGCTCATGTCCTAAGTACCAAATTGCCCTTCAATTAAGCTCAATGATTACATCAAAAACACAACTGGGAGCTTGGGATCATATACGGGCAAGCAAAAAACGAGTGAGAAGCTTTGGGTTGTCATTGGCGAAGGTGTGAGTGGGGTTGATGGCACATTTGTGAGCTGCACAGTGTACCGAGTAAGAAGACGAAAGTAAAAGTGGTCAACATAGTTGCATATTGGTGGAGTCTTTTTTGTTTCTCTGGGTATTGATGGTGATGCTCAAACATGATTGCATTCCTCTCCTACATTTGTGACCCTGTTTTTGTGTTCAATTTGAAGTGTTGAGTGCTTGTGATGTGAGTTTTGATTAAATGAATGAGTTTTCACTTTAAAAGTTGTTGGGTTAACAATAATTGCTTTCCAAACTATACCTACATAGTTAAAATCTGCATGGGTCTTGTGTGAAGTTCTTGCCCATTTCCTTCTGTTTAACTGCAATAATGTTGGAAAAAGTTTGGGGATGACGTGAGTTGAAAAGGTTAAACATATGTACACTTTATTTGTAGCTGTCATTGTTGATGCTAAACTCGATTTTACAATGGCAAACTTGATTTTAAGATGGCAAAATCGATTTTAAGCTGACAAAATCGATTTTACCATGACTATTATGAGAAAGATGGAGGTTGTTCCAGGTAAACTCCATTTGACATAAATTACATCCAACAACTCCATATCACCACCACTATTGCTAGATGTTGGAAAAATGTTGGAAAAGGTTTGGGGATGACTTGAGTTGAAAAGGTTAAACATGAGTACACTTTATTTGTAGTTGTCATTGTTGATGCTAAACTCGATTTTACAATGGCAAACTCGATTTTAAGATGGCAAAATCGATTTTAAGCTGACAAAATCGATTTTACCATGACTGTTATGGGAGAGATGGAGGTTGTTCCAGGTAAACTCCATTTGACATAAATTACATCCAACAACTCCATATCACCACCACTATCGCTAGATGTTGGAAAAATGTTGGAAAAGGTTTAGGGATGATGTGAGTTGAAAAGGTTAAACATGAGTACACTTTATTTGTAGCTGTTATTGTTGATGCTAAAATCGATTTTACAATGGCGAAATCGATTTTAAATGTCTACAATCGATTTTAAGATGCCAAAATCGATTTTACCATGACAGCTATGGGAAAAGATGGAGGTCGTTCCACGTAAACTCCATTTGACATAAATTACATCCAACAACTACATATCACCACTGTCATTGCTAGAAAATTATTTAGGCAAGAACAATCTGAGAAGATCTGAGAACACCCAATAAAAATTTCTCCTTTAGAGTTTCTAGAGTTTCAACCCAACACCTAAATCTCTTCCACAAATGAACCTCAAACCTGTAAACCTCCCCAACTTCGTCTTCCAGAATTTGGTCTCCAAGTTTCTATCTTCCATTCTCCAGTTGGCCGCTTTGTTCCTCCAATACGCTACCTCCTTTGCCGGAGACAACCTTCGTAGCAAAAGAGATGTGTTGCACTTGGAGTTTCTTTTTTCAATAAGGGGCTTTTTGGGAATGTTACAATAAGAAGGGACATTACTGTCATTTATGTGCTTCACTTTCATATTCTTCCATTAGCCAACCAAACAGCCGCCCCTGAAATGCTTTCTTGGTAAACTGAAATCATTTCATTACTTTCAGATTCAGAGCAAAACTTTCCTGCTTCCAAACGGGCCCTTAATCTTCAGACCCAACTCAAACTTTTATGGGTTATAAAACATGCATGAGAACATGAATATGTATGGTTAAGGCCCAATTTGTACCATCAACACAATTAAATATTCAATGTAACAAATGTATGCTCAAATGCTTTCTCTGTTTTTTTATCAACCAAATGTTCTCTATTAGCCTCTAGCTTTTTCCATATTTTTTATTGAGGCTATAGTTATTGGGCCTTTAATGCTATATAAAAAAAATTGTTGCGCTTGATTAGATCATCCTAGAAAACATGGACATTACCTCGATGACCGCATATTATATGCCATGTATGACGAGGCTAGTGTGTGGTATTCAGATGCTATCAAAGACGCTACTTTTGCTCATATCAATACCTTTTTTCATTAATCTTGTGAGATGGTATATAACATGCTTTTGAATGGTGGATGAACAGGTTTGGAGAAAATGCAGGGGAAGCTACAGAGCATGTGCTTGCAACGGCAGGACATGCTGCTAACACTGCATGGAACGTTTTTAAGATACGAAAGGCCATCAATCCAGCTTCTTCAGTTAAAACTGGAGTACTTAAAAATGCAGTAAAGAAAACCTATTCAAGTAAATATTGATAATCCAATTTGATGAATTTATTAGTCACAAAACTGTATTATACATTTCTAGTTTTTTCTTCACACAAAGTGGTTGTAGAAACAGGTTGATGAATGTATTGTTGGCTATGTGAATGTGATGCTTTGCT